>OY735208.1:43576281-43603781 GCA_963457665.1 Thysanoteuthis rhombus | reverse complement strand
AGGGACGTTCGGATAAAAGTGTGAGGTCCACAGCGAGGTATTTTGAGGAAGATGAAAGCTGCATCGTCTTAAGTTAACCTATTAATCACTAATAACATTTCAGTCCTATCTGTGAGCCAGGGCTTTTATCTTGCGATTGATTATTGCAATGGATAACTTGCAATGAACAAGGACCCTTTATCTCGTGATGGATAAGTTACTCTTGCTACCTTCTTCAATCAATGGATTAATTATCCTTGGAGATTATATCAGGTAGCTTCATTTTATACACCTGTATTCTTGTTGGGGTGCATCAATTTTCCTATTCATATTGTAAAAAATCACGTAGGAAACATGGAAGTGCAGGTGGCACAACAGTTACCATTTAATAGAATTGGCAAACCGAGTCAAAACTCCTGCAGTGTTAGCATTCACTTACAATTTCGCCCCTTGGAAAGTTATGAATTAATCTCTTCTCCTCCCAGCCTAGAGTAAATACTGGGATCTTCATTCATAATTGGCAACCTGTCTATGGGTTGAATTTTTCCAGCTGGACAACTCTGATTCCAAACTGGAGAAATCCAATCCCTCGTTAGACAACGAGCTGTGTTTCGAAAGTTTTTCCCCAAATGTGCGATTAACGGGGCTCTTATAAGGCTTTGTTGGGCCAAGCAAGCCGGAAGTGGATTATGATAAATTGCTCAAGTAAAATAAAGTATAATAAAAAGAATAAAAGATGAGTGTCACCGACAGTTCTCAACGCATCGTAGAGTGATGTATCACCTTTGAATCTACTAGTTCTGGACACTGTCAAAATAAGAACATATTTTTTTCATTACTTTTTTTTATCAAACAAACACATAACCTAGTACATCTCTGAATTTTTGAGATGAGGGATTATTATTATTTCTATCATTATTCGGACTATCCTCATCTTGGTTCTAGGTTCAATCCCAGTGTGAGACAATAATAATACTACTAATGCTAAGAGGGGAGTACAGTCAATATACTCCCGTCGGTTTAATAGAGGGTTCGGTTCGTTACTTCCCCACACCTACCAGATGAAACCTGATGAAGGCCGTAGAGTACAACGGCCGAAACGTTGTATGGAAAATAACCAAGATGAGGATAGTCCGAATAATAATGGAAATAAAACACTTAACCTTTTAAACATTTTGACAAACTAAACTTTTTTAAAAATGTGGTGTGAAAAGAAAGCAGCAAGATGGAAGAAATACAAAAATAGTCATGCCTGGGTGAGAAAAGTAATCTGCTGGGAATTCTGCAAATGACTGGGATTTGACCATGCAAAACGATGGTATAATCCCAAATTAAACCTTCCCTTGAAAATAAAAGACGTACAATTTTTTGACCTTCCCGAATGATCCATGCTGGTCTAATCATTGTTTGCAGCAATAGGATTTTTACGGGGTCGCAGTAAAGGCCTGTCGCCCAAGATTTATTATTTTATCGAGCTAAACTGGTCCAAAAATTGCTCTACTATTTACCCACTGTCAGGGAGAGAAGTGGATTCATACCTTTATCAAGTGGATGGAACCTGCCTCAGCCACCTTTTGAACTCGATTTGCCGATTCCGCGCTGTAAACCGTTTGGCCACCTGTGCCTTCCATTCTCTGTGGAGTGGAAGAACAGAAATTTACACTAGGATGTGGCTGTTTCAGCAGACAACAAAATAAAAAAGGAAGAAATTGAAAAAACATGATAATTGTCTGGGGCGGATGAAGCCGAAAAGATCGTGCAAAATGGAGGTGACACTTGTGCTCATCACTACTGATTGATTTAAAAGAATCCAAATGACCTTTGCAGAGAGTTTAAAAGAAAGGAGAACGAAATCATCCAGACGATAGTATCACTACGATCACTTAGAATACTTGAGAGAATCCCGGAGTATTGAACAGATTTTGGTCTCCAGTAAAAGTTACTATTAGCGTGAAAACTCAATGAATACGTAACAGCTAAACGTATGATGACCATATATGCTAAATTTTTCTCCGTTTGTTCGCACCAACGGATCTCATTGGTTAATTAACATATTTATTATGACATAATAATGACATCGACGATTACGTCATAGATACTCTTGAGACTGTAACGTCTGATCACTCATTAAAAGAGTTTGAATTGAGTTGAGACTTGGAAAGAAAAAATTTAAGGATACTTGAATTATCCAAAAATAAATTAGTGCCGATTCATGCATAAATAACCCCGTCATTTTGACGGGTATATTCTAGTCTACTCTAATAACGAATATATAACGGAATTCATGATAATTATACAAATAGTAATGTCCCAATTCAATCAGTAATACTAATACGTTAATTCCTGACCACTGACAATCCCTTTCTCCTTCATTTTCAATGTGATAAAGTAAAATCATCAGAAATACATTTACATTATACATTTGATAGCCTTACTCTGTCAGTAATGCTTACATTATTTCTTGACCTCTGACAATTCTTTCTTCCTGATTTCCAATATATATTTAATCGTAAAATCAGTACCAAGTCAATTACATTACATGTTTGGTAGCTCTGTTCTGTCAATAACGCCTGCATTAATTCATGACAACTGGCAATGAGCATTTCTACTGTAAAATGTCTAATAAATAAGCAGTGTGATTTTCTTGGTTCGGTGTCCGTAAAACTTGACTCTTCCACTCAGGGGTAAAAAAACTTAAATACTGAGAAAAATGCCACCTGCACATTATTTGAAACTTCAAAAAAATTCGTAATTTTTCTTCTCAGAAAATTTCTTCAATGGAATTCAAATATATCTATCATTGCATTTCTATGGGTATTGTCCCCGAAAAAGTCACCAGATACTACTGATGTGAAAAGTCAATGAGTGCATAATAATTATCATAAAATACTGAGGAGAGTGCTGGAATATCGAAAAGACTTGTAATCGCTGAATTCCCTGTGACAGCAATAAAAAAAAAAATGCTTGAAATATGAACATGGCATGGGTGTTGTGAAAGTGTGGAAAGGTTGGGCCAGCACGAACCATAACACTGCTTTGATATGTAAAGACGATGAGAAGAGGACTGGAGACCAGGGGCAATAGCCATCAAGTATCTGTTGAGAAAATGCAAACCACAGCACCGCTATGAAATGCAGGAATTATAAGGAGAGGGCTTGGGACTTGAGCAGACAATTTCACCCAGGCTCTAGTGATGACCATCAGACATCTTGTGTAAACATGCAGATACCTGATAATCGAAGGTTCAAGAGATATTTTACTTTAGGCTTTAAGAATGATTATTCTTGATATTTTGATGATTTTCGAAGGTTCAAAAGATATTTTTCTTTGGGCTTTAAGAATGATTATTCTTGACATATTGATATTTCTACTTCTGAGATGGTTTTCTTTGCGATTCCGATAAGTTTTCACTTCGATGAATTGCCCACTGCCAAATTCTGCCTAATGAAAAAGACAAAAAAAAAAAAAAGTTGAGAGAGTGGTCTGTTGTTTCTTGGAGCTGCACGTGGGTAAGTGGAATTAAATTTATAATTTATAGTTTAAAATTAATAATTCTCCACCCCCCCACCGAGATAAGAGGTGTCTTATGGGAAAGTAATGCCTAGCTACCCCCCTCCCCCCCGAGTATGAATGAATGGAGTCTGTCCACCACTGACCGTTAGGACCCCTCAGTAGATATAGGCTGGCAGGGGGAAATCCACCGTGGGAGAAGAACACAGATTGCGAGACAGAGGGTAGAAGCAGCATTTTAAATTTTTTGGCAAAGAGGTAAATTTCTTTTTTTGAATGATTTCTGGTGAATGACTTTGAAAACTAACTCAGACTAAACTCTTATATGTATATTGTCTCAATAATGATAATAATAATAATAATGATAATAATAATAATTTTAATAACTTTAATAATTTTAATTATAATTATAAGTGGTAGTTGTAACATTCGGACCGCAGGCCCCTCCCCTGAATGAGCCCTGTGATGATTTTCGAAGGTTCAAAAGATATTTTACTTTAGGCTTTAAGAATGATTATTCTTGATATTTTGATGATTTTCGAAGGTTCAAAAGATATTTTACTTTAGGCTTTAAGAATGATTATTCTTGATATTTTGATGATTTTCGAAGGTTCAAAAGATATTTTTCTTTGGGCTTTAAGAATGATTATTCTTGATATTTTGATGATTTTCGAAGGTTCAAGAGATATTTTACTTTAGGCTTTAAGAATGATTATTCTTGATATTTTGATGATTTTCGAAGGTTCAAAAGATATTTTTCTTTGGGCTTTAAGAATGATTATTCTTGACATATTGATATTTCTACTTCTGAGATGGTTTTCTTTGCGATTCCGATAAGTTTTCACTTCGATGAATTGCCCACTGCCAAATTCTGCCTAATGAAAAAGACAAAAAAAAAAAAAAGTTGAGAGAGTGGTCTGTTGTTTCTTGGAGCTGCACGTGGGTAAGTGGAATTAAATTTATAATTTATAGTTTAAAATTAATAATTCTCCACCCCCCCACCGAGATAAGAGGTGTCTTATGGGAAAGTAATGCCTAGCTACCCCCCTCCCCCCCGAGTATGAATGAATGGAGTCTGTCCACCACTGACCGTTAGGACCCCTCAGTAGATATAGGCTGGCAGGGGGAAATCCACCGTGGGAGAAGAACACAGATTGCGAGACTTATACTAAGTCAAGACTTAGAAGATTTAAGGGAGACGTATGATCTCCAAGGTTGTTAATTCTATCCAGACGAAGCTTAGTGCTAATTTTTAGGCCTGAATTTCAGAGGGGATGGTCATACCACCAAATAGATATATCTGTGCAGCAGAATGGCCTATCCACGTAAGGTCGTACCATGGGTTATAAGAACTGGTGGAACTCTGAGAATGCCACTGAGCTCATTGCCCTCAACGAACCCACCAAGGTCTGGTGCTACCTTAAAAGAACCAAAAAGAGCTGGTGGGGCTCTTCGGTTATTTCTGAACCACATCGGTCTTAACCAACCCACCAAGGTCTGGCGCTACCTCAAAGAACCAAAAACCCCTATCATGACAGTACAACCAAACCATTTTACCGCAAAAAACGGGGCACAAATTCAAGATTTGTGTGTCGTAACCGGCAGGTGTTCCCTTGTTAGCCACCAGGAGGGACCCGGTCGTCATCCTGTGACTGCTGGCCAAAACTCCGGCTCGTGTACCCTTAATGGCCTTCAGGAGGGACACAGTCGTCACATAGCTACTGTTGGCCAAGACTCATATACCACTAACGACACCCAGGGAAGGTGCGGTCCTCACGGAGTGACTGCTATAAAAAACAAGAGGAAGAGATGGACAAGGGAGGAGAATAGACTAGTTATGTACTGTTACTTTAAAAGCAAGCCTTCAGTGCGATCTTATAGGGAGCGTATGCTCCGAATATGGAGGGAAAAATCTGATGTGGAAGTATCAAACCAACGCCTTGCTGACCAAGCAAAGCAAATTCAAAAGAAGAAATGGCTGTCTGAGACTGAACTACTAGAGATTCGCATTAATGTAGAGAGAGGTTCAGGTGACACATCTGAAGAATCCCCCCCCAGCACAATTAGTACCAATAACAAAACTAGAATAATTCCCCATGAGACCCCCACAGTAAGGTATGTATCAGAGGGTGATGACGAGGCACCTACGGTAGAAGAGAACACCAAAATACAAGCTTTGAAAGAGATCATGCTAGGAGAGAAAACAACACTCCCCTCCCTAAGAGACAAAGACAGAAAGAAAGTCGGAGAAGTGACCGAGCAGGTCAACTGCCTCTTACAGCACATAGAAACAAACACCCTCCTAGAACTCAACAACCTAATTTATGCAGGGGCGAAAATGGTAGCACAAAGCTTTACAACACAAGATAGGGACCCGAGCAATAATAGGGAAGGGAAACCCAACTGGGAGAGAAGGTTACAAAGGCAGATCTCCCAACTACAGAGAGATGAAGTACTGCTTAGAAATACACCACACACAGACAGACCACGAGTAAGACTTTATAACAAATACAAGGTAACGCAAAAAGGCATCGCAACTGTAGTCGAAGAGTTACACCAAAAAAGACTAGCCAAAGAGGCAAGACTAAAAAGATACAGACTAAGAACGGCCCAATACACACAAAACCGCACATTCCAAAACAATGAGAAAAAGTTTTACCGAGATTTAAATGGGGAAAGAAGGCAGGACATGAAACCAGATGCCACAGAGGCCAAGAACTATTGGAATAGCATATGGGGGCACCCAAAAAGACATAACGTAACACCGCAATGGTTAGGAAACATGAGAAAAGAACTAGAAGATATAGACAAGGGAGAACCAATAGTACTGAATGAAACCACATTGAAACATACTCTTAGGAAAGTAGCCAACTGGAAAGCACCGGGTCCCGACGGGATCCATGGGTATTGGTTCAAAAAAATTACCACGTTACACGGCAGACTCACTCACCTACTCCAAAATTGTCTGAATGAAGGCAAAGCACCAGAATGGATGACTAAAGGCAGAACCACCCTCATCCAAAAAGACCCGGGAAAGGGGAACATAGCAAGCAACTATAGACCAATCACTTGCCTACCACTTATGTGGAAAATCCTGACCGGGCAAATAGCAGAGAGAATATACATGTCAATGGATAGAAGGGGGCTACTACCAGAAGAACAGAAAGGGTGTAGGATAGGAACCAAAGGGGCAAACGATTTACTCTACATAGACCAGATGATCTTAAAAGAAGTAAGGAAAAGGAGAAAGAATATCGCAATGGGATGGATAGATTACAAAAAGGCATACGATATGATTCCACATAGCTGGATACTCGAATGCCTTAGAATGTTCAAAATTAGCGAACCGGTGGTTAAATTCATTGGTAATTCAATGGAAGACTGGAAAGTAGATTTGACAGCTGCAGGGGACAAACTAGCCGAGGTAGGGATAAAAAGGGGGATCTTCCAAGGGGACTCGTTGTCCCCACTGTTATTTGTTCTAACAATGATACCGCTTAACAGAATCCTGAAAAACAGCAAAGGATACCACTTCTCTAAAACAAAAGGAAAGGTCAACCACTTAATGTACATGGACGATATTAAATTGTTTGCAAAAAACAGGGGAGAGCTTGAGACTCTGTTCAACGAAGTAAGGGAATATAGTGAGGACATAGGAATGGAGTTTGGGATAGAAAAATGCGCAATAATGGTGATGCATAAAGGAAGGCTTTCAATGACTGAGGGAATTGAACTTCCGGACAACAACAAGATTAGGGCATTGACTGCACAAGACCGATACAAGTACCTAGGTGTCCTTGAATGTGACACGATAAAACGGGAAGAGATGAAAGAGAAGATTAAGAGGGAATACCTTAGAAGGATAAGGAAAATATTAGAAACCAAATTAAATAGCAGAAATCTAATAAAAGGAATGAACACCTGGGCTGTGTCAGTAGTTAGGTATACAGGACCATTCCTAGGATGGACAAAGGAAGAGCTCCAATCAATGGATAGGCGAACAAGGAAACTTATGACGATGCATAAAGCATTACACCCTAGGGATGATACAGATAGACTATACGTTAAGAGAAAAGAAGGTGGTAGGGGGCTCATCAGCATAGAAGATTGTGTCCAGAGAGCTAAAGTAGTCCTAGATAGATATGTGCAAACAAATAGTGAAGAAATCATAAAGAGCGCGAGGGATAGTGCAACAAACAAAGTAGAAAGCAATGGAACGGTACAGCAAACTAGAAAAGAAAAGTGGGAAGGGAAAAAATTGCACGGCGAGTTTAAAAGACAGATAAAAGATATAGCAGACGAGAAATCATGGACGTGGTTACGAAAGGGAAACCTTAAGAGAGAAACAGAATTGCTCATCATGGCAGCCCAAAACAAAAGCATAAGGACAAACTACATAAAAGCAAAAATCGACAGAACTCAGACAAACAGCAAATGCCGCATGTGCGGTGAAAGAGATGAGACAGTAAACCACATAACTAGTGAATGTAGTCAACTCGCCCAGAAGGAGTATAAGCATAGACACGATAGAGTAGCAACGATGATACACTGGGAACTAAGTAAACAAATGGGATTCAACCATGGGGAAAAGTGGTATCAGCACAAGCCAGAGGCAGTTTTGGAGAATGACAACCACAAACTACTGTGGGACTTTGACATCCAAACTGACCACCTCATCCAGGCAAGAAGGCCAGACTTAGTAATAGTAGACAAAAAAAGGAAGGCCTGCCAAATAATAGACGTTGCTGTGCCTGCAGACCATAGAGTAAAAAAGAAGGAGGGTGAAAAAAGGGAAAAATACCAGGACCTAGCAAGGGAGTTGAAGAAAATGTGGAACATGAAAACCAGGGTAGTACCGGTCATAGTGGGAGCACTAGGAACTGTCCCCAAAACGCTGAGGGAGAGACTGGAGGAGATCGGGATTAGGGGGAGGATAGAGACCGTACAGACCACAGCACTACTTGGAACTGCACGGGTACTGAGGAAGGTGCTAGAGATATAAGTACTGCAACGAATCGTAGCTCTGTCATGATATGCGAAAGAGAGAGGAGACGTTAGCTGAAGACCTGAGGAGACTTATTGTCACTCAGCCTTCAGCGATAACCACTGGGCAACCGGTGTGAAACTGTAAATCGCAGAATTACTGCGACCTATGAGTACTAGGAGAGGAGGGCTGGAGACTTGAGGAGACTTGCTGTCACTCAAACTCCAGCGGTTACCACCAGGCAACTGGTGTGAGATTCCAAATAATAATAATAATAATAATAATAATAATAATAATAATAATAATAATAATAATAGGAAAGACAAGACACAAGGGAACAGCAAGTGTAGATTATGTGGATATAAAGATGAGACAATAAACCACATTAAGCGTGTGTAGCAAAGTAGCCCAGAAGATGTACAGCAGGCACAACAGAGTGGGGAAGGTGATCCATTGGGAACTGTGCAAGCAACCATATTTAGACCACACGAACCAATAGTACATGCACACAGGGCTGTGGAGTAGTGGAGTAGGTACACAAAACCTCCGATTCTGACTCCGACCATTCAATTTTGGTATCAATGACCCCGACTCCGACCAAGTACTCTTCAAAGTCTAATTCTTCCGTTGAAGAGGATAATTCTGCTAAATTATCAATGCTTCAAGCTTTTGCATCATGTGGTCTAATAGTTTCAAGCTGTACTTGTAACCCTTCCAGATGAACTGCTACTTGTGTGACCCTTCGCTTCTAACAATTTGGCCATTGTTCAACAAAATTCGGTTCATTGAATCTATGTAATCTACGGCTAACAAGATTTGGCCATCCAGCAAGAGAGCCTCTTTCTCTTCTCTCATTGAAGATGCAATGGCATCAGTCATTAATCCTCCACTTTTGCTCAGATGATATATTAAGTCTATCCACTACAGCAAGAATTAATCAGGTGTTAAATCCTCCGATTGCAATTTCTTGGTGACAAAAAAAGGATAAAATAGCAGATTTTCAGATTATGTCATTCACGCCCATTGGCTTTTTCATTATCACGATCTTCAAAATAAAATAAAAAAATCAGACAAACATCAAAGTGCTTTTAGTGTTTCCTCTACGTGTTGCTTGATCCAGAATGGCTCCCTTTCCAGCAGAAACGCATCTATTCTAGGTGCCCTGGCTGCAATGGCAATTTCTCTTGACTTGTCAATGAGAACCGCTATGTTATGGTTTTCCGATCCAGCTCTTATTGATAGTTTTGGTATATGTGCAGTACAATGCTTATGTCGAATAGGGAATTACTTTGACGCAGCTTTAATAATACCATCGAAAATTTCACTTCTCTCAACTTGTTCGTAGCGTCATCTGTTATGGTACTTAGAACCTAGTATTTTTTAAACTTCAAAATCTTCTTAAACTTTTCCCACTAACCTCTAAAGATATTCGCTCGTGTGATGCACTTAGGTATCCGATAATCCTACTGTCCGAGTTATAGTTTTATTGTTTTCACAAACAAATCGAATGTTATTGGCGAAATAGTTGACTTTGTGACGCGTGCAAGCATCCATTTTGATAACGACATAGCATCCCTTCAGACTTTTTTTAAAAAAGTTCTTCTGTCTCATGTATGGCTTCTCCAATTACCAATCTCCTCATATTTTCTCTTCCCAGAAAAACTCTCTAGTTTTCTTGGGCTGGCTGTGTAAAAAAAAAAAAAAAAAAAAAAAGGTGCAGGTACCCTATTTTTCATCACCATTTCGATGAGGTGATTTTGAAACTTGTTTTTGGCTGTCAGTGATTTAGTAGCTTAGTCAGTACTGAAGAATTTAGATAGTTGTGTTTTTTCTCCAGTAGATTTCTAATCCCTTTTTAAAGTTTGAAATACTGCTATCTTTCTCAAGTAGCACTTTCAACACTTTAGAATGAGAACGCTGTGAGTGCTTTATTTTCTTTTTAATTTGATGCTCTCAAAGGTGTACTTTTTTTTTTCGGAACCTTGTAAAATTCCTGGTTTTTGCATCACATACATTTTTTCACCAACTTCATTTTCTGTAACACAGTGACACAGAAATATTTTCCATCTGTTTTGATTGTAAAGTGTTCAAAAACTACCGTCTTTGTAGAAACACTTTTTGCCATTATTGAATTATGTAAGGGATATTGATTGCAGGAGAGGGGATCAAAATTTGTGATGTGGAAATTGGTGTCATGTATAAAGCAATTTCTAACGATAAAAAAAATATTATATCCTACTTACACGATCTTTTCGTGTTCTTTGAAACGGCAAAATGTATTTTTGGGCGGTTTTTACTAAATTCTAACTGAAAAAAAAGAACACTCGTGATCTAGGTCAGGAGACAAGTACATTTCAAAGAGGGCTTTAGTAAATGGGGGAAAATGTTTTTTTTATCATAAAAATGAAGTTAATACTTTTCAAGGTTGTTTCTGTCAATCTTTGTGATACGAATGAAAACGAAAAGGTATTTCCATCACTCCTGAAGATTACATTTTTGAAACTCCTGTAACTGTTAAAGAGAACAGAAGAGAATATTTAAACATGCGCGCAAATTTGATGAAAAAAAAGAAGAGTATACAACCAATGCATCCCCCCGATAGTCATTTATGAAGCTGAAACATGGAGCTTAACCAAGAGACAGATCTGCAAACCGAGAAGCATGCAACGCACGCACGAGAGAATCATGCTCGGCTTTATATGGGGAGATCACAAGACAGCACAGTACATCAGGAAGAAAACGCGAGTCCGAGACATCATAGACAATATTAAGACAATATTAAAAAAACTCAAATAGTACTGGGTAGGCCATGTTGCAAGAATGAAAGACAACCAATGGACATTACAATTCACAACATGGATCCCCAGAGATCACATGTGAAACCGAGGCCAACAAAACACAAGATGGAGGGATAAACTAGACAAATTCAGAAAATACTGGCTCCACGACGACCATGATAGAGAATTGTGACAAATCCTGGGGAAGGTCTTTGTCCAACGACAGACGTTAAAAGACTGATGATGATGATGATTGAAATGGGAGATCTGCTCGCGTTGACTCCCCAATCTGAAATAGGTGTTGGAACTATGTCTCTCTTCTCTTTATTTTTTTCATCAATTTGTCATATAAGCTAGCTTAGTACAAACTGGTGTAAAGGTGTATCTTAGTTCTTATACTGCGGTAATTAATTTTGTTTTTCGCTTAAAGGAAGAGTCATTTATTCATGTTTCAACAGCGAAAGGTTTTGAAGAGAAAATTGAACTTGAAAAAAACAAGGTGCTTTATGTAAAAGATGACAACATTTTGATAAATCTAATTGAAAAATAAGACAAAAAAGTATCAATGAAATATGGAGAACCGTAAAAGCAAAAAATAAAATAGTAATTAAAAGAAAAGAGTCAAAAGTTGAAACAAAATTATCAACGAGAATATAAGAAAAATATTAATATTTCGATACTAAATCAGAAGTAGATTATTAATCATTTTGATTTATACCGAATTCACAAGGTTTAATTTCTATTAAAAATGAACTTATTGAACTACCAATCTTGTTTTCCATTTTTCTAGAATAAAAAAGACCAAGACAAAAGAAAGCCATCATTTCGGGGTGATTAGTTTTGCTTCTTTTGTCTAATTCTATGGTTAAGTTGATGTTAATGTTGTCATTTTTTTTCATACAAAGATTGATAGACTTTTTCTTGCTAAACATGCTAAGAAATTTCAAAGCTAAGCACTTTCTTGAAAAAAAAAATCAATAACTACAAAAATTCATGCAATTTATTAATACATCAAGTCAAAAATAGATGACGCAATTTTTATTGTTAGCCCCAAAATAGTGAACTTTTGGAATAAATTTGCGATTTTTTTCAGTTTGCTTTTTTAAAAAAAAGTAATATTTCGTCCAGCATTTTGTTTGATTCATCAAAAATCTTCTATGATGCTTGAAAAAAACATACAAAACAGACAAATATCTAAAACTATGTATTGAAAAATTCATGCATTAAATTTTCCTTTAGCGAGAAAATCATCCAGACTCGAGCCTGTTTGTAGATGGTTCTTCTTCAAAATGGAAAATTTCAAGCGCTATTCTAATCATCATCCTTTTCAATCAAGGGGTTGAGCGCCCTGTTTTCTCACATGTTTATGTTGTTGTTGGTGGGTTCTTGATTTCCAATGTTAATTTAATTCGAGTGGTATATTGTCAATATTCGACCGAAGGTCATCGGTGTTAACAGAAAAAATGCCTTTATTTAGAAAAAAGAAGTTGTGATTCGTAATCCATAAAATATATCTGATGTCCCTATATACATACATGACAAATTCGATCCACAAAACTTCAAGTTCTCACTCTACAGTATTTTACTACCATATTTTACATCTGTGAGATCAAGGTTTACTCATTTTGAAAAAAATAAAAGAGAAAATTTGCAAGTAATTTTTTGTGCTTTCAATCCTCATGGATCGAAAGTACTAACGATTACATTTAAGATCTTCGTTTCTTCAGGAAATTCGATAGTTTTGGAAAGTTAATATTTGAAAGTTTTTCTTTCCGAGGGGTTCTATTTACACTTGGGCCTTCTACAGGAAATAGCACGAAATCCGACGAGTGAGTTTTCAAGTAGTCATATTGTGTAGGTACATTTTTACTATTCGGACTCCAGTCAGTAAAAATTGACCGATTCCGACTCCAGTAACCCTAAATCCCTCCGACTTCACAACCCTCTGACAGACCAGAATCTGTAACATAGAATAAAACTTGTACAATTCGTCAGGACTGTGAGATTCAGACGGATCATAACACCAAACTTGTGGTTATGACAAAAGAAAAACAACTTGTCAAATTGTCGAATTTGCTGCCTCGGCGGACTACAGTGTAAGTCTGAGAGAGTGCGTAAAGTTTGATCAATATCCTTGCCAGGGAGCAGAAGAAGTGGAACACGAGGGTGACGGTTGAGCCAATAGTGGTTGGAACCCTGGGGACGGTCCCAAAGAACTTAGTCAAAGGGTTGGAGAAACTAGGACTCGAAGGAAAAACTAAAACTCCAGACGACAGCACTATTGATGAGAATCCCGGAATATTGTGGAGACTAGTTGCCACTTGATCTCCAATGAAAGCAACCAGTCACTGTCGAAATGAGAACACAAATGATGATGATGATGATGATTTGATCGGACCCAACCAAAGAGCAGATATCACTTATCAAACAGTAAATCAGGAGACAAGTGAATGCGGCAAATTATTCCAAATGGAATTCAAAAACAAAACCAAAATAAACTGACACTTAGGGGTTGGTGTAGTGGTTCACTGGACGTGAGCTTCATTACTGGGAAGTTTCCATGGGAAGCTTTCATTGAGAATAACGAAGTCCAATTCGTTGGAACTGAGATTTAAACGAACCCCACTATCCAGGTCAGTGGATTTGTTACTGTAAACAAAGGAAGGATATTCTATTGACTCATAGACAAAGCTTTTCCAGCGAACCACAGTGTGAAACTAAGAGAGAGAGAGAGTGAGAGAGAGAGAGAGAGAGAGGGGGGGTATCAAGACCTTGCTCGAGAGATAGGCATGTTATGGACTAGCCATCTCTTTTCAGTAACATTGTTCCCCACCAATATTCCAACTGCAGAGAGGCTTACTTTGAAAACAACCTTCAAAATCCTGACTTCTATCTGAGCTCGAACAAAGACCGTGGATGCCGGTGGAAAACAGACTACCGTCTTAGCTATGAAATAAGTTCTTGTCTGATTAGAACATAAAGCAAAAGTGTCTACCTGCCGACATGTCGCAACACAATCTTCCCATCATCTTATCTCTCACTTGACTTTGCGCCACACTAAGCTAAGCGTAGAAGATATCAACATAAATCTCAGGTTCATAAAAACATAAATAATTCTTTCGTGGTTGAATTTTCACAAATTTGATTAAAATCATGGAATCACACGTTCTTCCCATGTGGATTCTTTTTCGTATCCGGTCAATCAGTCACCGGCTGGTTCATATGTCTATTGGACAATTCGTCACCAACTCCAAGAAATGTTCAATATCAAGAAACTAAAACGAAAGTTTAATACATCAGATATCCAAGTTGAAATAAGAATTAAAGGAAGTCTACGTCCAACGACGGACGATAAAGGAATGATGATGATGAGACAGAGACGTTGGGCTGGTCCGGATGGTACGGTCATAACCGGACCAATATTTTGCAAAGATAGGGGCTGAGATCGTCCAAAAAATTTCAGCGAAGAATTTAAACGTTTGAATAAACTTGAGAGTTAATTCCCCACAAAACCCTTTACATTTCTATACTAATTGGTTTTATGTCTCATAAAAAGAGCTTACAGAAAGCATTTTTCAGTCGGAACAATCTTGAAAAGCTTCCTACTTTGCTGCCTGGGTAGTGACCGTTCCAAAAGTCCATCTTTTGAAGGGCACAGACTTTGTGGTGTGTAGACCAGCTTGCCATAATTGTCTTGTTAAATGCGTTTTAGTCGATCGTTCGAAACTACGGCTTCGAATTATTTTGATTACTTTTTTTGATGCTGCCAATTTACAAATTTACGTATTCATATCTAGATTTAGATCTATAATTTTAGGCAAAGCATCTATCATCGGAACTTTAAAAAAAAAAATTCTGTTTTATCGTGAACCGCTGATCGAAATAACTTCAAACTCGATGCCTGACGTGCTGACAAATATATCTGAGGAATGTCAACTCCGTACAATGACCAGTAATCACTGTACACACGCTCATAGATTTCTTCAATCATTACTAAATTAGATGTACAACTGCTTTCAAGAAAGTAAAAATCAAATTAGATAAATACTAAAAATAACTTCTGTCGCTTTTGAAACATAATTATGTAATCCGATCTTCTCAACATCCTGATTGTTTTTATTTGTTTGAATCTAGTCTTCATATCTCTAATGCATCGATACGTCCGCATTCTATTTCTTTTTTTTGTATACTTATAGTTTTATCTTTATTTATCTGATAGCGTTCGTCTCTCAAGAAACAACTCCCATAGGATTAAACGTCCGGTTACGAAGTCCGTATTTCCGTTGCACGCGTCTGAGCTGTGATCTTGGCATGTTTCAAGTCTGGTCGAGACGAAGACTTTATCGTTACAGATGAAATACCCAAATCATGCAGCTCAGGGTGCACTCAATTAATTGCAGTTTTCCACACCCTTCAAAGAATCGAACCTGGAACCTTCTGTATAGGGGTGGGGGCAGACATTCAAACCATTACATTGAACACACAGATCTTTCTTCATTTATGACCTCGCTTTTTTCTTTTCTCTGAAATTAGGAGCTTACAGATTTCCATGTTGATGAGTAGTGTTCTTGATTAAATAAAACATAATGTTTGAGGACAAAATTCGAACATGCTAAATTGGTATATATATATATATATATATATATATATATATATATATATATATATATATATATATATATATATATATGTGTGTTTCCAGTTAAACTCAACTTCAAGAGTAAAAAGTTGTTTGCATCGAGCACTCTATGAAATAAAACCATTACATTTCAGAAGTGGCTTGATATTATTGATATATTATTATATTATGTTATACTGCTAGCCTGATTTGTGTCACACACACACACATACACACACACACACACACACACACACATATATATATATATATATATATATATATATATATATATATATATCCCAATGAGTATTGTTCAAATTAGCAAACGCAAACAAATCAAAGCAGACACCTGAGACAAATTCTTCCCTTGACTAATTTAACCCACAACAAATTGACTGGCGACCAATTGACCGGTGACAAATTGTCCGAGCTCCGTCTTTGTCCCTCCCCCTCATCACTCTTTAATTAAAATGATGATCTGATTTGATTAATTAATAAGTTATTTGGGAAAATAATCTTCGTTAATTAGAAGAGAAATTACGAAAAATGTAAATTATCTTTTCAGATTTTCTTGCATTCACGGTCTATTTGTCTGTCTGGCTGTTCACACGATATCTCCGAAAGTTCCAGATGAATTTCAATGAAAATTTGTGGAAAGCTTAGGAAAAATCAAATGATTAGGGGGATGGATCCAAGAATTGTTTTTTCCGCAGTCACGTCCACTGCATTAGAGCTATATGTCTGTCAATTCAATATCTCCAAAAGTTTTCAATGAATTTCAATGACGTTTCGTGGAACAATGAGTCATGGACTAAGGAGGAAGTGGTTACATTTTGGGGCAGATACAACAGGAACGTTCTCTGTAGTTACATCCTGCATTGTAACTACATACGAACTGATTTTCATTCAGTTTTTAGTGATCTTGGCCATGGCTGAAGTATTCGCTCTCTAAGTGTTTTTTCTAGTTTCTTAAGACAATCAATTATAAATGCAAGTTTATAGCAAGTATTATGACACTAGAAAGAGACTGACGTTTATATCAGGGGTGGAGAATCTAACCGAGTCTCCAGCAATAAACTTGAGATGTTTGAGAGCCTCAGGACAAAGAAAAAAGTTTTCTATTTTCCGATCATCGCCGTTGGCTCAATACCGAAAGTAAATCTGTTCAAGCAAAAAATTAGTTCCCAAATTGACAATTTCTCTAACATGCTGTCGGATACTAATATCCATTTTTATGTATCACACGTTTCATTCTTACGTACTCATGTACTAATGTATGTAGTACTCATGTTTACTAATGTATGTAGTTTTTTGCACATAATCAAAGAAAAAAAAACTACATACAAATACATAAATATCATCACGTACATGTATTTGTCAACACCTATATAACATTAACCACATCGGAAATAGAAACACTAAGATCAAAATCGAGGACACAGAACTGGAGGAAGCGGTTCACTACATCTACCTAGGGCAACGAATCTCCATGAGACCCTCGAAAGAAGAAGAAATCAAGCGAAGAATCACACTAGGATGGCAAGCCTTTGGCAGAGCAAGCTTAACCTTCAAAAACAAAAAAAAGATCCCATTAATCCTAAAAAGAAGGGTATACAACCAATGCATCCTCCCAATAGTCACTTATGGAGCTGAAACATGGAACCTATCCAAGAGACAGACTCGCACATTGAGAACCATGCAACGCGTACACGAAAGAATTATGCTCAACCTCACATGGAGAGGCCACGACAGTACAATACATCCGGGAGAAGATAGGAGTCAGGGACATCGAAGAATCCATTAAAAAGCTCAAATGGCAATGGGCAGGCTATGTTGCAGGAATGAAAGACAACTGATAGACATTGCAACTCACGACATGGATCCTCAGAGATCATAGGCGCAACTGAGGCCGGCGGAGTATTAGCTGGAGAGACATGCTAGACAAATTCAGAAAGTAGCGGCTCTGCGACGCCCACGATAGAGAAGTGTGGAGAATCCTGGATAAGGTCTATGTCCAACGACGGACGTTAAAAAGCTGCTGCTGCTGATGATGATTTTTTTTTTTTTTTAAATGTTAATTTGTATTAGTTTCAGTCCTCTGGCATTCCTGTGAAACCCTTGCTGGCTTAAATATCTTTAATCCATCTCCCACCCTTCCTTCCCTCAGAAGTGAAGAACAATGCCTCAAACAAATCTAGCATTTGAACTAGGATTTAAATTCTTAAATATTATTACTAACCTTGAACATTAAACTCATTTTTTTTTATTCAGTGGAGTCACGGTTCATGCCCGGTAAATAATCGTAAAGCTTGAAATATTTTTTTTATTTTTATTTACTTTTTATACTAACTGTGATGATTAAAGAAGCTCAGCCAACATACATCCAAGAGCCGCATATCAAATGTGGAAGAGCCGCATGTAGCTTACGAGCCACGGTTTGGCCAGACCTGCTCTATAAAAAGGACTGAAATCGAAACGTGAAAGCATTAATTACGAGCTGCTGTTGAGATGTCACTCAGGCGCGATATTCATTGGTTGAACATAAGGTCGGGGGAAGGGAGGGGACTATCAACTTTTATAAGCCTCTTTAATTCCAACCGTACAGCCTGTGAATGAGAATGACTATTTGGCAAAATATACAAACCGATTTGGCAAACGATTTACACCGTCTGCCAAAGTCTGAGTTCCATTTTGGGAATTCAGTTTTCGTCTCACGAGATTGTAAAGTGGAACCGAAGACAGAAAAAAAAAGGCTGAAGAGTCTTAGAATTCGGACAGAAAGAAATAAGGTAATCGAATCGTTGCGATGAAGAAGACAAAGACCGAGAAACTTGTCCGAAAGAAACAATGTATAATAGTAACAGACGATTAGTTTGAAAGAAGTACGGTAGCCGAAAAGTTGCGACGAAGATAACAAAAATTAAGAAACTGGTTCAAAAGAATCAATGTTTGATAGTAACAACACCTCATCTCAGAGAATCAGACTGAAAAAAAGTCTTTGAAAATGGTTCGTGATTCGACAGCATTACAAAATGTAGTATATTTCAAGCAAGTATCAATATTAAAAGTTCCAGATATCGTTCATCAGATAATGTTTATCTCTTGTAAGTCATTTTAAACTCTCTTATTGCCTAGAGTCTTCATTTTGAACTTGTCAAGTTTTAATGCCTCCAACTTATACAACTCTATCATCAATAATCTATTTTAACATACTTTCACCGGTCTTAAATTTTGGAGCATAAATAATGCCCCCCCCCTTTTTAGTAACCCTTTGATGTTAGAAGTGGTCGAAAGGGTGTGTAAGAGTAAAGAAAAAACACTTCAAGGTGGTTACTTTTTTTCCCTTACTTCAACTTTAATATATAAGCAATTGATGAGATGTGAGATAAGTTATAAGATTACTTTTCTGCAAGTTTTTTTTTTAGAATGTAAATCTCTGATGTCCAATATACATTTTGATGTAATATTTTTCCAGCTGTGAAAGCAACCCAATGTTCTAAAAAGGATTAACCCAACTGCTTTCAAGTTGAACGAATCGGGACCATTATACTATTCAACATAAATTACTTTTCTATAACTCTGTCGTTTTATAAAATGTCTACTTTTTTTTCAGTAAGAATACATGCTGTTCATTAGAAAAACACTTCACAACAGCTGCATCCTCAAGGTTCCTGACACCGGAGCCGGGAATTAGGAGAAATCATTTGCATAATAGGCGGGAAAGGAGTAAGGTTTCTAATGTTTTGATGTCGTTATTCTTAAAGTGCATTTCTGTGTTCCGAAGTTCTGAGATTAAATATATTCATTATTCCAAAGACATTTCGGACTATCGAATCACCGTAGCCTCAAAAATAGCCCGACCAACCAGCTAAGTGGGCTACAGATTTTTCTGTGTGTGTGTGTGAGTCAGTGTTCATGTGCCTATCTGTGTGTGTCAGGCGCCCCTGGTCACATTTTTATGCCACGACCTTGAAAATTTGTATAAGTATGCCATCCAAAACATTTTGTTGTTTTTTCAAAAGAGTGCTTTTGGGGTCTCTATGGTAATTTTAGAACTGACAATGACCAAATCTTGTGCTGGTATAATTTTTTGTTTATTTTAGATAAAAGATCTATTTTTAAAGATATTTTTTTTTTTTACAAAAGATCTACTTTTTTAAAGACAATTTTTGATAATTTTTAAAAAATCATCAGTTTAAGTACACACGCAGGCTATGCTGATTCATTCATTTGTGGTACGGATATTATCTTCATCTTTGTTATTTTCAAGATAACGTTTCTCTAACTATTTTCTGAAGTTCGGAGGTGAAGTCGTTTGTCAGCTATTGTCTTCATTTCTGTTGCTTCGAATACAATATATTGGTCACGTTTCTAATATTTTACTGTCATCATTTTATGAGTGTATTTCTCTATTGAGAAATTCTGTGATGAAGTATTTTCATAGCTCCGTGTATAAGACGTGTATGAACGTCACTGGCTCTCTCTTTCTTTTTAAACTAGAGACTGATTACACATTTGAAAACTGGATTTTTACTGGAAACTTTTGCTCACACACCTGATAAATTCCAGACGATTGTCTTCATCTTTGTTGTTTTTAAGATGACGTTTCTCTATTTAATGAAGTTCAAAGATATCAGAGATAAGGTATTTCCGTCGTTCCATACGTTAGACGTGAGCAAAAGTTCGAGTGTTTTTTCCACACTAGAGACGCAATACACGTCTTTTCGTCGGAAACTTTTGCGCCCACAATATCTTTTAGATAACTGTCTACATCTTCAACTTTTCAAATTAATGGTTTGCTGTATTCTGAAGTTCTGAGCTGAATCGTTGTCAATAATCCATATGTTTTACAGACTATTGTGTCTTCCTTTCTTGTTGTTAAGAAAACGTTTTTTAAAGTTCTGAGATGATGTACTTTCATTATTCCATACACTTTTGGACAACCTCAGTCGAAGTTTGAACTCGATTCGCCAAATTTAGAGAGTGAAAATTGACATTCATCTACCATATTTTGAAATCACAACCAACTGATTAGTAAGCAGGTTTCTCACAGACTGAGCTTAACCGACAAGTCTTTCATATGTATAAAATTCATCTTACAGATATACAAGGGCTTATTTCATAAATTTTTATAAATAAGCACATTCATACAAAAAAAAAAAAGAATTTTTATAATTTATTATGTACACAGTACAAAGGTTGCAGTTAACATCTTCAGTCAGGATAGAAGTTGGAGAGGAGGTTGGCCTTGCAGGAACCTGGTTTGTTCTAAAATAAAGACGTGTATGTACGATAGATAACTAAGATGAAAGCACTACAGTTTGGAGCAGTAATCAAGAATCGAACTTACTACTGTATTAATGGTATGCGAGACTCGCTTGCTAACCAATACTCAATGGCAAGGCGTTCTGAGTCATTTCCCATCTTCGTTGCGTTTTGTCATTTGTCTTTTGTTATTTTTTTTTTTAAATAGTCGTATTGGCCGTCTCCTCAGTTCCGTACGTGCCGTCTTAATGCAATTAAGCTAAGCCATCAGCGTTCAAAACAAAGGCTCTAAGCAAGTGTTGCCAATTATGGCATGTTATTAATAACTAAAACTAGCTAAATTTCCCCATTTCCAGCCAACTTTATTGCTAAAAATGTTTTAAGTACTTATTCAATGATCAAACAAAATAAACAATGCTCTAGGACAAATCATTAATAAAAAAAATGTACACCTACTTTTATTAAACTTATTATTTATCATTTTGAAGGGCTAGCTTTTTGGCCATCGTAAAAAAGAATCAGCCAGATCTAGCTGGCTAATTTGGCAACCCTGCTCTCTACACCTAGATTACCTGCTGTTCTAACTGCTGCTGATATCGCTTGGGTCAGAGGGGTGTGAATAGGTTACCCCCTGACCCTCTGCCAGCGTCCTGCTGCTCGGCCTGTACCTATATCCGGGTGGATGCGCCGTTCCCGTCAGTGTTTCCCCGTCAGAATGACTGCTTTTCAACCCTTGTCGCAGTGACTCACCCAGTTTTATTTGCTAAGGACTAACAACGTGAGACTTCGGCTAAAAACACGTGTCTCGATGACTCCGTCGGGTCTGGGAACCCTGTTTTTAATTCTGAACCCTACAACCCCGACGATCCCACTAAACAACAACAACAACAACAACAACAACAACAACAATAATAATAATAATAATAATAATAATAATAATAATAATAATAATAATAATAATAATAATAAAAAAAACAAAAAAAAAGTTGAATGCTGAAAATCTTAACTGGATAACCTTCAGAGAAGGAATGCATGATTCATGACAGAAGTCCAAGACTTCAACTTGGAGAGCAGAGTAAGTGGGTAGTACCCTTACGCTGGCTACAACTACCACCGTTGCTTGATCTCCACAAATCACGTCACTACTTATTTCTAGTCATGGCGCTGTAATGGAGCCCTTTAGGAATTTCTGGGCCGACTAATTGAAATCAGTTTGATCTGCAAGAACAGGGGTGTCGAACCTCATTTATTGTGGGGGCCAAATATTATGTGTGTGCGTGATATGCAGGCCAGATGATCAATTAACGATTTCATATTGGTTGAGTTACATAAAAATCAGACAAGTGGATTTATTCGACTCTCAGACTTCTTTCTTTATCAGATCGCCTCGGCTGACGTGTCATAAGGTGATTTAGTTAAATCTGGGCTAAGGCTATGTAAATGAAGTTGAAAAAAAAAAAAAGAAACAGAAAAATAATACGAATTTATTTATCTATTGAAGGCCTCTACGGACATCTCCGTAAACAATTTACATTAAGAATGCGTATTCCACTTTATAATAAACATTGATTCAAGTGATAAAAAAGTTTGAAACTTTGTAGATGATTACAAGCTTATCAGTACAGAGAAGCATTTACCAGGCTCGTTTTTCACTCTATTCTTACAACCTTTCTTTCTTACCGAGCTTAAACTTTTTTTGTGATATAGAACAACCGGGAATAAATAAATCGCTCTAATTTGAAATGTTGATATTGTTTTTCCGTCTGTTAGTACACACGATATCTCAAAAAGTTCTGATTAGATTTGAATTAGATTTTATGGAAAAAGTAGACAATAGGCCGCAAGAGGAGTGAAGGAACTTCTCCTCTACGTCCAAGCTGACTATCGGCAACCACAAATCTCCGAAAGTTCTCTGTCAGTTCCGACGTTATCTCCAAAAGTTTTCAATTAAATATTGTGTGCAATAGGCTAGTGGAAAAGCGATTAAATTTTGGAGCGGATCCAGCGAAATTAGTAGGCTAATCTAAAAAAAAAGAGGGGCCAAATGTTGCAAGATTTTCTAATGTTAGTAAAACGAGGACTAATGTTAGAAATTAATGGGAGTCTTATGTTAAAAATGGAGGTGTCAATGTTAAAAAAAGGCTAATGGTGATTTTCTGGATATACTTATATAAATATGCTTGTATTGTGTATGTGAAGTGATCCGACAGAATGTAGATGACATTGACAAGTGGAAGGTGAAGAGAAAAACTCAAAAGATAGGCGTTACATCTCATTTCTTTTATATATATATATATATATATATATATATATATATATATATATATATATATATATATATACATATATATATATATATATATATATATATATATATATATATATATACATATGTATATATAAATATACATATATATATATACATATAAATATATATATATATATATATATATATATATATACATATATGTATATATATATATATATATATATATATATATATATATGTTTAGGTAGCAAATCTTTCTTTATGCAAGTTTCGTTGAACAGTACCAACATTTTTTGTCGCTTTTCTTTTCATGTAAGTTTTTCTACTTTTCGTAGGGTGTACTGGTAGCTGATCTGAATGAGTGTATAAGATTTCCAAAATATATGTTGCATCTATCTTTATTAATTTTCCCTGTACTTTTAAAATTGAAAAAGACCAGTGATAGCTCGCATGCACTTGTTTTTTTAAAATTTTGTTTTCAAATTGATCCACTGTTTCCCATATCAAGCACACAGTGAATCAATATAAGATTGAATGATTCAAAGAAGTCCTGGAGGGAAACCAAGTGCACATTTCATTAAAGTATTATTGAATTGTAGACTATGGCACAAAAATGAGATCGTAAAAATCTGTCAAACATTCACTGGCAAAAGTAAGGCACACCAAAGGAAACGTTTAATACAAAATCGCCTTCACACAGTCTCAAAAAACAATTTTAAGAAGAGAAAAAAAATTATATAATAGTAAAATTAACTCGCCACCACAGTCAATAATTGCACAACTGTAGCGTCACATTTCGAAGTCATGTAAAAAAAATCCATCGAAGAGGCCAGAAAAAATTCTATTTATGACATCACTGGCGTTTTCCACTGGAAAACATCTAAAATACTGTAAAAACAACAACATCGAGACGTATCAAGATTCTTGAGAATCTAGATGTTATCAATAAACTTGTCAGAATAAGGCCACCAAAAGGTTAAAAAAGCTTTTTCCCCCCCAGAAATAAGAGAAGCAGTTTTACAAAAATCATCGAACATGGTGAAGGCTTCTATCTTTTTTATATTAAGGGAAAAAACAGTCTGAGACACCAGAGAATCCATTGAAAAACTCAAATGGCAATGGACTGATCATCTAGCAAGAATAGCAGAAAACCGATGGACATCACGACTCACAACATGGATCCCCAGAGATCACATGCGGAAACGAGTCCGGTAGAATACAAAATGTAGAGAAAAACCAGAAAAGTTCAGAAAGTATTGGCCCTGCACCGCCCATGATAGAGTGGTCGAGCGGATCTTGGGGTCTATGTACAACGACGGACAATAAAAGACTGATGATGGGGGTCGTACTGATACCAATTTTCAAGTCTGTACACAAAACAGTATGGCCAGGATTGCTGGAACACCCAAATAAATGCATAAACAAATATGCTCATTTTTAAAAGGATAGAACCTTTCGCCATCTTCGATGACCACGGTTGTTCAAAATGACCTTTTAGCTTCCTAGTAAACTGCATGTAATGAATGGATAGGATGAATTTAGTTCAGTCCCAGAAGTGATCCACTGTTCCCCGATGTACTATAGGAGAGATCCACTGTACCCGATGTACATACCACTAAGGAAGATAACCTCACATATCTCCAAAAACAAGCACAGTGATTACAGCTAAGAAAATGAAAAAAGTCTTAACACAATATCAATCTCACTTCATGCAGTACAATTAGAAAATTCTGAATAGATGCGACTCGATAATGAAAATAAGATTATTTCTGAATATACTTTTGGCTCAAATGATGGCCTTTAGCTTGCACACCGTACAGCAATGTTCAAGCAGTCAAGTCTTCCACTAAATAAGATTGTGGATGTGTTGAGAAAAGGAAGTAATAGCCGTCCTTTTGTGTATTCGCAGTTGCAAAAAAGATGTAAGTAATGACTAATCGGTTTCCTATATATATATATATATATATATATATATATATATATATATATATATATATATATATATATATATCCTGGCGTTGCCCGAGGATAAAATAACTGTACATTAAAAAAAGATTGAGTTTATTGGGCGTGATAACTGGCACGTTGTGCTATCGAAACTTGGTGTTGGTGTCGCACGCACCCTCCGATGGGTCAATGTAGTCCACACAGCTTTTCGTGTGACTCTTATCAAATTGTTTGAAAGCGGATGTTTGGGTTTGAGATTCTGGAATATGAAATTCATAAAAAATAATCTCTTTCAGCCCTAAACGATAAGGCAAAAAATTTAACCATTGTCGAAATCGACTACGAGTGTACGGATTGAAAAGACCGTAAAAAATGACTAATTGCATCAAATAACGTTTGTAAATTGTCAAGTTCCAACTGACTCTCACTCACTCGATTTTGAAAACGGCTGACAACGTTTGAGCATCGTTATTACATCAAACGAGCGAATGCGTGGAAAATTCATGAAACAAAATCAAAATTTAATTCATATTTTCTTTTCATTTTTATTACTTTAAATATCACCCGTTAATGTCCTTTTGAGCATTCGTAGTCGATTTTGATAGGGGTTAAAATTGTTACTTCACAAAGCGAAAGATTGCCCCATACTTGTTTTTTTAAATAAAGGAGTAATCATAGGAGCTAATGGAAGTAACTGAACACATCGAATGTGTACATGCGTATGATGGACGGAAAGTAACAGCCCAGTTTAGTATTGTACTTAAACTAAGGTATCATTTGTACAGAAACAATTTTATGGCTCACAGTTATTTGGAGAGATCTATTCTCATAGTAAAACTTACAGTTAACGACCACGACTTTTAACTGAACTCAAAAGCTTCATTATGATTTTGAATTACCTTTGCTTAATCGAATCGTAACCGAAAAAAGAAAAAAACATCAATGATTAAATGATAATTTTAACATTCAAAGTAGAAATGAGTCATTTGAAAAAATCATTTCAAACAACTGTATTTAGGTAATAAAACTGCCGAAAAAATGACTATAATATAACATCAAGTATCAGTATCAAATATTTTATTCCCAAACCACGCCTACAGACGATGGCAACGTCATAAAATTAAGTCACAACGCGGGCAAGAAAATGTGTCCATTTCAGGGAGATTTTACAATTTACTTCGGCCCCACCCCATAAAAACTTATTCGTGGGGTTGTTTTTCGGAACCTGACTCACTAAAAAGCATGCTTCATGACCCCAAGTAGTACGCACATTGGAATATGCTGTGCTGCTTTTGCAATAGGCTGTCACATACAGACAAAGATCTGGTGAATTATTATAAGACTAACAGAGAACCCGTCAAAAATGACGGGTAATATTTTTGTTGTATTATGGTCACACACAAACGAATAGAACTTGGATCTCTAGTAAATTCAAACCAGAAGTTACAGAACAAAAACAGAAAATATGCGAATTTTTTAGTGTTTATGTTTTATTTTTCTTAGTTTTTGTGTTTTCAAATTTGTAGCGATGGAAGGATGAATCATATTATTGTTTTTAACGACAAAAAGAGCCGCATTATATTCCATGTCGCCCTGTACTGGAATAACGCGGTAAGAAATATCAAATATTAAATTATTGAAATTAAATATTAAATCAATAAATATTTTTGTAGCCAATTGTATGCTTATACAATCCCTCTATAATTTGCTTATTAATGTGCACTACGATCGGCATAATTTCGTTTTTTTCTCAAAAGAAATAGGCCGTCCGTCTAGCAACTTTCGCTGCTTTGATATCTGCTTCCACCTACCCAATCTGGCTGAACGACAATACTCCAGACTTGAAATCCTAATGCCTAGCATGTCTGTAGCGGTAGGTCATGTGTATGACATCACGTCTAGCGATCGAATGCTGTTGCAGTAAAGTTTCTCATAATATAAATCTGTTAGGAATCGTATGACAGACAAACAGAAAAAGGCGACAATGAAAAAACAAACAAACGAACAAACTTAGTGGTGACAAGCACTGTAATATCCTGGAAGAAGTAGGAATATAGTACGATTGTCACAACAGAATTTTAACTACTGTATTTGATGACACCAAGATTCCCCGCCTCCCGAAAAATGGGTAAATAAATATCCCCCGGT
>OY735208.1:43348781-43568781 GCA_963457665.1 Thysanoteuthis rhombus | reverse complement strand
GAGCTCAATTGGTTTGATCCTCATTAGGTAACCAAACGGTCAAGCCTAATTTAATCCTCATTAAGTTCCCAAAAGTTCTAGCCTGATCAGTTTTATTCTTACTATGTACCTAAACACTCAAGCCTAATCAGTTTAATCCATACCACGCACCCAAAGTATCTAGCCAAACCAGTTCGTCCCTCATTAAGTACTCTAACATTCTACTTTAATTTGATCCTCATTAGGTACCCAAACGATCTAGCCTAACCAGTTTGACCACCTTCAAGTACCGAAACGGTCTAGCCTAATCAGTTCGATCCTTACTATGTATCCAAACTCTCTAACTGATTCAGTTTGATACTCATTTGGTACCCAGACGCTAATTAGGTCTATCATCACCGGGTACCCGAAGGCTCTGGCCTAATCAGTTCGATCATTGAGTAAATGGTTTACCCTAATCAGTTTTGATCCTCGCTAGGTACCCAGACGCTCTAGCCTAATTAGGTCTATCCTCACCAGGTTCCAAAATGCTCCAGCCTAATCAGTTTGATCCTCACTAGGTACCCCAAAGCTGTAGCCTATCACTTTAATCGTCTCTGAACTGTCTGGTCGAACCAGTTTGATTCTCAACAAGTACCCAAACTCTTTAGCCTAATCACTTTGATCCTCGATAGGTATCCTAACGCTCGAGTCAAATCAGTTTTATCCTTATTAAGTATCCAATTACTCCACCCTAATTAATCACCGCTACCCACAACACCAGTTTAAATTATTCATGTGTTCTGACATTCATATTTATCTATGTATCCAGACTTTAAAGTCGAACCATTCATAGTCGTAATTTTGCGCTCATGAGTAATGAAAATGGAGTTTCTGTTTTTTTTTTAAATTTCCTCCAAAATGAGTTTTCAGTTAGGGGTTGGGCCTCAACTTTCAATGTAGGTTTATGCTAAATTGGTCTCTTAGTTTGTTTTCATCCTTGTTTTCTGAAACTTTGGACACTTTAGTGTCCTTCCCCCCCCCCAAAGGCAAGAGAAGTAACGTATTCATCGAGCTTCACTTTCCCATATTTCAATTGTTCACCCCAACACAACATGCTACCGAAAGAAATTGGTCTCCAGGTGGTCGAGAAAAAAAACAAAACTTCTCCTCATATATCCTATATGTTATGCATGTAACTGTTATTGTTGCTCACCACTACACGCAACAGACCGTTTTAAATAATCTTGCTCAGTTTAGGTTATTCATAGGTCCTAACATTTATGTACACTAGTTATGTCCACGGGGAAATTCCTCAGTTGTTGACACCTGAACAAAAACTGAACCTAAATATTATCTCATGCATTTGTATTTCTATCAACCTTTGCCTATATATTCTCATTGTCCCCCTTATCCTTTCCAATATGTGTTGTCACTCTATGATTCTATGTAATTGTTATACAAACATGGATAAGATTAATATGTTGGAAATTTCTAACCCCCCTCAGTAAACTACCTAACTTTCTTTCCTTCCCTCTCTTCCGACTCTCTTATTGAACTAACAAGCTTCCCTTCCCTCCTTCGCTCTCCTATATCTCGAGTAAACTACTTGAATTTCTGTTCACACAAGTTCCTTTATAGTTAGAAACAGAGGATGAAAATAACGAGTATCTTAAAATGAAATAACATGCTGCCAAAAGACGTTGATCACCCGGAGGCTGAGATACCCCTCCCCAAAAAACCCAACAAATTAACTTTATATAACATCTGTTACGCATGTAATTGTTATCGTTTTTGTTGATATTAATCATCACCGCCCATAGCAAACCAGTTTAAACACTTTTGCTGGGTTTAAGTTATTCATGTGTTCAGACAATTATATATACATATTTATCTATGTATCTATGTATCTGGACTTGGACTAGCTCGGTCATTTCAGATTAGAAATTTCTGTACGCGTGCACTGATTCATGATTTCCCTTGGAATGCTTGTCAGACGCTTTAGCCAAATCATTTTGATCTTCGCTAGGTACCCAAACGATCTAGCCAAATCAGTTTGATCCTCACTTGGTACCCAAACGATCTAGCTTAATCGGTTTGATCCTCACAAGGTGCCCAAACGATATAGCCAATTCAGTTTGATCCGAACTTGGTACCCAAACGATCTAGCTTAATCAGTTTGATCCTCGCTAGGTACCTAAACGTTCTAGCCTAATCTCTATGATCCTCACAAGGTACCCAAACGATCTAGCCTGATCAATTTGATCCTCGCTACGCACCCAGACCATCTAGCCTGATCAATTTGATCCTCGCTAGGCACCCAGACGATCTAGCCTGATCAATTTGATCCTCGCTAGGCACCCAGACCATCTAGCCTGATCAATTTGATCCTCGCTAGGCACCCAGACGATCTAGCCTGATCAATTTGATCCTCGCTAGGCACCCAGACCATCTAGCCTGATCAATTTGATCCTCGCTAGGCACCCAGACGATCTAGCCTGATCAATTTGATCCTGGCTAGGCACCCAGACGATCTAGCCTGATAAATTTGATCCTGGCTAGGCACCCAGACCATCTAGCCTAATCAATTTGATCCTGGCTAGGCACCCAGACCATCTAGCCTGATCAATTTGATCCTCGCTAGGCACCCAGACGATCTAGCCTGATCAATTTGATCCTCGCTAGGCACCCAGACGATCTAGCCTGATCAATTTGATTCTCGCTAGGCACCCAGACCATCTAGCCTGATCAATTTAATCCTCGCTAGGCACCCAGACCATCTAGCCTGATCAATTTGATCCTCGCTAGGCACCCAGACGATCTAGCCTAATCAATTTGATCCTCGCTAGGCACCCAGACGATCTAGCCTGATCAATTTGATCCTCGCTAGGCACCCAGACCATCTAGCCTGATCAATTTGATCCTCGCTAGGCACCCAGACCATGTAGCCTGATCAATTTGATCCTCGCTAGGCACCCAGACGATCTAGCCTTATCAATTTGATCCTCGCTAGGCACCCAAACCATCTAGCCAGATCAATTTGATCCTCGCTAGGCACCCAGACCATCTAGCCTAATCAATTTGATCCTCGCTAGGCACCCAGACGATCTAGCCTTATCAATTTGATCCTCGCTAGGCACCCAGACGATCTAGCCTAATCAATTTGATCTTCGCTAGGCACCCAGACGATCTAGCCTTATCAATTTGATCCTCGCTAGGCACCCAGACGATCTAGCCTAATCAATTTGATCCTCGCTAGGCACCCAGACCATCTAGCCTGATCAATTTGATCCTCGTTAGGCACCCAGACGATCTAGCTTAATCAATTTGATCCTCGCTAGGCACCCAGACGATCTAGCCTTATCAATTTGATCCTCGCTAGGCACCCAGACGATCTAGCCTTATCAATTTGATCCTCGCTAGGCACCCAGACCATCTAGCCTGATCAATTTGATCCTCGCTAGGCACCTAGACGATCTAGCCTAATCAATTTGATCCTCGCTAGGCACCCAGACGATCTAGCCTCATCAGTTTGATCCTTGTAAGATACCTAGATAATTTAGCCTAATCATTTTGATATTCACTAGGTACCCAAACTTTTTGCAAGTCCAAACTAAACATTGGAAAAAACTATAAAAGCCGTAATTGTTGGTTAGCAAGTTAGCATTCACTATATTTCGATTCTCATAAAGCCCCCCCCAACGGTGCGGCCTTGAGCCAGACTCAATCGAGTATTCAACTAGAAGAGCCACAATAATATATATATATATATATATATGTATATATATATATATATATATATATATATATATATATATATATATATATATATTATTGTGTCATCCACAGACAGCTACCTTGCTGCACCACAAGCCCCCTGACCATCCATTACCACATCCAGTACCACGAGGTAGGATTGAAACCTTAGCTTCAGACCCGGAGGCTGGTATCCCCTTCTCTATTCCACGGAACTGGACGGTCCGTAAGGTTGAATTTAAGCGATTTATTTATTCATCGTGTATATTCCTCATCCACCAGAGTGCTCCATTCCATGTTGAAAGAGCATTGCATAAGCTTACAATGAACGAGTTACCTCACCTAGAGAATGCTCAACCCTGAATAAGGGAGCGTTAATTATCGCTTCGCTGCACCGCAACCCCCAGTGCGTCTTCAGACCATCCATTATCCCATCCAGTACCACGAAGCAGGATCGAAACCTTAGCTTCAGACCCGGAATATATATATATATATATATATATATATATATATATATATATATATATATATATATATGTCTGGATTTTCCCGTGATATTTTCGCCGAATCTCATTAATTTTTCTCACACACCCGCACACACATATGTAAATACTGCTGTCAGCATATTCTGGCTGGCTTAGAATGTCCTGTCATTCTGTATTTAATATCTTGACCGACTAGAATTGAAACTCCAGCGTGACACGCTTATCTTCTAATCAAGCAACGTAAGAACTAACACAGTTTATCTCTCCATCAACCAAGCGACTTCATTAACCCCATTACCCCCATTCTTGCAGACCCCCAGACTGTGGTGTAATCTGAACAAGGATTTGTGGAGAACGTACGGAGGGATTCGGTTCATCGGACCCAGATAACCCCTATGACATTTTTGTCTCGGAAAGGATCTTAATGTTCTCTTTACACCAGGTAGTTTCGAAAGTTCATTATTAAAGAAAGAATCCAGGGAGAAGAAGAGATGTAATCGAGAAGAGACAGGAAGAGCTTGGGAGAGTGAGATAGAAGGAATGAGATTGAGAGGGTGATTCAGGGGGAGAGGTTGAAGAGAGGGGAAGGGGAATAGAGAGGGGATAGAGAGTGGGGGTGATAGGGAGATGGCCTTTGTTAACCTTTTTGAATAATCATTTGAAATAGATGAACGAGAGAGAGAGAGAGAGAGAGAGAGAGAGAGAGTGGAGTAAGAGAGCTTGTGAGAGTGAGACTGAGGGAGGGAGAGAAGAAGATAGAAGACAGGAGGGTGAAATAGAGATGTAAGGAAGTGATGAGGGAAAAAGTGTGTGAGAGAGATAGTGAGAGAGAGGTGGGGAATAGAAAAAGATACATAGAATGAGAGATGGAGAGAACTAGCTAGAACAATCTCGCCAACAATCCGACCGATACTTACTATTCGAAGGGGTTACCAAAAAGTTCAAGGGAATTGAACAGTGAGCGCAAACCGATGCAATGTGATGCTGCTACCCTTGGTGAGCAATGCCCTTCATAAGAAAATGATTAAACAGCAGAAAAGTGACCAATCCATGTACAGTGATACCTCGGTTAATATTCTAGACACGTTCCTAAAATACAGCACTTAACAAAACAGCGCTGCATGTTGAAATATCACAGGGAGAGGGTGGAAACTAGGGTAAATACTATTTTTTTTACGGGAAAGCATTTGGCTTGCACCTCTTACAAGCCAGACGTCATCTGATAACACTGCTTGGTCACACATATGTACACGCTCACATGCACTTGATTTAACGATATCGACCACAGGGCTATGTTTTATAAGTGACTAAAATATCTGTTGCTTTTGCGAACGGTATACCTAGAAGAAATGGGAGTTGCCCAAAACGACCATTCCGACACTTGATCAAATCATCCGCCCATGTTGTACAACCATGTGAATTTAACAGCTCGTTGAGGTCACAAGAACTGTCTGCGAAAAATAAAGCCAGCAAACACAGCATGTGAAAACAAAAGCCGGTCTGAGAAAGGAAAAAAAATGAAGGATTCAAATCAGATAGAAATAGAGACGTCGAAAGGAGAATTTCAACAACAAAATTTGGGGATTGGCATAGAAAAATTAAGAAAGTACTGGCTCCGCGACTCCCATGATAGAGAAGTGTGGTGAATCCTGGGGAAGGTCTCTGTTCAACGACGGACGTTAAAAGACTGATGATCATCATCATCTCTGAAACATGGTACCTAACCAAGAGACGTACCTGCAAACTGGGAAGCATGCAACGTGCGCATGAGAGATTCATGCTCAACGTTACATGGAGAGATCACAAGATAGCACAGTATACCTGGAAGAAAACAAGACATCATGGAAACTACTAAAAACTCAAATGGCAATGGGCAGGCCATGTTGCAAGAATGAAAGACAACCGATGGACATCACGACTCACAACATGGATCCCTAGAGATCACATGCGAAACCGAGGCCGACAGAATACAAGATAGAGAGATGAACTAGACCAATTCAGAAAATACTGGTTCTGCGACGCCCATGATAGAGAATTGTGGCAAATCCTGGGGAAGGTCTATGTCCAAGGATGGACATTAAAAGACTGACGACGACGATGATGATGATGATGATAGTGTATCTAAAACTCTCTTATCATTCAGTTCGTCGTTCAGTCTTCCATCTCATATAGACACTAACCCGTTAGCAACTTCATCTAGTTTCCAGCCGGGTGCTGGCGAGGGGGATTGTGGACGCTAGCAGGGTCATTATTCAACTGCCATTATACAATTCAAATGCTCTGCTGTTGCCGACCAATGAGAGGAGAGAGATACTTTTAAACTGTTCGTTGGTTGGCTATGCGAATCAAAACTTTTTTGTAAGGGAGACTACGACTAGCCGATCAACCCCACAACTAATCATCACTAAAACTAATGGTTTATCTTCCTTTGTCCGATGTGCGAACACGTGTTTCACTACACCCACAGACACTAGAGAGTGAGTTCAGTTCTGCCTCATATCACTTTCTCGCCTTTGTTTTTTTTCGACGACAGAGTTCAGCCGTTTTCCTTTAGCAAATATCTTTTTGTTGCTAAATCCTTCGCAGAAGCTGTATCTGCTCTTTTCTGTGTCGCCTCTTGTATATCGGCTCAATACTGTATTGGAGTCTTTGTTGTCTGGTTGCACATAATAACAAAAAAAAAAAGAGCAAAAAACAACAAAGCAAACAAACAAACAAACAAAAAAAAACTTCTGGGTACTTGAACCGTAACTCCGGTGAACTAATATGTCGTTCACGGATCAACTTCACTCCCAATCTTGTTAACGAATAGCTACGACCAGTGCTCAGAACGTGGCTCGCTCACAATGTACCTACCTCTTGCAACAAAGTGAAGGAGAGGGTTGGCACTTTCAGTAGAAGAAGTAATAGTTGTTAAAATTCTGAACCCAAAATTACTTACATGGTTGATTGATATCCATCCTGAAAAACGAAGAAACAAGTCACTGAAGGCTCTGTTAGAATCCTGATAAAAGTCATTCTCAAGGCAAGCAAGTAGACCTTCCCCACTTGAAAGATTCAACCAACCCAATCTCTCTTTTCCCCGTATATTCGGATTTGACCCTAGATAATAAACATTGGTAGATATTATTTTATGTTGACCCGACTGATTATTCCTCACTGAAGTCGCGTTGAATTTGGCAACAATGACGCAAAAGGTGAAAAATTGATTAAATGAAAAAACGAATAGGACTCATTTATTTTCTTCCTGTCTCATACCGAAGACTCTCTTTTTGTCAAACTCTCACTTTGGAGTTGACTTTATTTCCCCCTCGTAACAACAATGACAATGACGACAACAAAGATCCTCACCAAATTCAGCAGAAAAGTCGACTGTAGTGCAGGCTTTCAGCCAGTCATGCTAATTTCACATATTAGTCTTGAATAACAGCAAGATCCTTCTTTTTGGTTTTAACATCGTTTCATGTCGTCAGTAATTCTTCTGACTCCTAGTAACACAGAAATTCTTCTAAACTAGTCCAGTTTAAATATAAACCATCTTGCAAGGGTTATTTTTATTACAACTATGCAGTTTTTCTATGAATTCCTCACATAAATATTATTTCTGAAATAAAATGAAGGGGCGTGAACATTTGTTTAAATTCATTGAAAACATTCCTTCAAGTTGGCAACTTTTGTCTCCGATTTCAAAGCAGCGCAAAAAAGAAATAATTTTATACATCTACAAAAATGCGATGATTAATCCATATACAGTGATACCTCGGGCAGAGTTCAAGATAGTTTCCTAAAAATGCAGTACTAAACGAAACAGCACCATATGCTGGAATATCACATGGAGACGATATACATCGCTACTTGATTAATAATTGTCTCAGTGTACACGTTCATTCTTGTTATCCACATACTGTATTAATCAGAGTGTACAATATACTGTTATTTCGGCGACAGTTCATGATGCTGTCTTTTAATATTATTTATTTCAGAGTTTCAACATTATTAAATCAATTACGAAACTCTTTGATAAAAGAGCGTTATAGCCAATCGGCATTAAATGGAACAGAGTCAAGCGGGATATTGGTGCAAAGCTATAATAAAATATGGATAGGATTTTTCCGATTTACAAACATGAAAACTAGCATGTGTTAAATAGATTATTAAGATACAGGACTTTCGTCTAGATTACTGATTTTCTAAACCACTTTAATCTGGATCAATTTGTCCATTCGATATCTTCAAAAGTTCTCAGTTAACTTGAATGGCATTTTGTCGAATGGTGTGGCATAGGCTAAGGATGAATTAGTGGAATTCGGAGTGGACCCAGTGTGTGTTTTTGATTGTGAAGGGGGAAAGAAACTTCAAGATACACACCAAAATTTAATAAACAAAATATGTCTCAATCGAAAACAATCCCTGGATCTGCCTCCAAAATTGACCAATTCTTCTTCAGTTTATGATCCACCATCCGACATAATTTCATTGAAAATGATTCTGGACTTTTGGAGATATTGTGTCGACAAAAGTCATTTTTTTTAACCAAAGTGATTTAGACCGAAGTACATAAATCCAGTTTATTATATATTCATAGAAACCATAGAGGCACATTCTTCCTTGCATGACTGATTGAGGCCATTCATTCCCTGGATCCGCCCCCAAATTTGAGACATTCTTCCGTTCATGGCCTACTATCCAACACAATTTCATTGCATTATCTCAGAACTTCTGGAGTCATTGTGCGGAAAAAAGTGATTTTAGACTGAAATTATTTAGACTAAAATGATTTAGACGAAAGAGCAACCACCCAATCTATTGGATATTTATAGAAACCACAGTGGCACATTCTGGTGATGTAAGGTTTCCTCTCTGTATGATCGATTATTGCCAGTCTTTTCTTGTTACAAAAGAAATAGCGAACGTCATCGTTTAATCATTATCAGTATATCATTACCAATTAAGATAATCATTACCAGTTTACCGTTACCAATTAAGATAACCATTTCAAGTCTATCATTACCAATTTAGATAATCATTACCAGTGTATCATTATCAATTAAGATAATCATTTGTAGGAATGGGAAAAAGTGACTGCAAACTTAGTTTCAGTGCAGAATGACCAAAACGAAGATCCACTGCTCGCCATTGGTGGAAACTGTATTTATTAAATACTAGCTGGGAATACCGGTGTTGTCCGTCGAAAAATAACTGAACATCTGACAATATGGAAATAAAACATGTTCTTAACTAAATGTCTTCTTACAAGACACAATCAAGTAGGAGCCGAAAAATTGTTTGATTGTATTCAGTATAGTAACTGGTAGATTGTGCGATCGGCTCTTAGCATGGATTTTCGCACATTCTTGGGGAGGTTCGGGCACAATCGTGCGCATACCTGTGTAGGCCCACATGCACCGTCGGGCAGGTAGGTCAATGTAGACAATTGTGATAACTTTACCATAAAAAATGGAAAAGTTCAAGAAAAGAGTGATGGGAATCAAAATGTTAAGCAAAGCCGTTTATACAAAAAGAAATGAATCCCCCAGATGTAGTCGAAAAAAAAAAGAAAAAAAAAAGGCAAATCCAACCAGTCCCAGAACTGTCATCCGGGCTTGTTCTTCCTTCTTTGCTCTCTCTCTCTCTCTCTCTCTCTCTCTCTCTCTCTCTCTCTCTCTCTCTCTCTCTCTCTCTCTCTCTCTCATTAAAGGACCTTTTTGCTCATCCCCTCATGACCATCAGGTAGGCCTGTCAAAGCCATTTTGGATCATTTGTTAACACAAACGTTGTTATAGATAACCAAATTTATGAATACAAGGATATACACTTGCATGTATTTTTAGGCTGGTGGCTGGAGAAATAATATCAATTCCGCCGACAATCTTTGACAATACTATCGTAGTTGTTTGGAGATCCTAAAAGAAACTACTCCCATTGTTATACATATTTTTTACTTTCTTTTTTTTCAAACAAATCACTTTTGCTGTATTTCATTGCAACATTTTTAGTCAATCAGTCATAGAATGAGCTGAAACAATATTTCGATAAAAAGTAATAGAAAGAACGGAAAGAATCGTCCAAACTGTTTCAATAAGCTTAACCTAAACCGGGGAGATGGTAAACACCAGGACAGGATAACCGTTCTCTCATTAGCAGTCGGTTAAAAAAACTTATATGAGATGTCACTTGCAGTGATTCTCTTGTGAACGGTGACCTGATCTCGTCGGTCACTGAAGCAAGGATTGTCGCCCGACAGTCGATCGTGGTCGAGACCTTAGGCTTGGTTGGCCCCAGAGCATTGAGCCTCATCCACCAGATAGTTTCAAAAGCCACCCAGTAGCAATACCTTCTACATAATGAAGACGGGAACAGGCAGTGTTGTCCATCAGAAAACAAGAAATGGAAGGAACTACTAAAAAGCCCAAACGATATTATTGTCAGATCATGTGACCATGAGTAAAAGATAATTTTAGGTAAGACGCATCTTATCATGGAAACACCTTCCTATCAAGTTTCAAGTAAATCTGACACGGAGCGACGGAGAAAATCGATTTTAAAACATGAGGTTTAAACACCTTTATTCGCAAATCACGTGATCCTGAGTGGAAGTTTATATTTAGTAAGAAATATTTTTAGTAACAAACATTTCCAGTTTCACGGAATTGTCCACTATAAGTAAGATTTTATTTATAATTTTCTAGATCTATGTCTAGAAATCCACCATTTCATCACGTCATTGAAACATGAATAAAATTCTATATTACTCCATCAGTTGCACCCTTTAGCTTGAGAGAAGACATTTGCTCACTTTCAATTTTTATATGTGTGGATTGTTTATAATTTATTACATTATTTACATCTTTAGTTGCATTAATACATTATTCAGAAAGTAGGTAGTACATGATATATTATCCACAAGGGTATTATTACGGTTTCAGAGGTCTGATATTTTTTTATTTGAAACGAATTACTAAAATCCCATTGGTTTAATTATCAACTTGGGAATTTTTCATTGAACGCGACGTTTTATGGAACATTGTCGTCGTTATGAGAGGGGCAAATGTATTTTACTTGATAAACTGAACGAGCTTTTGGGGGTTACCTAATGTCTACACTCTTCTCTGCAATTATGTACTGAGAGAAGAGCCCTTTAAAAGTCCCAGGCACCAGAAACGAGAAACAGGTTAAAAAAGTATATTCGATTTCCTTAATATAAAAACATTTGAAATATTGTACATAATCTACATCAAACCCCAATTAAGATATACACTGCAAGTATGGTCCCCTCATTGCAAAAAAAGACATAGAACAATTGGAAAACAACCAGAGAAGAGCAACGGAATTTGTTCGAGAACTAAAATGTCCCCCCCCCTCCTTGGAAAAAGTCATGAAAAATTGAAACTAACAGCACTAAAATTAAGGGTAATAAGGGAGACACGACACAAATGTCAAGGTTAATAAAAGGCATTGACAACATCCCGACCAAAACATACTTTAAAATGAACAATAAAAAAAGATGTATAAAGAACATTATAGGAAAAGTCTAAGGAGGGTCTTCTCAATTATTGGAACAAATAAATGAATCAAAATCCAGAATAATGGAAGCTGAAACAGCGAACAGCTTCAAAAATGAATATAACTATTACATAACCAACAAAAACCAAAAACAAAACAAAAGCTTCTGAAAAAGTCAAATAACAAAACTCTAAACAGAAAGCGAGATACAAGCTCAAATATCTGGGAATATATATATATATATATATATATATATATATATATATATATATATATATATATATATATATATATATATATATTGGTTCTTGTTGCACGATGCCTCATCTAGTCTACTAGCAAACAAGCGTCGTTGAAATACCAAAGTGTTTTCCCCCTTCAAGCTGTCAAGCACTGTATATTATCACACACAAGTCGACTTGAGTTTTGGCCAAGAAATCGTTGTTATATGCCTCGTGTCTAGGTTGTCCCAAGATTTTTAGAGTAACGGAAGAGCAAAGAGAGAAAACAAGGCACCATATTTGAGGGCCTATAAAGCATACTGCTGTAGACACATTAACATTTTATGAATTGGGGTTTGGTAAGCTTAAAGCCTCGAGAGCTGGAGGCAAAACGATTACCAATTTTTATTACGACACTAGCATAGTACCCTCCACAAATGACGGGATTATCTACGTATGGATCGGTAATTCTACCTGGGATAAGAGTATTTGTGCGTTAAGGATCAAAGTGTTACTCTTTATCTCTCTGTTCAGGATCAGAGTGTAGTATCTATGCGTATTTTTGTCAAGTACTTCTCCCCGCCAAGGTATGGTGTTCTTAAAATCTAGTTGTGGATGCAATTTAGAATTTTCATCCTGAAACACTATCAGGTTATGTATCTGCATGTCAGGTATTTGTGTATAATCATAGTAGAGAGTGTCGTAAAGAATGGTTACTAGGCATGTATGCTTCTTTGCATCGGAAAGTGTAGTATGACAGAGTGACGCAAAGGGGGGATATTATTTTATACTTGTTAGATATTTTTTTATTTATTTACTCTCATTTTTATGTATATTTATTCATTTTATATAGATATTACCACATCCCACGTAAAATACTCCCGAAGTTTTGTCATTATTTAACCAGGGACAACGCTATAACGTTTAAAATGCTCGTTTAAAATGTCAAGTCATTGCCATGGTGTCGGTTTTAATCTCTGACTGCGTGCAAATCAACTTATGATATAATCTTTAAGAATACTATACGTGTGTATGTGTGTGTGCGTGCACGCATGTGTGGGTGAGCGGGAGTACTAGTTAACCCATGTGAAGGAATCCCCAGGTATATTTGAATTTCTATGACATCATTGTTTTTAAAATAAACGACTAAATTTGTTTTTGTGGAGGAGTCCATTGTTCCAAATGACGTATAAGATTATTCAGCAAAAAATATTTCGTTTGATTGGAAGAGTCCATGTTGCGAAGGGAGAAGAAAGAAAATCACGCTGTTCATTATATATATATATATATATATATATATATATATATATATATATATATATATATATATATATATATATATATATTCAGCAACTAGACAACATAGTAATATTTCCCATTCTCCCTTCAGCAAATCTTTCTGTGAACCGCAGAAAATTTTTTTACCTGAAAAAGATGGCTGGCCCCCGTCGAAATGAATTGAAATATGCCCATCGACATAATAAGAAAACATGATTTAACACCTATCCCCTGGGTTTTTCTCTCCACCTTTCAATCGTTATTCTCATCAACATGTATATGTATATGAGAATAGCAATAACTTAAGCTTCAAAAATGCTCAAAATTCTCTAAAGACACACACGTACACGCACACACACACACATATATATATTTGTCCTTCTCAACTTTTACCATGTTTGAAGATCAGGTTTTTGCTCGTCTCATTGTCCACATATTTTTTTTAATTGTTTATGTCTAATTAGAAGACATCAATTACCCCTTTTAAGCCCCGCTTTAGTGACTAAGACTGATAATTTAACATCTACTTATTTTCAATTGGATAAAAGCCATGATCGCATATTTTTTATCATATAGAATAAGGAAAACGATTACATATGAATATCACTCTCCTAAATCGTTGAAAGGAACAATAGCCATGTTCCATACTTTTTACACATTGGCAATCGGAAATTAACAACCAGGAACTAAAATCGTGTTGTACGTTGTTTTGACTATTCAAAATAAAGAATTAGATTCTGTTTGATGGTGGCATAATTTCATTCCCTTGATGGAAGACGTTTCGGTGCTACTATAAGTTAGCTGTGGGGGAGTGGTTGCTATTGAGCAGTTCAGCTTTTCTGATTGATTTGAGAGAGTCTTTGATCGTAGTCCAGAATCAGACGTCTCACTCTTCCCAATGACCACATCTTCTCTAAACTTGACACATTCATTGGTAATAGTACAACATACAGCGCTACAAAATAAGCAAGACCTCTGCAGCAAGGTTGCTGGATATATATATATATATATATATATATATATATATATATATATATATATATATATATATATATATATGTATATATATATATATATATATATATATATATATATATATATATATATATACACACACATAAATAAAAAAAATTGAATAATAAATTTCGTTATATTATATAGAAACTTATTTGAAATGATCTCCAGTCGTTACACCTTTAATATATCACTCAATTTAGACAAGATGAATAGAATAAACAATTAAAGAAAATGGGGCTGGTACCAAAATGAACCTGCCACCGATAGGGTGGCTGCTTCGACAAAGCAATGCTTTTACCATCGTTTATTCTCGGCCTTTTTCGTTTCTTTCAACGCGACAGTTTTGTATTCATTTCGGACATACTTAGTCCAACAGAATGAATCATAAATTGCGTTCTAGTACATAGAAACTAATTTGAAATGATCTCCAGTCATTACACGGTTAATATATATCACACAATTTGAACAAAGAAATAGAATAAACAAGTTTCTATATGATATAATCAAATTTATAGTTAATTCTGTCGAACCAAATTTGTCCATTTCTCAAATACATATATCGCATTGAATAGAACATATGTTTTGATCAAATTTTGGGACGAATCCTAGAACTTTTTTCTCTCAATAAAAAGAAAAGAAAAACCTGGATCCTACATAAAATTTCATCAATTCATCCTTAGATCATGGTCCACGATTAGTCAAAATATCATTGAGCACTTTTGGAGACTCTGTGGATAAAAGTGATTTTAGACCAAAGTGATTTACATAGAAGTGATTTAGATTAAAGCCATTTAGACGGAAGAGTTGTACCCCAATATTCAATGCATACATGCATTCGTGGAAGGGTGGGCAATCAGGAACCAGAGAAGTGATTTAACTTTTTGATGGCCCCATGCACAATTACCTCCTCTATATCGTAGTTACATGCCCCCCCACCTACTATTGCCAAAAGTTCATGACTTTACACGATGTCTCAAAGAATTCTCAATGAATTTCCATTAAATTTTGTGGAGGAGTACACAATGGGTTAACGAAGTGATCGTATTTTTTTGCAGGTTCATGCATGTTAATTCTTCCAACAATGGTATTGGCGTAGGTATGCACTCTTTAAGTACTTTTAGCTGTTAGTTTGGAGGTCTGGAATAGATTGTAAGACCTTCATTTAGTAGTTTGAATGTATCTCTAGTGAATTTTGTAATTGCCTGTCAATGACAGATTGAACATTATATAGTGAAAATTTCCCATTATAATTTATGGTAGGCTACGGTCATTTATCCAACATCGTATATATATATATATATATATATATATATATATATATATATATATATATATATATATATATATATATATATAGTAGTTTAGTTCTAAAAACAACGAAAATATCCACTTTTAAATATGGCTCGTCGGCAACTGATCATTCGCGCATATATATATATATATATATATATATATATATATATATATATATATACGCGAATGATCAGTTGCCAACGAGCAATATTCAAAAAGTGGATATTTTCGTTATTTTTAGAACTAAACTGCTCATTTTAACTATTTTGAAGCCCAAAGACTCTGCATGGAGTGTTTAAGAGCGAAAATTAAATAAAAACTGAGCATTGTAGCACTGGAAATAACAAGAATATCAACATGAGGAAAAAAGTTTTGCTTCACAGTAAATCATAATTCTACCTCTGCACTTCATTGTTTGAGACATATATTGGGTAGTTATACTCATGTAAACATATGTGAATATGCCTAGGAGTACCTTAGCCATAACCTATCCTGTTTGTTAATACTCCCGTAACAGGACTATGGCAAAACAGCTGATGAACCCCAAAATAGAGAATAGAATTACAAATACAAATAAGAAGATCACTAAATCACATATATGAAGATTCTAAAATTAATTGGAGAATAATTATGGGGAAACACGTTAAAACAATAATCATTTGATTAAAGATGACTTGTATGGCGTGTAGTCATAGAAACTTAGAGGCAATATAAATTTCATTCGTAGAATTTCTTTCCCAGCGGTAAAAGACAGAGAGTTTATATGATTATATGATTATATATATAAATATAAATACATATATATATATATATATATATATATATATATATATATATATATATATATATATATATATATATATATACTATAAGCCGTACACAAATACAACAAGCCTGTTTTCTGCTTTGATGCTGAGTGAGATAAGTTCATGTCAACTTGAGTTTAGTGCACAAAAACTAAGTAATTAATGACCTAACTTTGGAAAACCAACCAAAAGAAATGAAAAGTTCCTCTATTAGGTTAGTGGGACACCTTCACACTGTAACGCACACACACAGAGACGGAGACGGACAGACACACACACACTCACACACACACACACACACATATATATATATATATATATATATATATGAGGCCAGTCCAGAAAGGATAAGCTATTGAACATTTTAAGAATTGGTGCATGGCCTTGAGGCAACTGGGCAACCAATCAGAGTGTACCTTACTGCACATGCGTGAACATTAGCTTCGGTGTGCAGTTACTCAGTTGGCAATTGAGACGCCATTGAATGAACATTTTTTTTTCAAAACATCGCATCACTAAGGCCTGCCAGTCCCCACACGTATCGGGGTCAAGATTCGATACCCTGTGACTGTTAGCTTTTCCCAAATAGATTTCAGACCGTAGACCAGATTGAAAAGTACACGACAAGGCACCCGACGGCTATCTCGAAAGAAGATTTTGCGAACAGTCTGGATGAAGGAAAATCTCAAGGGGAGTACTTTGAAGGGTAGGCTTTTTTTCGTTGGTATTAAATCTATCTATGGTCATTTTTTAAGTACTCCGCTCCACACCTTTCGATTTTTCAGAACAGCCTGGAATCCAACAATTTTCATATATATATATATATATATATATATATATATATATATATATATATATATCCTGATCGAATATTGAAGAAAAATAAATAGCCTACCCAGGTCAATGGTGACATTCTCCTTCAAAGTACCCTCTCTCTCTTTATATATATATATATGTGTGTGTGTGTGTGTGTGTGTGTGTGTGTGTGTATGTATGTGTGTGTGTGTGTGTATATATCACATGATTGTAAAATACATGTATTGTGAAGAACAGTATGAATCTAGTCTCGTGTCATCTACGTCACTGGCCCACTCGATCTCCTCTCGCATCGGTGAAAGTTGTCTCTCACTGTTATTGCCTCCCTGTCTGTCTGTCTGTCTGTCTCTCTCTCTCTCTATATATATATATATATGCCTGTGTTTGTAAAATGAATTCCTTTGGTGTCTTGGCCTCAATTTCTTGTTCGAGCAAGGTGTATTACTTGTTCTGCAAATGCATAAAGGTAACGTAGATCCTAACTTACTTCATAGGGAAAGAATTTTAATTAAAGCAAATCTTCCTCCCATTATATAAGAAGGAAATGGAAATGCATAAGGAGGAGTTGCAAGCCTTCCTCGGTGCTATAAGTTCTCTATGGCAACACAAATGCTGCAGGAAGACATCTTTATGAAAATCTGAACGCCACTTGCAGTTGTTGCTATGTTTTGGTCTCGACGAATTTACGATTCTATGCAAGATATATTAGTGTATAATTAAGCTTATTAATAACATATTAACATTGTATTCATCCAATGTGTAATTAAATCCTGACCTTAATCTCCATCCTCCTCTTTTCCTTCTCTTTTGTTCAATGATTACTTTGCTATTTGTTGGCCTCGATCATTTATTGACCAAGTTGTTTATGTTTTTTAATTCTAGCTTCCTGGCGATATTTTCAGTAACAAAACCCGCCCTACGGAATGTTGAAAAAACAAAAACAAACTAACTTGCTAAAAACATGCTCCAGGATCCCAATTGTACACGCAGAGAGATTTATGGGGATATATTGCGTAATTTTTAGATTACGCTGTCACGTACATACGGACATTTGGTGAATTAGAATGATCATACCCCGCTTAGCGCTACTTCGTTTAGCAACCGGACACAAAGTAAGGGTCCAATGCATGTACTCTGCAAACAACCACTTGCTATTCAGCAAGTCCCTTTAGAAGGTCTAAATTGGGCTTCTGGTCCACTAAAAGCGATCTAATTTTTTGTAGGGATGCCTTAATTTTGTGCATCTAGTTACAATACGACGTTTCGGATACTTAGAGATTACAAATTGATGAACAAAACCCGATTTCTCGAGTTATGTAATAAGATAGATATAGAGATAAATAGATAGATGAGATCCAGATCATTATCATTGGGGACAGCGCGAGTGCAGACTCCACACAATTTTGAGAAAAATTTCAAAAACCAATATTCAAAAACACATGCCTCGAAACCCTGTAAGTAATCAAAGAAATTATGGTACCCATAACTCTAGCTGTCATTGCGTTGTGCCAACAGAGACGAACGGACAAGCATTTGGTGAATCAAAGTACGTAATCGAGAATCTTTAGATGAGGGCAAACGAGCCGGGCACAGATTAAGGGTCCAGTTTAGTATTACATTTACTTTGTGAGTAGAAACCCCAAGTAAAAATCTTTTTTGTGGAACTTTAAAAAATTAATTTGCTAAAAACTTTCTCCTGAGTCCCCGTAACATACACAAGTATTCATAGGGTATATTGTGTGGTTTCTGAGTTACGCTTTCACATACAGACAGACATTTAGTGAATTAAAACATGATGATAACCCACTGAGCTCTAATTAGTTATAGCACTCTTTTTCAAATATTTTTGTAATAAATTTACAAATGTTGAGTTTCCAAAATAATGCGAGGGAGAATAAACACATACAAACAAATTAATTCATAATGTGTTGATTTATATATAAATTTCACCTTAGCCAGTTATAACCCCTGTCCAAATCATAGCCAAAACATTTTCAGTAACTTTTATGGTTGATGCCTATGAAGCTCCTTGACCTCACCACCCCTCCATCTACATTACCCCAAACATACCAAAAAATCTAACTCCACATCACTCCCCCCTACCTTGACACACTCTGCCCTCCCCAAGACCAACTGCTGCTGCTTTACCAAAGACCTGATACCTACTGGACATTCTCTCCAGCAGCCCTGACAACACAATTTACCCACAATGCATGGCTCCTGGCAGTGGACTTTGGTTCCAGATGGTACATTTTAATACACACTCACACAGCACACACCACTGATGATGGGAAGAATCCCGAAACATGTATGGACAATTTACTTATAAGGATTAATAAACCTTACCTCCAAACACCTCACTCCCGAGTCTGTCTCACTCTTTACAGTACACATTATATATATATATATATATATATATATATATATATATATATATATATATATATATATATATATATATATATATATATATATATATATATAAACACCTGGTGATATTCCTTTCCATCTTGTTGAGGCTCAACAACGTCGTCGTATCTCTTTAAATGATTGCTGGTGCAGTCTGTTTTCATGCTTTTATAATGACGCTGCATCTTTAAGTAACGTATCCAGAGCGCAAATCGAGGTACTTTGTACCCGGCGCTGTTAAGTTCATACCCAAATATGACGTCGAGGAATGGGATAAGGAAAATTGTGTTGAGCAGGTCTCAAAAACGTGGGAAGCCTACCTTGAAAATCAACATTCGATATCCTGGCTTCCACCCGTGCTCGAACATACAAGGTTTGTCCGGAAAGTATCCAGCCATTTGATATTAACGAAAAATGATCTACCTTGGGCAATGGCACCCTTGACCATTTCAAAGTACTCCCCATGGGACATCACACTTATCCCAGCGTCACCGACCACTGCTGCCTGTGGGACATGCACAATTATCTAACCTACCACAAGGCCTTCTGTTCCTTTACACAGTAAACTCTCATTGAAACGATACTCGCTCTAACGGCAATATTACATGAACCACACGTTCTAACGGTACGTTTGTTTCCATATTTTCGCAAGACTACTGTCGTTTGCAGTAACAACACATGAAGATTCTCGTGAATCATATCGAAAACTAGAATGAATGAGCCCTCTAAATAATTCTGCTTAAAATAACAAAGGGCATTACCATGCGAATGGTTGATAAAAAGTCATATCTTTTTTCATTCCTAATTGTTAATACACTTCGTATAAAACCCGCCCGTTTTAACAGCAAATTCATTATAACGACACTCTTAATAACGGTAGTCTATTCTACTTAATAAACGTAGCTGTAGTATCATCATCATCAACCCCTCAGCGTCTGTCGTTAGACATAAACCTTCCCAAAGATTCGCCAGACCTCTCTATCATGGGTGTCGCGAAACCAATACTTTCTGAACCTGTCAAGTTCGTTTAACTATCTTGTATTTTGTCGTCCGGGGTTTTGTTCTTAGTCATGATGTCCAGCGGTTGTCTGTCATCCTCGACTAGCCCATTGCTATTTGAGTTTTCAATGGATTCTATATCTTCACTAATATAATGAGCTGTCTTGTGATCTCTCCAAGTGAGGTTGAGCATGGTTATTTCATGTTCACATTGCATGGTTCTCAGTTTGAGGGTCAATCTTTTGGATAGGTTCCATGGTTTTAATACGACTCAAAATCAAACTGAAAGAAGATTGTGTTGTGCTAATTCTCCAAACTGAGAAGATCTGTTGGTCATTAGAAACAATATTCAGAGACCAGTTGATCTTGAATACTGACCACTGGTATTGAAAAGAAATTAGCATCTACGACAACCAAGATGCAGGCCTGTTAATGACTAATAAACTATACTAGTTCACCCGTGCAATAAAAAATGTCGGCATAGGAAATATAAGAATAGTCATCTCATTTTATAAATGATATAATGATATATATCTCCATTGCAGTGAGCTTAAAGAATAGCGTTTTGTTGGCCTCGAGCATTTTTTTGTTTTTATTTCTAATGCTTTTTGAATTTTTACATTATTCTCCAAACACATTCAGCATTTTTATAATGCCAAAAATTCAGCATTCTATTGAAATTCTATTTTACTACGTCACTTACACGAGCAAATCCCCTATTTTTTACAACGTCAGTTACGTTCCTTAGCGTCATCGAACACATTGCACTAATTATTATACGCCTGGATCCACATCCAGTATCAAAAACACTCGCCAAATGTCTATATTTTATTGAGGTTTGCTGCGATCGTGTGGTACGAGTGGCGTAACGGTTAACGGTGCTGGCAATGGAATCGGCGAGCTCGAACTCTGGTCGAGACTGTTTACGTTCATTCCACATGAGAAAAGCATGAATCCAATTCTTTTACCTATAGGAGGACAGACTGGGCTGTTTAACCTGGAGAGGCAACTAGTCTAGGAGAACCCCCCCACCCCCGAAAAACAATCCTAGCCATGCACAGTTGAATACTATTGAGAGCCATGGTTATCCACGTCCTGAAGGGACATGGTACATAGAGAAGAATTCAATAGATCGTTTATCTTTTTAATCAAAAATTTTTCAAAAAAGAATTGTCACTGTTTCTCCACCTCTGTCCAGGTGTATCCTGTTAGGGTTCACTCACTTGCTCGTATTATCATCTTCCAAAAATCTGAAATCTTTATTCATAAGTCAGGGGTTAAAAAACTACGGCCTCATTTCATCCGCTCCACCGAGTACATTGAATACCGAACGTTGTACACGACAATTCTTCATTTTTCTTACCCGTCTTTGGTTGGCAAAAAGAAAAAAAAAAAAATCCAGTTTCGAAAAAATAGAGCAAAGTCTCGTTTTTTTTGTTGTGACCTCAATGGAATCAGTGTTTTGTAACTAAAATGTTTCAACATTACGTATTTGCTGTTGTTTCAGGGATGATTCAGGATTTTGAGAAGGGGGATCCATTTTTTTTTACTCGATCTATCTGGATGGATGTATGAATTCGTTTTTAAAGTTTAATTCATTATTACTACTTCGTACTATTTGGGTTTTTATTGAATCTTTCTTCATCTAAATATTTGAAGAATTTCTTTCAAATTGTGTTTTGCCCGAGCAGGTGGTTGGTCCCCCGGGTGGATCCCCGCCCGTGTTCAATTTATATTCTCAGCTAAATTTGAACCACAATTTGACAATATTTTTTGCCCCAAAAAAGACTTTAATAGTTCCCACTGATCGATTGTAAATGGGAATTCATACATACATACATATATATATATATATATATATATATATATATATATATATATATATATATATATATATACATATATATATATATATATATATATATATATATATATATATATATATATATATATATATATATATATATATATATATGGTACAGATCAGGTTAGCAATATAGCATAATATAAAGCGACGTCTTATATGTGATGGATTTATTTCATAGAGTACACGATACGTTCTTTATACTTCAAAAGTCAAGCTGTTCTAGTGTAGAGCTGGGAATAAATAGTAGAATGTGGATTTGCTACACAAACTAGCTCATGTTTCTGCTTTCTCTGGGAGGGCTGAAACATAAACTTGTTTGTGTTGCAAATCCACTTCCAATCATGTATATATATATATATATATATATATATATATATATATATATATATATATATATATATATATATATATATATATATATATATATATATCAATCATTTATGTTGTCTGGGCCAAGGGATACATTAAACGTGTAACAGGAGATCATTTCGGATAAGAGTTTCTATATAATATAACGCAATTCAATATCGTTCTGTCGGATCATATATATCCATTACTTAATACATAACTGTTGCTTAAAAAAAGAAAAACAACCCCAAAACCAAATAGACTAGAGATTAAACGAGATGAAATCTTAAAGTGGAAACAATTACTTGGGGCTTAGCGTTAATGGCGATCGTTAGCTCAAAGGTAAGAGCTGTCATTACGATAAAAGGGCATACCCTACAGGTTCAATTCCTGCAGCAGCCCCCTGTTCTTTAATTGTTTATTCTTTTAACGGTGTCTTGACCAAGTCTTACATTATCTGTGTAATGACAGGAGATCAATTCGGATAAGAGTTTCTTAATAACATACCACAATTTATAATCATTCGGTTGAATCATATTCATCACTTTCCCAATATATATATACATATATGTATATATATGTGTATATATATATATATATATATATATATATATATATATATATATATATATATATATATATAACCAGTTTCATTTTTATTCATCTCACCCCACAAGACGCAAATATTTCTGCCCTCCTCTAAAAAAGTTTGCTGGCCTCTAGTCCTCTATGTTTTATTTATTTTCTTTCTTGATTTTCTCTCTCTTTCTCTCTTCAAGTGGAAGATACCCCTAAATAGCAACAATGCCTGGAGAAAAATAACTGCAAATATAATAAAACTAGGTTCCCCCCCCCCAAAGATGTGAGAAAATGAATAAGAATCTACCCTGCTTTTGCCGCCTAGAAGTGAAAAAAATGTCCACGCTCATATTGACCCCTAAAAGCGAAAGATGTTCTGCCCCGATTTCGATCCTCTGACACGAAAAAAGAGTTCTCCCTTGATTTTGACTCTTAAAGCAAAAACAATCAAAAAACAAAAAAACAAAAACAAAAACACTTGAATTTTGACTCACAAGAAGAAAAAAAAATCACCCCTCACGATATTCACCCCTAAAAATGAGAAGAAACTCACCCCTCGATTTGAAAATGAAGAAAAATTCCTTTTGGATTTTGACAGATAGAAAAAAAACAAAAAAAATGTCTTGGAAAAATGATTTATTAATTCAGTAAAGGGTTCAGCATTATGGTTGCGTCATAAATTGAAACCCCTCCATTCCCCTCCTAATCGTGTGTTCTGTAAAAATGATTAACATGAAAAATTAGTCCGATGAGGGTTGTGGATTTAATGTATGCAATAATGAATTCATCAGATAAAAACATTACCACGAATCCACAAGAGTACTTTCTAAGATTATCAAATAAATAAATCGATTTAGGAAAGAAATTTCTTAAAAAAATCTCATGCTGAGAGGTGCAAACGGAAAACAGCTTGGTACCAGAGTCAAAGGAATAGCAAGACCGAGGCTGAAAACAACATCTGATTGCCCCAATGACTCCAGCACTTGGTTTTGAATTCAGACTTGTCCTTCTCCTAGATTGGTTGCCTCCAAAGGCAAGAGAGCCAAATCTGCTCAGCTAATTTACTCATAGCTGGGAGAGGAGAGAGGTGGATTCATGCCACTCGCACCTTCTATAAGTAAACAATAATTGTAAACAAATCGAAACTCATTATTGGCTAATTTGATCATTTTACAAAGGAATAAATAAACAATAATTATTAAAATAATGGAATTAGGCTATAGCTGGCGCCGTTTTGTTAATTATGTATTCATTTCGTTTATTAGTGTCGAGGTTTTTCATTCGTTTGGACAAAATTGATTCTTCATTAGTGGCTACGAGTCAACAATGACCCATGTAGCTATTATTTAACTTCTTCATTCGATCTCGGGCAAATATGTGCACCATTTTTTTACATTCTTTATCATTCATCAATCATAGGAAGATCGAATGTATATAATTTTTGTGTCATTTTTAAGGGTTCATTTCAGTTTATCAAAACTCAAAATACGTAAGAAAAAGAAAAAAGAAAAAAAGAAACTAAATAAAAAAAGATACGAGATATATTTTTTAATAGATTTATGTGTATTTACTCATGTTTGTCAGGCTGTCTACACAAATTCAACGAATCTCAATATCTGGTGAAAGGTTAAGCCATTGGTTAAAGAAACATCGATCTAATTATGGGGCGGACCAAGGGGTCATTTTTCGGTGAAGACATTTTTCATATATTAAGACTAAAGTCCAAAGTATGGAAAATCGAAATTTACACAGTTAGCTCCCTTGCATTGCAGTTTACCATAAACAGATTTTCATCCTACATTTAGTGTATGGCGTTGGGAAAGACATGCACTTTCAAAGTGCTTCCTATTATACCTTTGTTTACTCATGTCTATCTATCTGTCTGTTATTTATTCATATAATATGTGAAAAAGTTCTCAATATCCACAAAATGAATTTCAATGGAAGTTTCAGTGAGGGTATTTATGTGCTACAGAACAACTGATTAAATTTTGGCATGGATCCAGGAATTTTTTTTCAATTGATATATATTTGTTATTCTGCAGCAGTCATGGAATAATAGGCCAGTCAAGAAAATTGGCTTTAAATTTTAGAGAGGTAACTTAATATAAATTCGTACATCCAATTACCTTATGTTATTCTTTTATATATATCTTCCAACACTTCATTTTTGTGAAGATTTCGTACGGTGCAGTGACGCCACTTGGGGTGCTCACGACCTCTAAGTCTATATCATTGATCGCAAAACCACAGAGGAACTCCGAATTTCAAGTCATATTTTGAACTCATAGATTTAAAAATATGTTAGGAATATGTGACGCTTATTTATAAGTACACTTTTAAGAAACCTCTCCCTACGGTTGATTTTCAGCTAGTTTCTGCGGAAAACTTATATGGGACCCGTGTTTCTAGAGAGAGATCAAAACTGTCCTTCAGGTTTACCTTAATTCCTTAACTGGCTACAATGTAACATTTGGGCTACTTAAAAGTCCTATACACACAGTAACTTCCAGTATTATTCAGATAGGTAAACAGATACTCGCCATGTGAACGAATCAGGTATTATATATGAGGAAGGATGTCATTCTTTTCTGTTTGTTTCTCTGTACATTAATTGAGTCCCTCCTCTTGCTTTTGGTTACATATCCTTATGTTAGGATTATTATTATTAACGTGGAACACAAATTCTATGTATCGTTCCAATTCTGGTGTATGTACTACAATCGGATTGTATTTACTCGCTTCCCCATAAGAGCAAGATCATTTTTAATGTGAGGATCCAGTTCCGGGAGAGCTTCAGAAATTGCTAAATCTGAGCAATTAATATCGTGGAGGCGTCAGGGAAAGCCCGACCATTCTTTTTACTGCAACCGAACAGTGTTGCCCCGGGGCGTACTGCTCCCCTGAGACTGGGCTGAGCTGTTTTTTGAGGCCATTGGAGGAATCCTATGTTTCTTGCACTTAGCAATACCGAGCCGCAGTAGGCCACCATCGGTCACGAGATTGCATCGGCGTAGAGTTCTTATTTACCTTGACCTCCACGAGACTGGGATGTGACACAAAGTTGATTTTCAACGTGGAACTTGTTAATGATTCTGTATGTTTTTGCAACTAATGTTGCAAAAACTTAAGCTTGGTCGTAGGGTGAACCTTACACCCCTTGCCTTAACTTCACAGGGCAGTACCATGCCTAGTGCGGCAGACCCCCATTTGCAGTGGCACCACACCTGCTCTGTCTGGTCTTAAATGGTCAGCACTCCGCAGATCGGAGCCCTGCGCAAAGCTTCCACAGAATGTACTGCAATCAGATTATTAGAGCGCCATCATTTGCATTACATAGCTACATACATGTAAGCGACATCTTGCTCACGATAGCTCATTAGCATATATTCTATGTGAAATGCTGAATGATTAAATACTGGTTTCATAAATACCAAGACTAACCACAATTTTGATGTCGGATATTTTTATCTAAGATCTCTTACTTGGGGGAATCATTGAAAAAAATGTCGCCAAAGAAATTGACATAGATCTTATCACGCAATACAAAGCCTGCAAGGAAGGAGAGGAAAACCAATTATTAGCAGCTGTTTGAAATACGCCTTACCTGAAGACTTAATAAAGTGTTACCTAAAACTAATACAACTGTCGCCTGATAAACGGAAGTCTGAGACATCATTGAAATCGTCAGTAAAAATAATATGATAATCGGCTGGTCAGGTTGCAAAGACGGCAGACAACTGATGGACATCACAACTCACGACACAGATCCCCAGAGAACAAATGTGGAGCCGAGGCCGGCAGAATATGACGTGGCAAGATGAACTGGACAGGTTCAAAGAATATTGGCCCCGCAACGCCCACGATAGAGTGATGTGGCGAATCCTGTGGAAGATCAATGTCCAACGACGGACGATAAAAGATGATGACGATGATGACGATGATGAAAACATCTGTGTATTTGTACGGGACATCCCAATAACAGGATTACAAAATTCGACACAACGAGTTCAAAAATTTCGGCTTCACTGTCCAATGTCGTCATTGTTCATAGCGACTCTTTAATCCTCAGCCTCTATATGGTTCTAACGTTCAACCCAGTCACCCTCGGGGATAAGGACTGATCCAGGCAAATAACCTATCTGTCAACCTCTATCTACTGAACCCCTTCTGCTTTTCTTCTATGTTAACAATTTCATACAGGTTCCCTTTATTAACACAGAATTCACGTCTCACTCTCACATCATCAGGGAAAGACTGTAAATGGATCTGCCAAATGTTGTGGTAAAGACATCATCAACGGAACGGATCATTCAGTCCTCACGAGTATTTCTTCCGTCTTGGATTTAGTTGCTCTCCATAGGAACCACTCAATCTACAGATGTTAGTAAACAGTGCAGATCGGAAATAAGGATAGCCTCTCAGCAGGACTCAAACTCACATGCCTCTTGCCTCAGGAAAGTACCAGCTGCTCTTACCGATTGAGCAACGAGAACTGTACAGTTGGCAAAAGATGAAGTATACCCTTTAAACATACCCTCCAGTCCCCTCCTGATCACACACTTCCATATATGCTATTGTTTTACAATAGTAATATTAGCTATCACAAGGTTATTGAACAGCCATAGCTATGAAAGAGGGCAAAGGATTGATTCCTCTTTAAAAAATATTTCTTTTATCTTTAATATATGTTTGTTTTTAGTGTCTGTTTGTTTGTTTGTCTGCTCCAGCATTCATACTGTTTTGTCTGCGTTCGTGAAAATTAGCATCAGTACTCCACCAGACCCTTTCTAAAAAGAAGGATTTTTTTTAGCCTTTTGGGCCTTATTCTGACGGGTTTGATAATAACATGTAGATTATCCAAAATGTTTTAAATTCCATTTTAGATGTTTTCCAGTAAAAAAAAAAACAAACGCCCGTGATGTCATAAATAGAATTTATTCTGACCATAACTATTTTTCTATCGAATTTTCTTACGTCGCTTCGAATTTCGATGCAACGGTTGTTCAATTATTGACGGTGATAGCGGGTCTTGGCTATAAGTGTTAACAATGCTCAATCTAATGTAAAAAACAAAATGAAGACAACATTTCCATCACAGAATAGGGTTAATTTGTCCAAACGAAGCCTGGAATCCATTGTATCTATTTTGACAACTATTTGCCTCTATCTTAACTTTTTAGTTGTTTGTTTTTTCTATCACAACTCAACCTGTGCCGTCTCTCACCCACAGTGAGTAAACTGCGCCAGTCTGGAGATAAGCTCTCAATGAGACTTGAACTCACGTTCATTTCGAAAGAGGCAAGTTAGATATAACGTATCCACTGCTCTACCAACTCAGCCACGAAAGCTTCCGCTGGCTAACAAAAGTTTTTATCCAACCTTTGACTGCACTCTCCATCTTGTTTTGGTTTCTAAACTAGTATAAATAGTATCAGGATCAGTACCAGCAAATCAATTATTCTATCGTTACTTATTTTATTAGATGATGTCCTCCAAATCATTATTACTGATTTCTGACTACTTTTTACCTTCATCTTCCTCTTATTTGCATATCATTACAATTCATCACAGGCCGTCAATGCACGGAAGTTGGTGAGACAGTACGTGCGTTAAACCTGGCTTCCCTCTGGCAAGAGGGACGTAATTTTGTTTTTCACCGTAAGCTAATTCGTTACTCCCGATCAGCGCTTATTACACCCTGACGTAGATAGACATTCTCAGTTGGGTTGTAATAAAAAAAAAACTCCCTGAAAAACAAGATGGATAAATAGTGGTCAAAATGACTTGAAACTCTTCATCAAATAAAAGATAAAAGGATTCAAACATAATAACTCGCAGTGTGTTTAAACTCTGCCACGCTGAGGGACGCTACTGACGTAATAAGATAGAATTTTATGTTCTCATGTCATTGTAAAGGTGCTGAGTTAAGAGAATATTCTAAATATATAATAAGTATATACACAAATTTCTTCTGTTCGTTTGCACCTACGCATTTATTGGTTACTTCCCCTTCCGATTATGAATTGATAATTACGTCATAGGTTACGTCATAGAAACTCATAAGACTTTATGATATGACATTAAATCAACTGGTGTTGAGTTGAGACTTTAAAGAAAACTTGAAATTAGGATACTTGAATAATCAAAAATAAATTACCCAATGGAATAGCATGAATCTCCTTTGTGTCGATCCATACATTAATAACCCCACCATTATGACACAATAATTAATGCTCCTCTATTCAGGGTTTAGTACTCTTCAAGTGAGGTAACCTGTTCATTGTAAGCATAATGCAATGCTCTTCCATTGGAATAGAGCACTCTGGTGGATGGGGGATTTAAACAAAAATAGAATATATCGCTTAAATTCAGCCTTACAGGATACTAGGATACCGGCCTCCAGGTCTGAAGCGAAGGTTTCAATCTTGCCTCGTGGTACTGGATGGTATAATGGATTGTCTATAGTCACAATGAAGAGTTGTAATACTACGAAAAAGCTGTCTGTGGATGACACTATCTATCTATCTATCTATCTATATATATATATATATATATATATTGATATACATATATATATATATATATATATATATATATATATATATATATATATATATATATATATATATATATATATATATACGTATATATTCAGGGATATTCTAGTAAAAATATGAAAGTAATGCAAACAATAACAGAAAAAATGAAAAAAATCCGTCTGTGGTTAACAAAGCTATTCTCCAAGCTCACTGTAATCTAAATCTCCATTATCTACGAATATAAAATGCAATATGTATATCCATATATTTCATGTATGCATTCATTATTATTACGGTACAGCTAAACTTATAATTCGCACGTATAATAATTCGCACTGTGTTTTGGTACCCTGTCACGTTAATGGACGCAACTCACTAAGTAAAATAGAATTTTATGGACCGATGACGTATTAAAAATGCTGAATTTAAAGAATGATAAAAGAAATGTAAAATAATTAAAACAAAAACAGAAAATAAGGAATATCCGATGGTGGTCAACAAGGCTATTCTTTAAACTAATTGCAAAGCACATCTATATTATAGAGGTTTATAAAATGCAATATCTATATATTCCATAAATTCCGTCATTTTTGACTGCACGGGTAAACTGGTAAATAATAAAATAAAAGCCCGGAATGTTAATGACTCTTCTCAAAGTTATAGACAATATCATTATCATATTTCTAACACCATTTAATACACATGACTTCCATTCCTTACACATCTGGACTCGATTTTTTTACAACCTTTTCTTTTTTTTTTTTCAAATTTTGTTTCTTCTCTTTCGTGCCTGGCACCTCCTTCATGCTTGCATGAACCAAATACCGCGTTTATTTAGCAACCTATTGCCACCATTTACAACATTTGGAGCGGAAGTTTTTAAATTGTACACCCTTCATAATGTCTGCTCCCGACCCAGGAAACTCGCAGTTGTGTTTTCTTTTCTCCATTTTCTGTGACGCCACTACAAAGAGGCTTTTAGCCAAGGCTAAAGAGCTCCATATGACGCTCTCCCACGCGTGAGACATTTATATGACTATCGTCTGTCTTCAGTAGAGCTAAATATATACCGTATTTGATGGTATATAAGACCCCAGCAGGATATATTAAGAAAAAAAACAAACAAACAAAAACAAAAAAATAAAACGCATTTCCCTGAATCCCTTGCATATAGGCAAAAAGTAAAAAAAGTGCCCTTTCGCTTGTTACCGCTTCAGCCTTCCTCGTTCGGCTCTATATATCACGTTTCTCTGTCTCAGGAAGTTCTTCGAAGTTTGCGATATGTGAAATCGACTAAAGGCCTACAAGCATCCAAAATAGCGTCACCAAATTCACCCGCTATTCTATTCGTAATTGGGGGGGGGGGGCGGTGAGTGTAGGAAAAATGGACGTATGCCTTTCCCAAGCGCATCAGTGCGAAGTGAACGCAGATTGGAATTGGAAGTTACATAAATTTTTACGACCTTTCCATCATTTTCAAAGAAACAATTTCGGGGTATTGATAAGGATAGCATCGTTTAAACTTTTTTTTATGCCCCCGGACTGAAAGATCGGAGGCATGTTGTTTTTGGTCTGTCAGTCTGTCTGTCCATTTGTCCAAAACTCTAACTTTTGCCACAACTTTTCATTTGTAAGAGACTTCATATTTGGTATGCATACTCTGCTAATGAAGCCTGCAATTGTCTTAACCACTTTGTTCCAAGTGTCGCAAAATGAATTGAACCGAAAGTAATGATCAAAGTCGATGATCTCGTCGTTGAAATGTGGTACCAATAAAGCCATTCATTGGTCCCCATCTGTATCGTTTTCCAATAATGCAAGATTACGAACACCAAACTGGTCATGCAGCATATCCTCAAATACCAAGATGGAGAACCAATAAGCAAATCAGCTGATTCAACCGATCATAGATCTTAGTCCAAGTGATGATACGTGTATCAACCCAATTCTTCTCCACATTGAAGATCAGTCAAGTCATCTCAACTGGCCATCGGCTACTGTGACTTTTTACAGGCTATTTTGGCTAAAAGTAACGGAAGTAGCCGTGGTAAAAGACATCACTGAAGTTGTTCTCTGGGTTAGGAGTAATTCATCTCATGAGCGTCTGCAGAAGTGTATTCCAGATAATGAAAGGATCAGGAATCGAAGATACGTCGGGGCAAGTATATTGACTGAGTGCAGTTACTCATATGATGAGTGGGCAGATCCTTCCATGGACTCTTTCTGATTGAGGCAGCATTAATAACAAAGGTACTCCTGACATTATTCCCTCAAAATGTAGAATTGAACACGATGTTAGATACGAATCGGAATTCTGAGTCATAGACAAACGAGGAACGCCCAATGGTACAGTCATCTACAGAAACTATCGATAAACCCATGGAGATAGATGAAGATCAAATATTGCTGGATCATTGGAAAATTGGAAATTCTTGTCAGTGATGTCCTGAACCAGAACACATCACCAGCTGCTCTGGTTGAATCTTAGGAACTTGTAAGTCTTGGCACAGCCATGGAGCACGCCATGAATGTATTAAGCATGGCATCGTGAACTGCAAGGCCATGGCAAAAATGTATGGAGTACATTAAAGTATTCAACGACTTCATTTGTTGTGAGAGACCCAGAATGTGAGATGGTCATCTGAATGCTTTTGAATGGCTAAAACTTTTTACTGCAAAAGGATGCATTCGTTAGGCCAAGCGTGAGCGTCCCTATGTTCAAGGAATTCGCACGCTTCCTACAAAATATCCTTTGCTGTATACGAAGTTTGTTGAGAGAGGATATCATACAGTTCGCAAGAGTGAGCGATTCTGGACAGGACTTTTGACCGATTCGGTAATGGAACAGGTCTTTTTATGTCTTTGAAAAGTCGAAGGGGGGTTGACGACGAGGAGAGGAATGACAGAAAGTTTGCGTCAGCAAAGGGTGTATTGTATGCATACTTAGCCACCATTTATGATGACATGACATCATGGACAGGAAAGCAGCAAATTACCAGTCACAATTGTTTCAAGCGTGACAGAAGCGCTTAGGGCGGTGTATCGCTACACAAGGTGACTACTTCGAAGGGAGTGGCGGCCAAATTGAAATAAAAAAAAGTACGAACAAAGCTTTTTATAGGAGAGGTCTCATCTCATATATATATATATATATATATATATATATATATATATATATATTGTTGTATCTATTTTGCGCCTCCGTTTTAGAAGAAAGGTGACGAAAGTTGTTTTAGTAAAGATTATTTTCAAAGAAAACCCCTCTTGAATCTCTCAACCTCATTACCTCATTGCAGACATCAGATCATCCCCCTGCTTCCACCACCGTTTGTAAATTGAGGAGGTACCATCCAGAAATGGATCTCCATTGCATAGACTACGTTTTTTTTTGTTCATACCTCGCTTGAGTGTGGCAGGAGATAGGAACAAGAATCCATCAACCATCAAGTTTTACTATTTGCTAAACTAATATAAATTTGCTGATATAGTAAGTTCACTTTTCACTGGGAACCCCACATTAGTAGCCTTGTGCCAAACTAAGGTAGGCATAAAAATACCTCCACTGGCTGTTTCACTGTTGGGGCTTTGTTCCAGGCTCGGATTGATTTGCTGATATAATTTTCAGGTGGTCTCAAAATTGTGGCCTTGCGCCAGACGAGAATAGGCTTGGTTATTATCCTCAACGATAGCCTACATTAATATGGTTTAGCTCCTGACATAGATGAGCTTAGCAAGTTTCCCACATCACGTTTATTTCGTTTAGGTTTGCGATGTATATAATAGTTACTTTGCCTTGCGGGATTTTACCCAAATCTGGATGGAGAGTTGGATTCACGCATCTCCCAGGGGGGAGTTAGTGCAAAGTGAACACAAACTGTGTGAGCTGGAGTTTGAACTTCACTCGTCACGTCTGTTTCTCGAGCTGTTAACCGCTCGGCCATCCCTCACCGCCTAATCCCAGTAAATAACTATAAAATCTTATCAGTATCCAGTACGCATGTCATCCACTCAAAACATGATCCTATGGATATATTATCACCCACTTCTCTGTTAACCCCATTTGATTTGAGCTCAGCTAAGTTCAGTAAATATAAAAAAGTTGCGTATTTCCCGGTGACCGGCGCCAAGGGTCGGTGTTCGAGCTCCGGTTCAAATCTTCGGCGCTTGCGAGAAGAAACCAAATCAGTCGTCGTAATGCTTGAGATCATTCGATTGAAGACAGAAATCTCTTGTTCACTGACACTTTTATTGGCTGTCACTGTTATGTGAGTAAGAAGCGATAAAGTGTTCGCTAGATTTTCCCCTCGGGGGTGCCGTCTTAATTTCTCTCTTTCTATTAGCAAGTAACATGTCTGGGGTAGAGATACGGCGGTGGGAAGGGTGAGGTTGTTCCCAGAGTTAGGATTTAAATACTTTTCTTGACAAGGTTTCTGAATCATGACTTCTTATTATAGATCACTTGGGCACAGGTTCTTTGACTTAGCACCTGGATTTGGGCTTCTTACTATGAATATTCGTATTTGACCCCTGTAATGAAGCAAGGAGAGGTATGTACAAGAATATCCCAAAACAGTGTGGCTTCAATTAGTGCAAGTATGGATGTAGTACAATTGAGTTATTACAGTACATATTGATGTAACTAAAAATAAGCAGGGAAAAACATTAAATTATAATAAGACCTTGAACCGTGCAGTTTTGAACGTAACAAAATTTTGAAACGAATTAACCGCACTAATCATGGTTTACCTGTATGTATTCATAAGTGTCTGTCTCTCTGTCCACGTAATATCTCCAAAAGTTCTCAATGAATTTCAGTGATATTTTGTGGAAGTGTAGGTCATGGGCTAAAGGAGAATTGATTTAATTCTGGACCAATCTAAAAGTAATATTTTTCGATCGAGAGGCATTTTTCTTATACCAAGACAATGGTTCGAAGGTATTCACTAACGTTTGCATGTTTTTCCAGACAATATCGCGATAGTTTCTCAATGAATTTCAATGAATTTTGTGAGCGAGTTTTGGACCAAAAGAAAATGATTAAATTTTTGAGTGGATGAAGAGAATTATTCTATTTTCCACACATCAATACAATAGTCCAAATGTATTCATTTTTGTTTTTCATATTTGTTTGTTCAAACAACATCCATAAAAGTTACTAATGAATTTCAATGATATTTTCTGGGAAGATGGGCCGTGGGCTAAAAGAGAATTAATTTATTTTCGATTGGGACGTATCTTTTATTTGTTGAAACAATGGTTGGTACATATTAAAACCATAGTCCCAAATATTGAAAATCGAAACCTATATTAAACCTCTCTTCATTATAAGCATATATGAATTGATTTTTATTCTGTTTTTATGTTATTGTATGGTGATACCTAAGATATACACCCTCTGAGTGCTTTTTAGTTCCAAGGCTGGCCTCAGAAGTCACGGGGCCCAATCGGGAACATATTTTCAGTGTCCAAGGTGTTTTTTTTCTAAGGAGATAATTGAAATTGTTGCTGTTCCCTGTAAAACCTATAATGTAAAGTTACGTGTATGTTGTAATGTGTTGTCAAGTGTATTTGATGAGATAGGGTTATCCTGGCGAGAGCTGGGCCCATTTAGGAGCAATGGGTTCAGTTGGCTTGAAGCGCACTCTGTCTTTTTTAATGTGCATCAACCCAAAGTGTTGTACCAAAGAGCAACAATGATGCAATGGAGTAACTTGAAATCTACTCTAACAATGGATAGTGTGAATTTCTTGGTTCGCATCTCGTAACACTGTATTTTTCTACTGGAGGGAATTAGGATTTTGCCGAAAAAACAAAACAAAACAATAAAAAACACCTCAATCTAAACATATCTGTTAATGGTTCAAGACACACGTCGTATAGTAATTAATAGCAAGCTTAAGCTGCTGGTTGTTATTAGTGGGTACGATCCTAATTGACTCTGCAGCTATTGACGGTCTGATACAAAACTCCTACGCTAATGAATATTAAGAAGAAAAAATTGGTCCAAGACGCACATTGTAAAGCAATGATCAGCAAGTTAATCTTGCTGGCAGTTGTTTGAGGGTTTGCTGGATCTATAACAGTCGATGGTCTGATATACAACTTGATACGAAGAAATGGGTAAGAATTCACACAATGAGAATAGCGAGACATGAAGAAAATATTTTTCTTCCCATTTTAGGTGCCTTCAATCCATTAGAACCTGCAATCATCCGAAAATTTGTTGGTTTTTCGATAGAAAGATTTTTTTATCCAGATTTCTCAACTGGGGTGCTCTATTCACATTGTAACTATAATGCAGTAGTCGGCTTTAACTTTCCACCACTTTACCGGAATCGCAGTGGGGGCGGTTTACAAATATGAAGATTAAATATCACCGCTAAATAACTAGGAAATTAGAAACTCAAACCCTAACACTAACTCTAAATACCAACCTCTAACACCAACCCTAAATCAAACATAAACCCTGAATCATAACCCTACAACAAACCCTAACACTAATTATGAATCATGACCTTAAATCCAAACTCTTACAACAAACCTTTCAAAAGACAAACCTCTGTGGAATATGACGGCTGGTGATAAAGCCCCGATTTCTGTTGCATGTGTCAGCTTCGTGATCCTCGCAAATATCCATTCTGGTCAACACCAGAACTTCGTACCCAAAAGTTTTTATGACCCTGATGGGCTAACCCCGATAATTAACCTAAATCCTGACCCATGAGACTAAACCTAAGACTCACCTTGAAATCTAACACTAACCCTAATCGTAACCCTAACATCTATATGCCATATTGACTCTAAAGTCCTTTATTCTTCATTTTTGTCAATTCTTCGTTAAAACTAATGAAAACATATTATGAATCACCATCTATCATAGATGTTTCTTTTTAGCTCATAAATTCGGCAGTGATAGTGGTAAAATCAAAACCGAGATGAAGATGCTACTAGTATGCTTTGAACCATAAATTCATGATTTACAAAAAAGGTCTGGTTAGTCACTCAACAGAAAACGTCACATGACCGATGTTGTCAAGCAGCATGTCGCTTCGGGGGTTAACAATGAAAAAAGCTTTCAAGAAAAGGGGTGATCAATGAATAAGTTACTCCTCTCACATCTTATTGGGCATTGATCTCAGGAAAAAATGTCTGAATTTTTCAAAGAAACAAGTGTGAATGCAGCCGGACAAAAACTAAGGGATCAATTTAGGGGAGACTTACATTACAAATTGACCCTCCACTGAAAAATCTATTAAGGGAGGGATCTAAAAAAAAAGAAGCTTTCCCTACTCATTTAAGAGAGCGTGTGGGCAAAATTTAAAATCTCTACTCTGATCAGTTAGTCCAGATTCATAGATACATGGATGCATAAAAATCAGAACATAGGAATAACCTATTCCAGCAACAGTGTTTAAGCCAGTCCGTTGTGAGTAGCGGCGATTAAAACTTAGTAAATGCAACAAGAGTTTGTTGTTTTTTTCGGTAGAGAGGTTGGATTGTTTGAAAGAGCAACCGACACCTTCTGTCGAAGCTATGGTCGAAAAATCGGGAATGGTTGTCACTTCCTTAGGTAAGATGACAGCAAGTAAGTACTGATGATGGCATGAGGGTTACATTGTACGAAAAAAAAACAAAAAAAAAAAAAACCCTCATAAAACCTGAAAAGGATTTTTTTCTAAAAACGAACAAATTTCCAGTTGGTTGTAGCGCGTAATGGATTGGAAGCATCTAAAATTGAAAGAAAAAAAAATCTCATCGGAGAATACATTATCACGTCATGTAAATCGTGACCAGAAATGGATCTAAACGCACGTCGTATAGCAATGATCAGAAATTTCATCTTGTTGGCCTTCGGTTACTTCCATTAGTTCCTTTCGGCTATTTCTTAATTTGTTTAAAAAAAGAAAAAATTTTGACAATCCTTCGTTTTTGACCCCTGTCAAAATCGACTACGGGTGCACAAAATGGCAAAATACATTCTTTCACCCCAGTGATAATTAAAGTAATTGCATTATAATTCATCATTTAACTTATGTTTCTCTTTCAGGAATTTCCCAAGCACCCATTCACCCGATTTTAAAAACAGTGCAAAAAATTGAGAGATTGACTGTGTGAAATTTTACAATTTATGGTAATTTAATGTAAGTAGTCATTTGCACGGTTTTAGATGAGTCACTTTGTTTTTGCCTTTTCCTGCATACGTGGTCGATTTTCACGATGGTTAAAACTTTTGCTTTCACAAAACGAATTGTTGCCAAACATCATTGAAGATCAAAAGATATTTTTTCATAAATTTTATATCATCGGAAACTTAAACCCTAACTTCCACCAACAAACATTTCAATAACGGTTCCCCAAAAAAACAAAACTGCCTGGCAACGTTGATCTGTCTAAGAGTGTGTGTGGGCCTGCACAAGTCTTCCCGGGAGTATGCGTGAACCTACCCGAGAACGTGCAACAAACATTGAAACTGGCGCCACTCCAGCCAGCCTGATTGTGTTGTATAAGAAGGCATATATTGGAGAACATACTTCATTTCTGTATTATCAAATGTGCAATTATCACCCCCCTTGGGAATGCTGGGATTCTCAGCTAGTATCATATAAAATTTTTTGTTTGCTTACTGGTTTTCCGTCACGTTACCGGCCCCTTTGTGAAATTCACCCCTTGTCGTCATTTTGTCCTCTGCACACTGCTGTCCAGCGATACTATCTGGTCTTTAGGGAATCCCCATTGTTAGATTCTTGGCCTATACACAGAAAGAAATTTTGTGTATAGTTGGAACATTTGGATACCTATCGTAGTTGAATGGCTGGCAAGCTCATTTTGAATTATCAGTTTGATAGTTCGATGCTTTCCATCCCTAATGAATGCTCCCCTGTTTGAGCCCTGTGCCAGACTAAGCTTAGTAAATTATTGTCACTAACTGAAAACTCACCCAACGAGCAGTGTTTCAGCAAGTTGCCTACTTAATACGAATGAAAAATGGTACAAATTGGTTTAGCTAACCAGATGTACATAATGGAAGGGCCCGGTTTAGCATAATACTTACATTGTAAATCAAACAACTCACAAAAAATTTGGAATTTTCAAAAACTAATACCCTTAAGACATATTTCTGGGTCATATTAGTAACCACAAAAATTTGATGACCATAACTGTCCTTAAATTATGCAATGACAGACAAACAAACAGACACTAGGTGAATTATAGATATATAATTGTAGCTCTTTAGTGGCCTTGTGTCTGACTCAGCAACGTTTGTCAAAAACTATAAGCTTAAATTTTGAATATCGGTGAGAGATAGCATAACCAAAGTCAGCATAGAAAACAAATCCAGCTGAGGCAGCTTGTATTCTCTCATGTCCTTGGGAAAGTCATGAATCTACTCCCACCATCACTATCGTCAGATATCTTAAAAATGGTATCGTTGCCGGCGATAGTTGACGAAGGAAAGAGTGGGTGAGTGAATACTTGGGCGAACCACTCCCTCATAACTACCTCACCACCCAGGTAAGGTAGTTATATGTGAAGATGGGTGTTAGCTGTTACACCTACTGTCAACCCTGATCGGAGCTAGACGGAGATGGGGGAGAAGAGGGGTATTTTGAAAAGCAAAACACAAAAGCAAAAACAAAGACTTTTATAAATAGGACTGGTAATCTGAGGGGACTTCCGGTGTACGTGAGATTTTACACAAATGTACATTTACACTCATTCATGCATACCCAGGTACATACATACGCATATACATACATAGATACATATATATATATATATATATATATATATATATATATATATACAATTTTAACTCTCGAAATTAACCTATACACTGACATACATACGCACACATACACCCATGTATGATTTTAACTATCGAATTCCCCCCTGTGTATATATATATATATATATATATATATATATATATATATATATATATATATATATATAGTTCAACTCTCGAAAGTAACCAAACAACTACGCCCTTTCAAGGAAAAATATATGTATATTGCTCACGGCTTAAATATTTACCTATATCGTTTGGATTTGTAGCTCAGGCGCGGATCTAGAGCCTAGGGGGTATCTGGCTCCCCGCACCATTGATCGGACGGAGCCCAAATGAATTTTTTTGATATCTTGACAAAATGAAATTACCGAAGAAAAAACCAACAAATAATTCCAAGTAGACATAAATGATTATCAAAAACCAAAACAAGAAAATATGATGTTCATTATCAATTCAGACAGATGTAATGTGACCTCTTCATCTGCTCAAAATCCTGGATCAATCCCTGTAGTCTATTTATATCCCCTTGGGCCCTGATTTTTGTCTTGATTTTGAGAAATTTCTTTCATTTTGAAATATTTGAATGGTTTTACAAAATGCAGCAAGTGTTTCATTATAACCACAAACATTTCAGAATCTAACCTTTACTGATATTTTCGGAATTTAGTTCGGCACATGCCCCAATGGGGATGGGAGAAAGGACAGCAGCCGGATGATTGAGTAGCGCCAACGTCCTACTGAGGAAAGTGCAAGTGGGAAATACGCAAATTCCAAACCCAAGAAGCAGGTCAGATTATGACTTGTACTTTTTAAAAATGGAAAATAACAAAAAAGAAACATTTACTTTGCATACAAGTTGGCAGCTATTTTAAATATTAATCAATCATATCATATTTGTAAAATCCTGCAGACTGTTTGTGTTGTGTAGGACCGCATTGCGGTTTCAGTGGCAAGTAAGATTTACGGAATAGAATTGCGAGCCTAAGATGAATTGCCTTTAAATGATTAAATGTCTCCAACTGCCCTGTTGGGGATGGGGGAGGATTTACGCCTTTTCCAAAGGCGAAGTGAATGTAAGTAGCCGCGACAGGAACTCGAAACACGATTCTGTTATGTCGGTAACCGCTACAAAACTCTCCAACTCTTCTCAATCATATTCATGGAAGCAAAAACTTCGATAGAAATAAAGTTTGAAAAGGGTACCTAAAAAAGCACGACAGAAAGCATGTTCCTATTGCAAACCAATTCATTTCTCTCTCGTTTCCCTACTACTATGGCCTTGGGTCAAACAAAACTAACCCTACAAAAGAATCGAGTGCTATATATATATATATATATATATATATATATATATATATATATATATATATATATATATATATATATAAAAAGTTTGTAAGAACGTTTGCAAAACTTTTCTGATTCCTTTATTTGCCCCAATGTATGTTTCGGAAGATCATCTCGATGCAGATTGTGGAGAGTTTCGGAGAGTGGTGTAAACTTGTCTTACCCCTTTTTTTGTTCTGAAAGGGCTCAGAGTCCTCATGTAACCTGATAAAGAAACTGCTGTGTCGGGGAATACTTTGCAAGACTCTGACAAATACGGGATCTACGCCCAGCTGTATAACAGCATCAATGACTTTTGGGATCTCCATTGGGTCGAAGGCTTTCTTGAAGTCAATAAATGATACAATGAGTGGCATTTCATATTCTTCTACTATCTCCTAAAGTTGATTTACAGGATGGATATGGTCATTACTTGAGTAGCTTCTCTTGGAGCCAGTCTATTCTCACGGTTGGTTTTCATCTAGCGTATTGGTGATTCGATTGGTGATCACTTTGGTAAAAAATTGTTGATGCAGTTGAGTAGGCTTATCAGCCTGCAGTTTTTTTTAAAGGAATCTTAAAAAAATATATAATAGCATTATGATTGCAGTCTTCCAAACTTTGGGACTTCACTCTGTTTGGGGCATCAGTTGAATAGATGGGCTAGTTTCCTAGTAATAATTTTACCAGATATTTTGAGTAAGTCGATGGTAATGTTATCTGGTCCAGATGCATTTCCTCTCTGTATGTTTGATAGTTTGATTTATCTCCCATGCAGTAACGTCTGGGATCTCTTCGAACTGGTGACTTGTAAATTTTTTTAATTGTCTTGTATCCCCTGTTTTTAGGAAGAGAAGTTTTTTCTCGATTTCTTGCAAGCGTTCGACGATTCGGTTTTTATCCGTTGTCAGGTTACCATTTTCTTCGAGCACACAACTCATTTGCATTTTTCCTGTATTGAGAGTTTTATTGATAGTTCTGAAACCCCTTCCTTTGTCGAGAATTTCCACGATGACATGTTATGTTTCTCTTTTCTTCTTGGATGATTTTGCTCATTTTTTTCCTTGGTCCTTTCTGAGAGTTTACTGGTGAAACTAACTTTGCTCTTTGGCTTAAAGATATTGGCGGCTTTTATTAAATTGAGAGAGCCCTATTTGTAGGCTGAGTGGTTGCAGTCTGGATGCGGAACATTTTCCCGTGTTTTTTCTTTAATTTGAATTTTATATCTTATTCTGTGGTCGCTTCCTAAATTGACTTGATTCAGGACCTGGATATCTTAGACGCTGTCACTTTTGTCACTCTGGCTATGTGATCTGAGATAGCTTTGAAATTTTTTTTTTTTAGTTCTTTTTAGTTCTCTGTGAATTAGGAAGCGCTTTTTACCATTTATTTTTCGTAGCAGTAAAGAAGATATTTGCTTTTTAGTCGATTGGTTCTCTCGGTATTCTCATTCCGTTGATACCAATAATGTCCGATTTGATGTTTTTGATTTCATTTTCAAGATCGGTCAGGTTCATGACTGTAGAGAATATTCCAAAGTTGAAGATGCTAATGTAAAGTGTTGCTTTCTTGGTGTCGTTCTTGGGGTTTTATTGGGGTAGTCACCCTTGGAGCACATCATCCCCACCCTAAGCTAGTGATATGGCTGGGCTTTTTGAAATTACAAAATGTATATGATTTTTAAACAACCGGTATATTTTTGATCGTCAACGTGTATCGAGATGATGTTCAGAAACATGAACAGAGAAAATAAAGGAATAGCCGGTGAATGCCTAAATAACCTTAGATTTGCTGATGACATCATCGTTTTTTGCAGAGAGACTGCATGATATCCAGATAACACTCGATGAGCTGAATGAATTAAGCAAGAACGTTGGTCTTCACACACACTTCAGTAGGATAAACGTCATGATACAACGATCAAATTTGAAAACACGGAGCTGAAGAAAGTAGAGCAGTGCAACTACCTAATACATATTCATGATATCCTCAAAAGAAGGAGAAATCAAGCGAAGAATCACTCAAGGTTGACAAGCTTTCAGAAGAGAAGCTCAACCTTCAGGAACAAGAAAATACCATGAGATTAGGGTGTATGAAATTTCATTTGAGGCATTGGAAATGACAGTTACATCTGTTTAATCAAACTAGGTTGGCAAGCTTTCGGTAGAGTAGACTTCCGAGGACAAACAAATCCCATTATTTCTAAAAAATGGGCTTACGACCAATGTGGTCACCTATGGAGCTGAAGCATAGAACCTAACAAAAAGATTGACCCTTAAAGTGAGAACCATGCAACGAGCACATGAGAGAATCATGCTCAATATCTCATGGGGAGATCATCAGACAGCAGCAAAGTATATAAGAGAAAAGACATATGTTTCACAGAAATAGTTAGAAAAAAACCCAAATGGCAATGGGCTGGGCATGTTGCACGAATGTCAGACAACTGCTGGACATGACGACTCACAACGTGGATCCCCAGAGACCATATGCGAAATTATGGCCGACAGAAAGTAAGATAGCGTGACGAGCAAGAAAAAATTCAGAAAGTACTGGCTTTGTAATGCCCATGATAGAGAGGTCTGACGAATCATTGGGAAAATATATGTCCAACGACGGGCGCTAAAAGAATGATGATGGGGATGATGAAGTTACCCTGAACTTCCAGGTTGTAAAATCGTATGTCTGAGGTCACTATGAGGATCATCACTGCCAAGTAGTTAGAGTGTATTTGTCAATATATGTTACCTTAAACGTTAATGTGTAGAGTTTATGTAAGTTCATTATGTACTTATTTATGTTAGAACGGCGTATGAAAACAAATTTATTCATATTACTGTGACCTTGTGCCACACTAAACTGACTTTACTGTATAATTAACTCTTTCCAACCCTTATTTCAAAATTCTATACTAATATCCTTATTGTTGGTGTTTCTTAAAGATGAATATCAAGTTGATCTTATTATCTAAAGCCAATGTCACTTTCTGCTTATTTGTTCATTGGTTTCTGTCACGCTAAAGCAACCAGAGATAGGGAAAAGGTAAAACAACTCTGTCTGTGAAGTCACGTCTACATCACTACTACTATTATTGTTATTGTTTATGAAGCTGCTACTGATTACCCTGCAGTAACACAGAAACTATTTAATTAATCATGGGCATCTCTGCCTTCCCATGAATAAGACTGTCGTTTTATTTTATATTAGATGAGAGGATCGTTTCTTTTACCCAATGCTGTCGCTCAGTTGTATTAAAATCATTAATAAATACAGAAAATATGAAGAAAAGTAAAAATTCGACAAAAAATTGATTTTGTACGAGGTATGCATTTTTTGTTTGCAATAAATATACAATGCTAAGATATATATTTGTAAAATTTATTGATACGTAAATAACCCTGCCATTTTTTTATGGGTACGCTGCGAATGATTATATATATATATATATATATATATATATATATATATATTGTAAAATATTCCTCTGGTGTTAATGTAGAGAGAAGGATAAGATTCTTTGTATGTACGTTAAAGTGTTTATGTTGGGATGGTGAATAAAAACATATGTATATAGCCTGGGTCACTATAAGCGTTAGGAAGCATCTCTCATTATTTCCTGTTACTTACATTATCTCACGAGTGGGCGTGTGTTTCTCTTATGAAATATATTTAAGCGTTTACATCAGTATTGCAAAGTGTGGTTTGTTATTTATAGCTAAAACTGTCTTTGAAATGGCTAAAATCGGCTAGATTATACATACATACATACATACATACATATATGTATATTTACATATATATATATATATATATATATATATATATATATATATATATATATATATATATATATATATACGCACATATGTATATATATATATATTCATGCATGTACATATATATAGACGTAGATATATATGTATAAATTAAACAAAAATAAAAAGTTTATTTAAAAAATCAATATACATATTTTCTTTATTCTTGAAGTGTTCTATACTTTAACGTCGAACGAATAAATTGATATCACTTGAAGTCTATCGACTAATACAGTGTAGGCTACATGCTGAGATTTTCAATTTTCATTATATATACACATAATTGAAATATGGAATTGAAATCTACATCGGAAAGACATCGAGAAATTTACGAATATATATATATATATATATATATATATATATATATATATATATATATATATATATATATATATATATAATGTGTACTTTAGAGAGTGAGACAGACTCGGGAGTGAAGTTTTTGGTGGTAAGGTTTATTAATCCTTATATGTCAATAGTCCATATATAGTTATATATATATATATATATATATATATATATATATATATATATATCCTATGTATTAAATATGATAGCTATATATTAAGAATTAAGACTCCAAAACAAATCATTCATAAAAATGGAACATTTGCTTCTATCAAACCTACCAGATTTAATCGGTTATCGTTGGATTTTATCGGCTAAATGGGAGAGAAAATCAGCAACATTCTAGCCCCAAATGGTTAATTTAGCAACGCTGGTTTACACTTGTCTTCCTATGAGAAAGTGTGTTAAGATGATCAAATGCATATCTCGGCTTTCGTGTGTGTTTTCTGTGAATGAGGACATGATTGTATAACAGCTTGAATCATTTCTGAGTGTTTATTCATGTACGTGTACGCATTTTGGTATGTGAGCAAATCTGTCATCGCCCCGAGGCTTACGTGTTGATGTGTGTATGTGCGCGTGGGTATGGCCGAGTTTCCGTGATATATGAGTGCGGGTATGTGTGTGTGTGTGTGCGTCTGTTTGTGTGTGTGTGTGTGTGTGTGTGTGTGTGTGTGTGTGTGTGTGTGTACGTGTATGTGTGTGTTTTCCTATTGTTGTCACAGGGGGCCTCCAAGCATGGATGACCTCATTCTTTGCTTGGGGTCAGGGTGATCTAAAAAGGGTAAGGGACATATTAACCATGCTCATCCACTTTCTCGCGAAGTTTTTTTTTATTATCTTAATACAGAAAGGCGAGTGCACCTTTAATTGCATTAGTACCTATATGCTTATTACAATAAGTGTTGCCGGCAGGTAAAGTTTGCTGTTCAAATATTTCTTCTCCTTGGTTGCTCACACTCACATGCGTACGCGTGCGCACAAACATACACGCCGATTTATCTATCTATCTATCTATTAGTGTCAGACTCTTCATATCTATCTATCTATCTATCTATCTATCTATCTATCTATCTATCTATCTATCTATCCAAATCTGTTGATATCTATCCAAATCTGTTGATATCTATCCAAATCTGTTGATATCTATCTATCTCAATCTGTTGATATCTACCCCAATCTGTTGATATCTATCTATCTCAATCTGTTGATATCTACCCCAATTTGTTGATATCTATCTATCTATCTATCTATCTATCTATCTATCTATCTATCTATCTATCTATCTCAATCTGTTTACATCTACCTCAATCTGTTGATATCTATCTATCTATCTATCTATCTATCTATCTATCTATCCCAATCTGTCTATCTATCTATCTATCTATCCCAATCTGTTGATATCTATCTATCTCAATCTGTTGATATCTACCCCAATCTGTTGATATCTATCTATCTCAATCTGTTGATATCTACCCCAATCTGTTGATATCTATCTATCTATCTATCTATCTATCTATCTATCTATCTATCTATCTATCAATCTATCTATCTATCTCAATCTGTTGACATCTACCTCAATCTGTTGATATCTATCTATCTATCTATCTATCTATCTATCTATCTATCTATGCCAGACTCTTTCTATATACCCCAAGTTGTTCATATCTATCTATCTATCTATCTATCTATCTATCTATCTATCTATCTATCTATCTATCTATCTATCTATCTATCTATCTATCTATCAACGAGATACTACACACAAATTCAGGGCATTCAGGGTGCGAAATGGTTTCCCCAAAGAATGAAAGAAGCTTTAAAGTTAGATCATAGATGCGCTGGGCGGTGGTATCATCATACTTGAGTCTAAAAACAATGATAGATTACTGATTTTTAGTTACAAAAAGTGGGGATCGCTCTATATTAAGATTGCATTGTATTCGAATAAATAAAGTATTCTAGAGTGAAGATCTAGCAATGGACGGTCGGTCAGCGATCGGTACTACAGATACTAGCGCATCTGAAATTTCGTAGAAAATGACATTATAAAATATTTTGATGAAAAAAACAAACAATAGTTTGATGAAGTAACTGTTTTCAATTAAACAAATTATAAAACTGTTGAATTAGATTTAATTTCTATAGCGTGAATAAATAAAAAAAATTCATCTGACTTTTTTCTTTACCCCAAAACCAGAGCTTAAAATTTTTTCCCGTTTTTTTTCTTGCAATCGCACATTGTGACATAAGCATACATTATGACATTCTTCCTGTTACTTTTTTCCCCCTCCTCAATCAATCAAACTAGGGTGCTACCTTCGTCTACTTTCGGGTGTGCGTGTATGTACAATAGTATACACTTTTGTGTGTGTCAGTGCACATTTATAATGTTGTCATACGTGGTTTTTCTCATGTCTCTATGCTTGATTGCATGTGACGATGTCATTAACGTGGTTTTGTGTTCTCAAGCAACAATAGCGATTTGACCCTGCCAGTGGTTTATATTCTTAACCGAGAGTAGCCGAATGCCGCCGCCCATTCGGAAAAGTGATACATACGTTTGTTGTCAGTGAGAACCTGAATATATGTCAATGTTTATACCTCGCCCGAGAGCACGCACGTATGTAGGTATTCATAAATCAGTCTATACCTATCTATGCCTATACGCACTGATCTGAAATCACGACAGCAATTGCGTGGCAAAGGTAGGGAAATATGAGTAATTAAAACAGTCAAACGAGAGTAGAGAAACCACACACACACACACACACACACACACACACACACACACACACACACACACACACACACATATATATATATATATATATATATATATATATATATATCAACCATCTTGGGTTAACAGCTGGACAATGGCCTTTCCCTGCCGTGTCTCACCTTTGGCACCAATCGACTAACCTTTTCCATCATCTGTTATCTTCCATTCTCCCTATGTATCCAGCCCATTTTCATTTAAAAAAATGAATATGGAATACACTTATGAATACACTTATACATATGAATTGCGATCAAAAAGTTCTTTATTTGTATATTTTTTAAAAAATTTGGTTGCCTCTGAAGTAATCACCTTGTGTAGCGATAAACCACCATCGCTCTCTCTCTCTCTCCATATATATATATATATATATATATATATATATATATATATATATATATATATATATATATATATATATATATATATTTATTTATTTATTTATTTATATACATATATATTTGGGGGGAGGGTGTTTGTATGTTGTGTGCACCCCTTTAATGAAGAAGGGGGGCAAAAAAAACAAGACGGTGTGATAGGCCTGAGAGGGAACGTTAATGAGAGAGTGGCCAAAAAGAAAAACGGCTAAATTAGATTTTTTCCGACTTGGTATACATTTGTTTTCATTTTTTCCCAATCCATTGATTTTTTTCCAATTTATTCGATGAAAATCTATAATTGCTGATTATATCTGATAATGTGATAATTGTGATATAAGTAACTTGATCTGGATTCTTACTTTTTAATTTTTATCTTTGATAAGTTAGCTAGAGATGAAAAATGTCGCTGATTTTAGTCATTTTTTAAAAAAGACAGTTTCAGCAATCTATAATAAACCATAGTTGGCTACTCTGGATGGGATATGTAGGAAATATTTGTATTCTGTTTGAACGTTTGAAGGACAGTACAGGCCTGGGTGGAAATGGGGGAGTTGAAAAAAAACAGACCGACAGGATTGGCCATCTTTTGACTAGATCTGGCTGATTTTCTCCAATTCATCAGATAAAAATCTACAATAGCTGATTATATCAGATAATATGATAATTGTGATAAAAGAAATTTGTTCTGGATTCTCTGCCTATAGTCTTTTCATTGTTAGTTGGAGATGGGAAAATGTGGTTGATTTTAGTCGTTTTTGAAGACAGTTTCAGCTATTAAAGATAAACCATACTTAATAACAATGGATAGAATAGGAAGGACATTTTCGGCTTCTGAATCAGTTTTTGAGGTCAAGAAAGTTGAGTATTAGTCTAACTTTTTTTTCGAACTGGATTCTCTAAGCGTTAACTGTTACTTGTCGACAGCTAAGATTTATATAAAAGTACTCGCGGGGAAATCCGACAATAGCAGGGAAAAACAAACCTCAGATTTGACAACATTCAGGAATAAATAATGCTTTGCTGTATGTGGTAGTTTTCGTGTGCCGGTCCAGGGTGCATGAAATTATCTGATCCCTAGGTAACGCCGGAAATCCTTGCAAGTATATATATATATATATATATATATATATACATATATATATATATTTATATATATATGTGTGTGTGTGTGTGTGTGTGTGTGAATGCATTCATTCAGGTCAGCTAATAGAGTTAGAGAAAGACCATGAAAGCGAAATAAAATAATAAAACGCCGGATAACGATTGACCGGAAAGCATTTGGTATGAATAAAGACATATTGAAAAGCACCTTGCCAATATGCTTAAAGCATAAAGTATACGATGAATGCATAATACCAGCTATCACGTATAGATGCAAAACAAGAAAACTGACAAAACGAACTGAAAATTCAACTCAGAATGACTCAGAGAACCATGGAAAGATCAATGCAAGGGGAGCTCTTAGAGATAGAAAAAGATCAACATAGATCGAGGGCGGATCAGGGTGAAGGATATCATAAAAATAAGCGACAAAATTGAGATGGGCCTGACACTTGGCAAGAAGAAAGGGCAACAGATGGAATGTAAAATTGAATGATTAGTGCCCGTGGGACAGTAAACGGGAAAGATATAGAGATGAAATAAGGTGAGGCATGGCCGATGACTATATAAAAACGGCCATCATGGAAGGAGATGGGAAAAGCCTTTGTTAGATCTTTGACAAAAGGGCCTTGCTCCTATCCGTGGCACCTCGGTAGACCGTAAGATGCAAACCCATGGTGTAAATGGTAGGATCGATCCTGCGAACGTCACACTTCACCTTAAAACACTATTGCACAGTTCGTAGAATGTACAGGTTCCACCGCCCAAGGTATTGCTCTCTCTCTCTCTCTCATACACACCATCCACTCATAACACAGACAACTCATTTTCTTTCCATTTCTCCAACTCGCCGACAATCTAGGGGTCACTGCCCTCGAAACGTCCATGAATAAATACCTATTCACCCATCTGTGTTTTCCTCATTGTCTTTAAAAATCTTTCACCAAATACATACATACATAAAAATCAGTGCTTCATGGTGACTACGAGGTTCACGCTGGTGCGATCGTCAGAACATGTGCAACTCTTGGTGGGGACACCTCCTTTTGTAAAGTGGGGTCGAAATCCCGTGGAGTAAGGACTGATGGGATACATGTGATGTTTATAGTTTTAATAAAATGATTTTTCGTTTTTTATCTATTGATTTTTGTACTGTCTGTCATTCGTACATTTCTTAATTAATAAGATAAGAATTATGTCTTTTAGAAGACATTAAAAATATAGAATCATTTTTAGATTTGAATGTAATGGCTGCTGCATTGATTTAAAAAAATCTTTATTTACATATGTTCTATCCCTGATATCATGCACTCTTCACTCATGGATAACTCAACAACTGACAAGTGAGGTAACTCGTCCATTATGCAATGCTCTTCCATAGGAATAGAGCATTCTGGTGGATGGGGGATTTAAGCAAAATTAAGATAGCGCTTAAATTCAGCCTTACTGACCGTGCAGTTCCGTGGCTCAGCAGCAGGATACCGACCTCCAGGTCTGAAGCAAAGGTTTCAATCCTGCCTCGTGGTACGGGATGGGATAACGGATTGTTTATAGACACACTGAAGAATTATAATATAACAAAACAGCTCTCTGTGGATGACACTATATATATATATATATGTATGTAAGTGCGATCATTTCATGTCTTAGTTTTTCTAGTAAGTTTTTTGGTGTTATCTGATTTTTTTAAAGGTCTATACTTTTCAATAATACGTGTTTAAAAGAAAGATGGCTGTCTGAATAGATAAAATTTACATGTATACGTAGCATTTGCTGAATTATTATCCAAAGGGCTTATATCAATGTAAATTTAGTTTCATGTAACATAGAAAAAATAATTTCTTGACACAAACATTAGCAACATCGAACTGCTACAACGTTTCAAAAATAAAGACATTCCGTGCAGAAGTGAACGAACAGAAGCCATTTTTGTTATAACCTTGCTTTTCAATAGTACCCAATTATTAGGTAACCATTGAAAAAGTATTAAATCATGATTCGTATAAGTGTTTTATCACAGCTTGTAAAAGGGCAGTACAATCCTTGAATTAGCAAAAATGCTCATCGGGGATTGTCAAACAGTGAAGAAATATGTTGAAAACCCTGGTGCATCACGTAAAACATCAAATGAGGTCAAGTTCAGGATTATGCCAAAGCGGCATGTGTCTCGAATTAATTACTGTCAGAAAAAAAGCCCTTAGCAGCGAAAATACATTTGAAGAGGTTGATTAAGGTAACGTGTCATCATCTTGATGTCGAATTCACCGTCGAGTTGAAAAATGTGCCAGGCTTCATATTTGACCGCCTTTGAAGCCCAGACCGGGGGTAAAACTTCTGGAATGGGCTAGAAAGTGTTTGAAAATTGATTCAAAGTGGGTTGTAAAAGAAGAGAAGCGTCCTTACTGTACAACTAAGCATCACTAAAATGACGGAGGAGTTATGTTTTCGGCTGGAATTATAGGAGACGAATTGGTTGGACTTTGGCCTCAGTAAAAACGAGTTCTCTGGATATACTGAATTTTTGGACGACAATTTTAAGCTTTGGTTTATGGACAAATCTCTCAGCCTACGTACGAAACTTATATTCTTGCGAAACAACGCCCCATCGTGCAGTGCTCACGCAGCAGTCGACTACCTGACTGAAATATGTTTCAGGAATGGTAGATTAATGGACCAGCCATAATTTTCTGCAGATTACAACCCAATTGAAACTAGAGTAACCTCAAGAGGAAGATGTAAGAAAATGGGCGTCAGTTTGCTACCAAAGAAGACTTATGGCAGGCTCTTCTGACAAGTTCAGAAGCTATTGCAGCTGAAGAAACTCGAAATTCAACAAAATCAGTGCATGATAGACCAACATCTGTGGTTCGTGGGCAAGGATCTTACATTTCAAAGTAAATGATTTGGATCAGAGTTTTTGTTTTCAAAATTGCATGCTGTTAATTTATAGGCTTAAGCTATTCATGTATATACGTGTTTATAGCTTGTTTAAACTTACTCAATTATGTGAGGTATTTAATCGTTTAATCAATTTATAATTAGTACTCACTGTGTTTTCTATCCATGCTTGATAATTTTGCGTATTAAAAACTGAGTAATAGCAAGAAAAACAAAAAGCAAAAACGCATTCTTCACAACCTGTACATTCAAGTTCAATAGTCGCTGGCATTGCATCATAATGCTATGCGAATATTTGTTTAAAATATCAAAATTATTCCATCTAAGCAGAATTTAGCTGGGAAAACTATTTGCATAGTAATTTGACAAGCAATGTATATATATATATATATATATATATATATATATATATATATATATATATATATATATATATATACATATTATATGTATATATATTATATGTATATATATCATATGTATATATATATATATATATTTATATATATATTATATGTATATATATCATATGTATAAACACACACACACACATATATATATATATATATATATATATATATATATATATATATATATATATATATATATATATAGTCTAGAAACTTTACAGTTTTAAACGACAAATATTAAAAAAGACTTAAAAAAAAATCTTTTTATGTCACTTCGTTCATTTATTTCCTAATATCTGTCAATGTAATTTATGTAATTTCCGTCAGTGCCGATCCATACCTGAATAATTCAGTAATATAAGACGGTTACCATGCAAGCATGTATCGGTGTCGACCTCTCTAATGTTAAGAAACATGTGTATACACTTGAATGAGAACATGTGATTACATCTGGGAATTCCTCGGTAGAAACCAATAATAGCATGTATTGAAACCTAATGCCCAATTACCAAGCCTCACTCCCCACTTCTCTGAAAGGGGTCAGAATGTCAGTTTAGTAAATTCTCCTCCTCCCTATGTGTGTGTGTGTGTGTGTGTGTGTGTGTAATGGCAATTGACTGGGATTTAAATCCCCCAGGCATTACGATGTCTCTGGACTGTAGCTAGCATTACACGCGCATACATCCAGATTGGGTGCCTGTAGTAATATAATGGCTAACAACCCCGTGTCGCAGGTCATTGCATGGGAATTCAACCCTCACTAGGATCATCGTCATTTTGGCCACGTGACAGACTAAAGTAAGTTCAGTCGATACCAATTTTGGGGCGCTTGGCGCAGAGTGATAGTTGGCAAACCAGTCTCGTTGGCCGTTGCTAATGAATCCTTAATAGGTACTGCACTATTGTATTTTTCGGCCCAAGAATCGTCTTGCAGTCCCAGAATACCTCCGCAGCTATGTGTCCTGAAGCGTAACTGACCATCCATATTGTTGGGCTAACAGATATCATATCTCATTATAAACCTCCAAAAATCCGTCTGCCTCTCTGTCTGTACTTACCTAACACCCTAACTAATTAACATAAATCCATGAAATTTTCTGTACGTATGGATTCGAGAACCAGGAAATGTTTTTGCAAATTAGTTTTTGACTCCACCAATATGTTTTAGAGGATCCAATTCAGAGGTCGATTTACACAATAATGTATCACGTTAGAACGATCACTTACTTTATAATGACACAATAGAAGAGTATTTCAGTATTTTTTTTTCTGATTTTCCAAAATTCTCAAAATTAAGACATTTTTTACATGCTTTATACCATGGTGTTGATTGGTTGAACATGGATACGCTGAATAGTTCTGTTTTTATTAGTGCGTGTTTTGATGTACTTCCGGTACATTTTCCAAAAACACGAAATTTTGGGATCTGTAGTTATGAGGATTATACAATGAAGAGCTTTTATTTTTGAATTTTAAGGATTAAAATCGTTGAGGAAATTTAATTTTCGCTTCAGCAGTCAAAATATGGGGGAATTTTTTTTTCGCTTTTGAGTTTGATCTCAAAAGCGAAAAAAAAAAAAAAATCTTGAAGAAATTTGTTTTTCAATGTCAGTGGTGAAAACCTAAGGGAATTTTTCTCTTCAAAATCGATGGGGGGCTTTTTTCACTTTTAAGAGTCAAAAGCGAATGGGTAATTTTTTCACTTAAAGAAGTCAAAATCGAGGGGTAATTTTTTCACTCTTACATGTCAAAATGCAAGGGAATTTCTTTTCGGATATAAGAGGTCAAAATCCAAAAGAAATTTCTTTTTCAATTTTAAACAAGGGGAAAATTCTTCCTCGCATTAAAGGGTCGAAATAGAGGGGAAGATTTTTTCCAACTATGAGGTTCGAAATCGAATGAAAAATTACATTTTCAACTTTTAGGAGACAAAATCGAGGGGAAGTTTTTTTCACTTCGAAGAGTCAAAATCGAAGGGGAACGTTCATAATTGATTTTGGGGGTTGAAATAAAGTGGCCAGGAGCGCTGGAGCAACCCCCACACACATGCGCAAACACTCACACAAACACATGTAGAAACATAAAGAATACATGCAAATATAAAAAAAGAAAGATGGCTATGAATGTGCATTTAAATGAAACATCGATTCCTCTCAATCTACTTTCTATTTATTTTTTTGAACATCAATTTAAATCCGTACATTAGGGTGGGTATTTAATCTAGTAACAATAATTCAATATCACACTTCTGACCCACTGATTATACACGCCTCACCTTTAAAGTATTGAGATTTGAAAAAAAAATCAGACCATTATCAAACATGAATTAAATTGTTCAATGCAATAGATTGATATAAAATAGCAATACCGGTGGAAATTCCACGGTTATTTTGAAAACTATGAAAGAATCATGAAACCATCAGTAATACTGAGCGTGCAGAATAAGGAGATACCATCTTCGAAAACTATAATCATTGTTTTACACTTGTCACTTCTTCTATCATGAGAGTCGTTATCTATTACTTTTATCTTTACGTCAACGCGCTATAGAAAGAGCTGCAAATAATTGTCCGTGAGAAAACGCTGGTTCGCGAAGAAATAATCGTGCTTTCAAGAATGTTTGTCCTTGGGACTTGTTTATGGTTATTGAAAGTGATTACCGTAGTGGAAACTGATCTCTTTCTAAAATGAACGGTAAATTGGCATCATCGCTTGGACAGAATGTCCAACTCCTACTTTAAAACTATCACGTTTCCGACAACAAGCTGGGTACTCATTTACATAGGGTGTCGTTTCTTCACGAAATTGTTCCGGATAGTATTTTGTATGTTTTCCGTTCTTCATGCTCACGTAATTAGGATTGAGAGTAACACAAGGTCCGTGGATCATAAGCTGTTTGACACGTGGATAAAGGTCAGGGTTTTCAACCGAATTTGGAATTTCAGAAAAAAGAAAACAAGGCTATCAGCTGCTTCAATGTTTCTCATTTTCTTCCCAGCCCGTAAAATAATGAGCATGTGGCATAGGGGTATCCCTCGTTTTTTGAAATTCAATAACATGAATATAAGAAACGGGTGCTCCCAAGATGTGTCGCCACTTGATATCTGTGAGCAATTCTTTCAAATGAGCATAATACACTCGAGCAACCATATCAGGCCGATTTTCTGCGCGTTCATTAACATCGAGATTATCTACAATTACAGGATACTTGGAATTGCAAGTGTAAGTTAGAAATTAATTAGGCTTTCCATATTGATTGCGTATCGACAATTTTGGGTCCTATTGCAAGGGCAGCCACTGAACAGAGATGGAAGAATAATAGGAACACCGGACTGAACAGCAATATCTCTCTGAGGCAAGTAATCAGTCAATTCTTTTTGGGTTGTTGCGCGAAGCAGAGTTTGATTAATTCTAACGAACTTTAACCGGCTGTCTTCAACTTTCACGTGAGCGTCCATTAAGGGTTGTTGAAAGACCTTCTCATCTTTATGAATTTGAAATTCGGCCATATTGCAAGCCGATGACTATAAAAAAATCCTGTGTTGTGTGTTTCATTCTTACACGTGTTTGATGTCCAGGAACATGTGGTAAGGTTCACCATGAGGGTATAATATTAGGTTTGTCATTGGATCCAAGCTGTATGGATGATATGATGTGTTTCTTGCCAGCTAGCCACGAGCACATTTAGCGATATCTCCCTGAACAAGTGGGGCACCGACATCTCCATCAAAACTGACTGCAAATTCATGATGTGGTTTAATCTTAGGATATTCTCCCCACGTCCAAGACACGTGGTTACACGCCTTTCATCACCATTACGCTCTCCCGTTCGACATAATTATTCTTGTTCAATATCAAGCATATTTTTGTACGCCTGAACATCACTAGTTGTGGGTGACATAATTTATGGTTTCCACGACATACGGGAGACAATTATTGTTTCGTGGTGCAACCACCCTTATCCTTGTAGCTTTTGCTGTGTCAACAATATACAGTCGTCCGTAATGCCTTTGTTCTTTTTCTGGGTGAAGATTTGTAGTGCAGTGATACATTTGACCTTGCATTCTGAAACAGTAGGTATTGCTTCCATGAGGTACACGAATATTCGCTCCAAATAACACAAGCGAGAATGCACTGTTGTAACTGCGGATATTGTGCCTGAAAGTATCGTCTTCGTCAGTGTTTCCTTCGAAGAAGAGCTTTGCAGTAATGGAATCTCACTTCTCTATTTTGGCAACAATTGTATGATTTAACTCTGAAACGGAGCGCTCTACAGTGAAGTGCAAATAAAATTCGGAGGGCCAATATTAAATTGGTTAGTTACACTTATATTGTCATTATCAACAATTCTGTCTATGGTTCTTAGTCTTCTGTTTTCTAGATATTATTCTTTTTCTTTTTCATTCATATTTTATCTGTTTTGGTCAGCTTCTCTCATTCGCTACAGATAACGCAGCTTCCTAACATTCAGGTTCGATCACCTTTCTCGTATTCGTAATCTTGTTGACGAATTAGGAATCTTTCCTCTTCTATTAATCTGTGCATGTATCTTCCAATTCATTCTCTTACCGATTCTCTGCAAATCTCCACTTTTTAAATATATTATATTAAATTATACAGGTAGTACTTTCTTTATCTGCCGCTGCCTGACAGACTTTACCGAAATATCAAAAAAAAAAAAAAAACAAAAAACAACATTTTCCTGGCACTCGTAGACGATTTTTTTTTTCATCAAAAAACTTTTTTTTCCGTTAACTTGGATCAGGAAAGTGTCAGGTGTAGTATTTTTTGAATCAAAATATTCCGTTAACGTGTGTCAGGCAATGCCAGGAAGTGTCACGTATAGATTTTTAAACGAAATATTCCGTTAACGTGTTTCAGGCAATGCCAGGAGGTGTCACATATTGTTTTTTTTTTATCGAAATATTTCGTTGACGTGTGTCAAGGAATGTCAGGTAGCGGCAGATATAAAAAGGTACCGCTGAAAATGTGATGAAAGAATAATGTATATAGCAAGATTTCTGTATTCGTGAGACGACTGACAAAACAATGAATACTTTCAATCCTCTTTTCCTCTTCCCTTCACGTAAGAGTGGTTCACTTCTTTCACTCTCTTTTCCAATCCCTCATCAGACTACCAAATTTTCACTTAGTTAATTCATTTCATTTCAAAAAAGATGTCGACAAAGACAACCTTTCTTTTCTGTCTCTTATTTCACTGCGTTTCTTTTCTTCTCATTTCAGTCTTCCTCTCTTATTAAACTGCCTTTGTTTTGTTCTTCTTGTTGTTTTTCCTCTTGTTGTTGTTGTTGTTGTTGTTGTTGTTGTTGTTGTTCTTCTTCTTCTTCTTCTTCTTCTTCTTCTTCTTCTTCTTCTTCTTCTACTTAATCTACCCTGTTACCTTAGCTTTCTCTCACCTGAGGCATTCAGTTTTGTCTGTGATTACCAAGGCCTGTTCGCGTCACCTTAACAATTATATCTTCATATCTTGTTATACTCTTTCTTCTATTGTTTTACGTTACATTTCTTATTTTAAAAACATCGTTCGAAAAAGAATCATTTTTTTTTTTTAAATCTTAAAACCCGAACCCCTCAAAGAATTCCAGGTTGAATATGCGATTAAGTCTGTTATTTACTTAGATTAAATCTTATGTTATTCTGGCTTTAGCGAAAAAGATTTATTTCATACTTCGAAATGATCAAACTTATATATTGGTTTACTAGAATAAAAATACGCGCGGAATTGTATTTATTGTCTCAAAATTTTATATTGCAAAATCTTTCTCTTTATATTTCCTTCTTCCTTTCACTCAGTTTTCCTTTTGTTTTATTGAACCAAACAGTAGCATCTATGACCTTTCTAACAACCATGACAACTGAATCTTGTATTATTTTCACCATTTTCTTCCCCCCTCTTTCACTTTCTCCCTGTTCTTTTTCCACCATCATGATAGCCCATTCATTTATTACTTTGAAGGATGTATTGGCGATTACCAACGTTGACCCTCAGTGATTTATTGGCAGGAGATGATACAGTTTATTAATATAAATGAAGCAGACACGGGTATATTGATTAAACAAATAAAGTACTGTGCTAACAAAGAATTTCGAAGTGTTACCACCCCAGAATGATAAATTGTCGAGTTTTCACAACACTTCTACCCTTATTTGAATCAACACGATTTATGTTTGCACTTTATACCAACACTGACACCAGTGATTTGTTTGGAAGCGATTGCTAGGGGTCATCATCATCATCACCAGTCTTTCAACGTCCGTCGTTGGACATATAGTTTCCCCAGGATTCGCCACACTTCTCTATCATGGGCTTCGCAGAGCCAGTACGTTTTGAATTTGTCTAGCTCGTCTCTTCATCTAATATTCTGCCGGCCTCAGTTCCTCATGTGATCTCAGGGGATCCATGTCGGGAGTCGTGATGTCCATCAGTTGTTCGTCATTCTTGCAACATGGCCAGTCCACTGCCATTTGAGATTTTTAATGGATTCTATGATGTCCCTGACTCTTGTCTTTTCCCGTATGTACTGTGCTGTCTTATGGTCTCTCCATGTGAGGCCCGGCATAATTCTTTCATTTGCACGTTGCATGGTTCTCAATTTGCGGATCTGTCTCTTGGTTAGGTTCCATGTTTCAGTTCCATGAGTGACTATTGAGAGGATGCATCGGTTATACAGCCTCCTTTTTAGGATTAATGGGATCTTCTTATTTTTGAGGATTGAGCTTGCTCTGCCAAAGGCTTGCCATCCTAGTGTAATTCTTTGCTTGATTTCTTCTCCTTTCGAGGGTCTCATAGAGATTCGTTGTCCTAGGTAGATGTAGTGATCTACTTTCTCCAGTTGTGTGTCCTCGATTTTGATCCTAATGTTTTCATCTCCGACGTAATTGTTGCACATGATCTTCGTCTTGTAAATGTGAGCAAATTAGGCTTGGTAGCAATAATAAGTACTGCAGTATAAACAATTTAGAGATGTTTCTACACACAACACAATCTGTTACCACTCTGTAAGTTAGTGTGAGAGCTGCGAAAAATACAAGTGTACGGATTAAAAGAGTTACCGGATCATCGGTAGTATATCTGCATTTACTCAACTTAGCCTTGTCTGACATAGGCACACTGTTCAGATGGAACTCACTACACACGTAATGGTGTGAGAGACTAGCAAATCTAATCATTGCATTATGCCAGGTGCGTTGATAATTAGCCTAATTTGAAACCAATCCTCACTAGCGCAGCAATTTTCCGTGAGACTAACTTGCTTACCATCACTCTACGACAACCGTGCTTGCAAGGTAAAGTATATATAATTGCATATTATGGGATTATTTCAAGAAATTTTTGGTACAGGAATCAATAGCAAGTCTCAAATCTAATCGTTATAGTAAAGAATAAATGCGTGTTTTATCTTAATTTTTGTCGGTCACAATTTTGCATATGATCTTTTTGGGTCCACGTTATGAGTTATAATTTCCAGCGATCACTTGGCATTCTTGCAATATGACCAGCCCAGTTTAGCCATTTGAGTTTTCCAATGGTTTCTCTAATATCTTTAACTGGAGATCGGACTCACAACGGTAGCAATTTTCTGTGAGACTATCTTGCTGACCATCATTTAATGACATCTACTCTTGCGAAGTAAATGGTAAATTTAGGACTACACTTCAAGAAATGAAAATATTTCACTGGAATTAATTGCAAATCCTTGATCTAATCGTTACTGCCAAAAATAAATGTGTGGTTGATTTTAAATTCAGATAAGCAGAGTGAATGGGATCAACCAGCTGAGTTCAAAGTAGAGTTTGAGTTCACTTTGCTCTAATGCTATGGATAAAATAGGAGTTTATTTTAACTCTTTTAGGTAAGACAGTTCATTTTGGGCGTCGAGCTAGCTCCCCAGCTCTGTAAAAACGCACAACTGATAGAAAAAAAATGATAAATGGGTCTCCATTGATCGCGTGAAAATGGAGACAAATTCATTGATTCATATCTCGCGCGGAGTAATTGAGTCAAAGTCTGATCGACAGAGATATCTTATATTTCACAGCTGGTTAGTGTCCGTAGGAAAGCACACGCAGTAGGAAAAGACCAGATATACGATATACAGATGAGATAGAAAAAGTTTGCCGTTAAGACGAGGCAGAAATTAGCGCAATCACGTTCGTCATGGAAGGATATGTGACTTACGATGAAGATAAAAAGCGCGAATGTCCGAGCTGTTAACGCCACAGAGCGGAGTTCAAACTTCGACTGTGACGGTTTGTATTTACTTGGCACTAATATCCTTGGGAAAGGCATGCCATATCATCACGGGTCTACGTGGCAGGGTGAGGTCCATTACTCCCCATGTCTTAAGCTTACTCAGTGAACGCCTATCTTAATAACGGACCTGAAATACTGATAAAAAAAAATAGCATGCTCGATAACGGAGATGAAACACTGATTTCAAACAACGGGCTTGATGTCATTCCCGTACTTTCTAACTATCAACCGTCCCGACTCAAAAATTTAACCGACTTTCTCTTCTCAAAGATTAAAACACGCGCACCCTGTCCAAATAAAACGATAAACCTACCGATGATGAGTGCTTGAAAATGACTGCTAAGGATTGCTGTCGGCGTTTTCTAACAAAAAAAAAAAGAAAAAAAAGAAAAAAGAAATACATATATATTTTAAAACGGATTCTGTATTTCTCACCCCACCTTCGACGCACACATCGAACGGAAGCTGAGACATATGCTTACGTCATATTGAAGTGGTTTTACCCAATTGAACATTGTCGTCTTAAATAACTGATTACTATCGCATCCTACACATTTGGATCCCACCCATCGACACAGTATTTGACGCCCAGATAGGACGATTCAATTCATCCAATTGGATCGGTCGCAGTGAGAATTTCAGACGAAGCAAACGGAAAAGATATTCGTTTTTTTTTTCGGTCGACAGTTCAAAAGCCCAAGGGAGGACACTTTCTGTAAAAAAACACACACAAAAAAAACAAACAAACAAAAAACAATAACAACAACAAAACAGCGCATAGGAACAATAAAAAAGAGTGTTCTCTAAGAACAGATATTTTTTGTCAAATTCCAGTCATTTCGGAGGCTGGAGTTGACTTAGTTTTTCTTCCGTAACAATAAGGACGAAAACTAGTATAATCCCCACATAATTTAGGAGAGATAAATCTTCACCCTCTGTCTGTCTTGTCATGTTAAATCAAACCGACCGATAAAATAAAACATTCCTCAACTGTGATTCGAATTATCGTCCATATCGGTGAATGGCTTGAGCCAGACTGACAAGTTTTAATCATCACCATCAGTTTTTTAACATCCATCGTTAGACATAGACCTTCCCCAGGATTTGCCACAATTATCTATCATGGGCGTCGCGAAGCCAGTATTTCCTGAATCTGTGTAGTTCGTCTCTCCATCTTGTGTTCGTCCTCGGTTCCTCATGTGATCTCTGGGGATCCATGTTGTGAGACTTGATGTCCATCGGTTGTCTTTTATTCTTGCAACATGCCTACCCATTGCCATTTAAGTTTTTTTAATAGTTTCTATGATGTTACGGACACCCGTTTTCTCCCTTATATACTGTACTGTCTTGTGGTATCTCCATGTAAGGTTGAGCATGATTCTCTCATGTGCACGTTGCATACTTCTCGGCTTATATCTGCAAAATTTTACGTTACAAATATTTTAGATAATCACAAACATATAAAAATGCAACTCTCATCCTTCATCTTAATAAACAAATACATTTATACCAGATACAAAAATAAAAATATTCTCATAATTTTTTCATTTATTATATATCCAACACCAATGTTGCGGCATTCATCTTTAGTCGTAATAGAAGTAAGCGCGAGGTTTAATCCTGCAGCAGCTTGGCTTGTTACCTTTTCTAAAGACAACTAAGTGATGTGAGTGGTCGAAGCTTCAAAACAATCTCAAGGCTCGCATCCCTCAGTATTTCAAATTTCTTCTAGTATCCTTTTAATTTTAGGACTAAAGATAAAGTTAACATTGAAAAGTTTAAAAAATGAAATAACAAAACTTATTAGGTTATTACATATAAAACCATCCAATATGTTGACTGCTATTGCTTCTTTTTCAGAAGACTTTCAAAATGCGTTGCATTTTGGTGCAGGGTGATCTGAATGTCATCTTGAACATCCATCCCGTTTCTGGATTTTGCCTCAATATTAAATAAAGAAGAAAGTCTCACATCGCAATAATGTAAAAACTACTTTAAAGGTTTTTCGCAAGATTTGGGATGTCATTCTTCTGGTGATTCTTTTCCAAAATCCATTTTTTATGCTTGATAACTTCTGATGTCAATGATCCCTTCTTCTGAAAGATCTTTGAGGGGTATATCACAAATTTGCATGCTAAACGACGCAGTGTTACCGTTTGGTATTTCTCAAGACTAGAATTCTGCAAATGTGATACTTTAAGCTATTTGGATCCAGATTTGGTTTTGAAGAAAATCTACAAAAGATAGCATTTACTCACATAAAAATGATATGATACGACATAAATACCCATGAAAAATATATAAATAATAATAACATGTATTTTAATCCAGTTTTCCAGCGAGCTCAGTCTAATGATGAATTTTGAATCATTTTGTCATTTTGATACTGAAGCAACTTGATTTTGTTCCAAGACGGTACTAATTTGGTCTTGTGCAGCAAAAGACCACTACCATGCGATAACTAGCGTCCAAATCATCAACAGAAAAATTACTGTCAATGACGTTGGACAATATTTCAAGATAGCTATTCATTGCAATCGTAACGTTTGAAATTATTAATCCATTTTAAACAACAATTTTCTTGTTATGGCAGGAAACTAACAAAAGGGTTGAAGTTGTATTTATCAGCAATAAAACGAAAAAAAAAAAAGAAGTTTTTTTGACACCCACTTCTCGTACCTGCAACGGAATAGCCACACGCACGACTTGGGGTGCGTGCACCCCAGGTTGGAAAACCACTTTTCCACTTTCATTGTCAGCAAAAATGCAACAGGAAACCAGGGTGGATAAAAAGGGAACTCAGATAACGTAGATAGCGCATTTGTGAATAAGAAAAAAAATCCCCCAAAGAAACAAACTTTAGATAGTTTGCATAAAATGAGCGAAGAAAGAATGAAGATACCTTTTCTCGTTAAAACTATTTGTAATAAAACTGCATATCATTCTAGAATGTAGGTTACAGTTGTTTTTAAAGTATATTTCCGATATGGACATTTGTGTCATTGGGCGACAATGTTAATTCAGTCATGTGAGAAGAGAAAGCAAAAAACCACAAATTGAAACGAGCTTTATGACTGTTATAATTGTTAAATAGACAGCGAATATTATAGATATAAAATTATATTATGTTTACACCCAAAATTGCAAGTCAAAGTTTGAATTTTGAAATTCCATGGAAGTCAATGCTTGAACCAAACGTATAGGGTGGCGCAAAAGTCACTTCCCATATTAAAACTTATTATCGTATTTCTGCTTGTATAACAGGGAAAATGTTGTACCAAAATCTGAGTGAAAATAAGAGGTCGCGTTATACTCGGATGTACGCCAAACATTTTAATGCTTTTCTAAAATTTACGGTCTTGACCCGTTCAACTCGTGAGCCTGATATTTCGGGCGGAGCACTGTTTCACTGTTCATCACAAGCACAATATTTCGGACTGGGTGCTAGTTTTCTACAATGCGTACGCCCATTTGATGACAGAGGTGACGCAACACTGATCCCCACTAAGGAGTACATTTAACTTACAAATCAACATATCAATGATGAATGGACTCAGTCACAGGTTATCTGAAGTTGTAGAATATCAGAAAAGGAAAACACATTGGACTTCCGAACTCTAATGCATAATCGAGTACTCGTGTTATACAAGAAGCTACCTATATCTCTGATTTTTTGAGACGAGGTATTATTATCATTTCTATTGATATTCAGACCATTCACATGGACACATAGCGTAGTGGTTACAGCATCACACAAATTACTAGAAGGTAATCTGATGGTTCTAGGTTCAATCCTAGTGTGAGACAATATAACAATGCTACTAATGCTAAGAGAGGAGTACGGTCAATATACCCCCGTAAGTAAAGGGTTCGGTTCATTACTTCCCCACACCTACCAGATGATACCTGATGAAGGCCGTAGAGTGCAACAGCCGAAACGTTGTATGAAAAACAACCAAGATGAGGATGGTCCGAATATCAATAGAAATAAATAAGAAGCTACCTATTTATACTTATTTCCACTTCAAAATCTTGCACTCATATGACACAAGAATCGTGTATTACACGAGGAAATACGGAAGAAATCCTTCTTAAAAACGATAGAAATATCCTTTAGATATATTCATTTTGGACCTTAGAAATAGGAACTAAACGTCACGCAAATGCCTCATATTTTCAGCTTCATAAGTCGATTTCACTTGGATAAAACATCAACTGGCATTAGAGTTTTTCCTTTGAGGTTATCTTGAGGAAAGAATTTATGTAAACAAGACCCCAAACACTTGTGGAGCAGGAGAATAGTATTCAACAAGGTTATAGAGCATTGGAACCCGATGCATTATGAGCTGTCATAGAACATTGTTCTAAGAAGGCTCGACTCTACGAAGTTGAAAATGGGAGACAAGATCCAAAACAAATATATCTAAATGGAAAAACTCTTCACCTTTTTATTAGAAAAGATTTTCAAGTTTTGAATTGGGACTCAAATAGAACCCCCAATAATGACGCAATTATTCACGTATCGATGAATTATATCAGTATCAATATTTGTTTCAGTATAAATATACTCATTATGAACAAAAAAACATTAAAACTTCAAATGATATTATTTTCCACAAGATTCTCTACAGACCTTCATATCTTTGAAAAGTAATTTCAAAACAATAAAGCAACAGAATTGAGTAAAAACTTGAATGAAAACATCATTATCATCATCATCAGTAGTAGTAGAAATTATATTACTGGCAGCAATTTCTTTCGTAGTTTCAGCGAACAGACAGACTCAACAACTATGTTCGCAGTACCTTCTTCTTCTGCTTGCATCAGCGTGGTGGAACACCAGCTAAGGCACAAAAAACAACAACAATTACTATTTTCAAGCCATTTTATTATTGTTGCTTTTCGATACAAACTTTGGATCGACACACTCTTCGACTGTTAAAACAAACCACACGAAATCGGAAATGAAATATCTTTCCTGTTTGACTTGAACTTGTGCACTTCGAGATATTGTTGCATAATGACCGTTGCTTTCGCTTAGTGGAAGAGATCTTAAACTAAGATGCTATCAGCTTCTCTACTAAGTCACTTGACATGTTTTATAGATCATCCACCCTTTAACAAAGAATCATGCAACGTGCACATGAGAAAATCATGGTCAACATCACATGAAGAGACCAAAAGACAGCTGGGGAGGGTCTTTGTCCAACGACAGACGTTCAAAGACTGATAATGATGATATGTTTTGTGGATCCATTATGGTTTCTAATATTATTGCAATATCATCACAATGCCGTATATTATTCGAATATCCTCCGTCATTTTCCTAGTCTGTTTTCAGAAAAGTGCTTTCAAGGATTGTTGTAAAGAGTTTATTATTCTTAAATGTTTCTCATCTATTCAATGTTCTCACATTGAATGGAAGACTTCCGTGAGTTCTATTGAATGAAAAGCTTTTCTTCAGTCCACATAGGCCAAACAAATTGATTTTTTTTGTTTTCTGATGTCTTTTCGATCAGCTGGTTTAACGTGTGTAGGTGGTCTATTGACAAATCCTGTCTGTTTGCAGTTTTCATCTTAAGCGTTTGTTAATCTATTTGTATGTATCTTCGAAAATAGTTTATAAATCTTAGGTAATAAAGTGATAGAGTGGTGGTAAGTCATTTTCGCATCCTTTCTTGTGTAGTAGGGTCACTATCCTTGACACTCTCTCCTCTCAGGAGCGGATAGTTGCGCTAATCCTTTGTGATAGACCTCTCATCATCTTAAAGATTTATCATTGTGCCATCTTCACCTCGGGCTTTTCATGTTCCGTAACGCGAGAACTACTTTGTCATTTGTTACGTCTGGAACATAACCGCTTTCTATCGAAGTGTCGTTCGCTTGCACTTTTATTTTCGAGGCATAGGGGTTCTTGTAGTATTCTTCACTTGTTCTTGATATCTTGTGCCTACATTTGTTGATTTTGCCTGTTCTGTCTTTTGATGCATACATCTAGTGCTTGCCAGTGTGATTTACGGCCTTTTCCCTTTAATAATAGCCATTACTACCCTCTCCATGTTTTTCTTCCTTTTGTCTTGTCTTGTTCTTTTTTTTCTGTTTATTAAGTTCTGCGCTTTTGGTTTCGTCTTTTACAGTCTTTATTGCCATATTCCTACTATTTTAATTAGTTCTAAAGCTGTCTGTGAATATTTCCCTGTGTTATTGTTTTCATTTGTTTCGCCTTCTACCTCTGCCGATTCTTCAATTATGTTTACCAGATTTTTCCTCTTTGCTACTTCCGTTATTCCACAAGGCTCAAAATCTGTTCTCTATCGTTACCAGGAAATCAGTGATTCTCTTTATTTTACTGGGGCATGTCTTCTTCTTAAAGATCATTTTGTTCTTTTCCGTTTTAAAGTCAAATGCTGCTTTTATCGTATTATGACCACTTCCTATATATATATATATATATATATATATATATATATATATATATATATATAGTGACATCTTAGACGACATCAATTTTATCGGCTATAATGAAGTCAGTTTTGTTTTTTCTCATTCTATTTGGGCTGAACTAAGTCCATTTGTAACTTTTTTGTTTTTGGGGAAAGAAGTGTTTGTTATCTTCATTCGGCATCTTTCTCAGAAAGTTACTAGCATACTTCATATCTCTTATCTTTGTGTAATCCCAAATTCTCCCACACTTGATATCCCATAATTCCCTTTTACCCACATTAGCATTGAAGTCTCCCATGAGTATTGTGTAATTTATCTTCTCACATTCCATCGCCTTACTGATGTCGTCATGGAATACTTTAATCGAAGTTGGCGCTTAAACCTAGACCACTTTTTGTATCTTTTGCTCAATCCAACTATCATTGAAGTTAGTCAGTTTGGTATGCTGTCAAAACTTATAACGTTGTCTGAGATATTATCATTGACTAAGAATCCTTCGGATCTGAATTTGTTATTCTCTTCCCCTGTGTAATAGAATAGACGATTTCTTAACTTCTGCTGTAAAAGGTTTTCTTTTTTTCCTTTACTAATATCTACAATGTGCCAGGTGATGCTGTCCAATTCCATTATTAGTTGATCTAACCTGTGATCTTCAGCTATGTCTCGAGCATTGAAAGTGTAGACCTTTATGTCATTCATCTTTTTAATGTCCAATACTTTGTCTTGCTTAGACAGTGTCTACTCCGTGGTACATTGACTGCGAGCACATGAAGCCTCCCCACCATTTTCTTCCACCCTTAATGGAGGTTGACTCGAAAAACAACAGTCTACTGGAAAAGATATTTTTCACTATGAGTTTAAAACTCAGTACAACAACTATCAAAATCAGAAACGTAAAGCTGGACAAAGTAGACCCCGACATCTACCTAGGACAACAAATCTCCACAGAATCCTCAAAAGAAGAAGAAATCAAGCGATGGCAAGCCTTCGGTAGAGCAAGCTCAACCTTCAAGAACAAGAAAATCCTATTGGTCGTAAAAAGAAGGGTGTACAACAAATGCATTCTCCCGATAGTCACCTACGGAGATGAAACAAGGAACCTAAGCAAGAAATCGACCCTCGAACTGAGAACCATGCAATGTGCACATGAGAAAATTATACTCAACCTCACATGGAGAGAACAAAGACAACATAGTATATTGGGGAAGATCTATGATCAGATATCGGTTTTAAATACATGAAACGAATAGTTTTTATTTAAAAAATTCGCCCCAATCATTAAACTCATGAATTGCAAGAATTTTTCTTACTATGAAATAATTGAACAAGTTTTGGGCATTTTCCCTCACATATTCACGGAAAATCATCAACGTTGTCAGATTCTATGAACCCTTTTCTTCCACTTTTTCAAACGTACCAGCTAAATAGATAAAAACTGAAATTAATTAAAGTCATCCCTCTAATTTCACTTGTTTCTGTTTCGTAGATTTGATTATTTGGTATTATTCTAACAATGGATGGGATTTTAAAAGGATTTTGGGGGGGCTGTTATAAAAAAAAACACAGACTACTATAAATACTGCACCCTGCACAGAATTAAAATTTACTATTAAAATATATATCGTTCAAATACAGCATGATGAAACTCACGATAGCAACACATAAACAAAACATTAATGTTTTGTAAATCAAAAGCATATGGCAGTTATGTGTGCAGTACATTACTAAATTATGTGACCTCAAATTTGGACATAAATTTATTAATTGATTCTTACAATTTCAAATACAAGTAAACGCTCTCATCCTAGTGTAAACGAAACCATTATTATTTATTCGCACTACTATTTACCTTCATTTTAATTAAGTTAATTGTTGTTTCGAATTGATTTTGTCTTGCCTGTAAAATCTGATAACGTATTTACATTTTTTTCCGATTATATTTTTTGAGCTTTCAATCTATAAAACCTCCATTTCTTTGGGGAAAGTGTCTGTTTCGGAAAAAAAAAAGTTTGTGGAGGCTGTTGTAGCTATAATGCTGAACGGGACCCCCACTTTCCAACCGCAGTTGGATGATTCGAAAAGCGTAAAAATCTGAATATAATTACTAATGATACCCCTCAAACATATAGCAGAATTGAGCGAGGTACTTTGAAGTTGCATATTCGTACGTATGACGTGCAGAAAGTAAGGGCCCATTTGAGTAATATTGTTAGATTGGAAATAGAAACTTCACCCCATAAAATCTAAATATCTTATTTCAAAACTTAGACTTCCACATAGGTCACAAAAGTCTTATTGTCCGAAAGCACAAATAATTTCTTCCGAACAGATTTGTTATACGGTTTAAAGATTTCACTGGGCAAGCACTCGACCCCCTTCTTAATTCTATGATATCTTATATATATAGAATATCATTGGTTTTCATGTGTTGTCATATTCCATTTTCCCCCGTCAACGCCGGGTACCACAGCTAGTATATATTATCAACGTATATACATACTGTTGTTTATTAATTCATCATGGAATATCAACGCAAATGTTTGAGATAAAAGAGAGACATGTGTGATATCACGCGTGAGTCAAACACGTTTTTAGTGAATGATCAAGGTCGCAGGCGGCTTGCAAAATACCAATCAGTAAATACTGTACAAGCGAACATGGACAATACAAGTCTACAATGAAACAATCTCCCATCGTTCCCCCGTATGTACCGATTAGCCCAGCTTTTTCAGCTATTTTGAAGCCAAACAGTTACATTAATGAAGATAAATCAGTAGGTAGGGACAGAAAAAAGATGAAAGGATATGTAGTATTGACTTCCAAGATCATCGGCGGTTAGCAGAGATTAATTCAAAATAGCTTTTTTAGGCAGCCAAACAATTATTTTGCTGGAGTTGAATTTAAATGTGGTGTTAAATTGGACATTAGAAGATGATAAGGCAAGTGGTGCTGATCTACAAAGTCATTGGTAGCCAGCACAGGTCAGTTCTGGATTAAAATAGTCTTTTCGGCCAAACGAAAGAACTTTAGGGACAAAAAACTTGATTTTTTTCCAGTTTTTGTTCGTAAAAAGTTGTGCAGCCCTGAAAAATATTTTCTGGCAAATTATTCTAAAACGGTAATAAAACATAAAGGCAATCTTCCAAGATCGCTGGCCTTAGGCAGACTTGTCCAGGTTTTTCCAATGACCAGCCTTATAATGGTGGTTCTAGGGTTTGATCCCCAGACAACATACTGTCATCCAATGGGAGAAGCAGTAATGTTGTAAATCGAAAATCCTTGTCAAACTGAAGGACATCATTTGTTCTACTTAGCATCAGAATATTTTCCAGTACAAGAGTCCATTTGTGAGTAGTATAAAGGATATTTTTGTTTCATTAGCTGTGTTGTGTAAGAAATATATTAAAGAACATATTTTCCCGTGTTGTTGTATTTGAAGTCCCCCCCCCCCCCGGGCAATTCAAGGTATCCCTGCAAGTAGAATAATAAATAAGTGAATAAATAAATAAATGAAATCGTTAATGCATGCAAAATTCTTTCAATTATTCTTGTGCAAAAACTTAATTATTCTACGCCAGAAATATTCGACATAATTAATATAATTACCATCCTATATGTATTATATATATGGATGTACTCTCTCTCTCTCTCTCTCTCACACACATACATACTGGGTGACCTGCCTATGCATTTGCACCCAATCTATCCACACAAACACATACACACACACACACACACACACACACACATTTATATCTGAAAATGTACGTCTTCAGACTCGCATTAAATTTCCTCCAAATAAGACAGCCAGCGTACGATCTTTATATATATATATATATATATATATATATATATATATATATATATATATATATATATATATATATATATATACATTCTTCTGCTGTACAATCCGTAACAGAGACTGAAACTTAGCAATAACAACAAAAGCAACAGAAAGAATGAGACCAATAACCCAAGCAACTCTTGGAATGATAATGACTCTTCTCAAAATTACAAAAGGTATCTTCCATATAGATTGACATCTGAAGAATGTTGTACAACGGATACTTTAACATCAGCCCAGATGGAACAAAGTAGTTAACAGATGGATCGTGTTGCGCCAATCTTTCATGTCTGTCTTCTTTGAAAACGAGTGCTATTGGGAAAGGCTAGAACCCACTTCTATTTCATTGCTACATTTAGAAAAGACGTCTCGCCACTAACATGTCACGAGTGGGTGAATGAGCTCTCCAACAACCACCCTCCTATATCTGAGAAATATGCAACCGTCTCAGCCACCGAACGGGATCTTGGTGCAATAATATAGTCTTGAGCAGTAGGGAGCAGCTTGACGTAAGTAGTAGAAACGGGAAAGACCTAATCTTTAAAGAAACTCAACCTTTCATTTACACATTGGTTGAACAATGTATTATTTGCAATTTTTTCAGCCAAATACCCCCTGAATATATGAAGAGGTACAATTCAGCGCCACCAGGGTCTTATTTGTTGAATGTTTAGAATCTATCTCAAAAGTCAGAGCAAATCAAGAATCAATTTTTCTGATTTTCGTCGGATACTCTATATCGGAACTGAATTACTACTATCAGTGAAAATGATTACGCTTGTTGCTTTCACAGTTTACTGTAGTTAACGATGACATTGAAAATAGAAATCTACTTATATAATGAACAATGAGTTCCCGATTCTCTGTCCATAACAATAGACTCTTCTACTTAAAACATACAAGTTTACTGACAAAAATACCCCTTATTCACCATTTAAAACAATGGTCTCTTCAACGGAAACAAATTTATTAGTTTCTTTTCTAAAAAAAATCTAGAAATTAAAATATGTCCGTGAATTTTTCATTGGGATGAACTACACTTTCTTATCTTCAAATTTAAAGAGTTGAACTTCGAATTGAAAAGGTTGAATTTCAATTTTATAAAGTTGAACTCAAATTAAAAAAAGTTGAACATGAATTTAAAACAATGATTTTTTTACAAGATATAATATGAGTTTATAAGTGTGGAGAGATACAGTATCGGGTCAAAAATATAAACTCAAGAACAATATAATCACAAAGACGGATGATTGGAACCCAAAACTAGTTCACATATTGTGCCCCTATTTGGAGATCCTGTTGTGGCAAGGTTGAATGAAAATGCTTTTGTAAATAATTGTATGATTCCACTTACAACAGTGGGGCAATCGCAGTTAGTGCTTTATTGATTGCTTCTTTGAGGTAACGCAATCTGTACTTTGAGTAACTCCAGCTTGTGGTGAAGCCATCTTAGTGCCAAATATTTCGGCCATCCGGCGTTTCACAGCAGCTCCCACGACGCCCCAGTACGCTTTGTACGATATCAAGCACTTTTTAAAAAAAAGTTTTACCTTGGAATCTCTTTTCTAAATTGAAGTTCGACTTTCTTTTATATTGAAATTCAACTTTCTTAATTCGAAGCTTAAAAGGTGTAGTATTGAATGTAAAATTTGGTTTATGGAACCTACAGCCCTGTTTTGGCTCAGTATATCAGTCGTCTTTGTTTTGGTTCAACAGATCAACTTACGACTCGCGTGACCCTGGTTTACGACAAGTGCCCAAGATGGTGTCACTCACTTCAACCTACGCTATTTTCCCGTAGCTTAGGAGATAGAGAGATAGAGATACAGGTATAGATTGATACTTTTCTCTAGAGCTTTAGGGCAAAGTGCACGCAAACTGTCTCTACAGGAGTTTGAACTCAGATTGCCAAGTCTGTTTTCCATGCTGTTACCAGCCCGTTCACCCAGCATTTCCACTTTTGACATAAAATGTGGTTCAACGGACTTTCTTTAACAGTTTTTTTTCTTTGAACTAATTATAGTAAAATTATTTCAGGAATTATGCATGACTGATATTCTTTCGAATTAACATTTCAAAAGAAAAAAAAAGATCTCACGTACGCCCTGAAGTACGACAAAGTATCCCTCGGGGTATTCGAACCCTCGTTCGAGAAACAGTGACGTAACAATTAGAATTAACCGAATTGCAAGAGACACTTGCCTGTCGGTCATGTTATTAAGCTATCCATACAATGGGACTTCACTTACTGTATATAATCCAATTGTCTCAACTCTATAGAATTCGTGCTATTTTGCTATAAACCCTCGTGGTTAGGGTCATCAAGTGCAAAACTTTGACTCATCAATATTAGAAACTATGTATGTTTCATGCATACAGGCCGTACCAATGGAGCTAGAGGGCTGAAAATTACGGTATTTACACTTTGTTATGTCTACAAAAAACAATTTTTCAATTCATCCCAAACAGAATTTTAGGTCGGGTCGATTTACAATGTAAGTTCATGGTAAATCCCTTAGTTTGAAAATTCGAACTTTTTCGTGATCACTCTCCGAACAACACAGAGGATAAATAAAATTTGTATTGATCACACGATTTTTCATATTTTTTAATCAATCAGCCCCAACACGGTATGCTGCCAAAAGATGTTGATCGGATGACAGTTTCTATTGAGTGACTAACCAGACCTGTATTTTTTTCTTCTTGTTTCAGATTCAATTTAAAATCAGAATACAAACCGTTTGTTTATAAGGTTCTTCATATGCATCGCTCCTACTTGTACATCATAGATACAATCGTTTTATTCTCACTGCTGCCTTAACTCTTGACCACTGACAATCATTTTCTTCCTAATTTGCAATGAACTTTAATAATAAAAGAAAAAGACATGGGAGTTGAGCTGTGCTTAACGATGTGGGCAATGGAATCGGCGAGCCGATTTCAAATTCGGGGATGCTTGCATTCACATCGCATTAATGCACTTCGGAAAATCGATCTATTCTTCCCCCCGGCTATAGATAAAATAACAGGGTAAACTGGACTCTCTACGTTTTGAGGAGAAAGACGACTCTATCTCCAAACCAGGGAGTGGAGTCTGCTTAAGGCTGATGTATGTCAACTTTGACTTCCGATAGATCCTGCAGCCAAGCTGATCTTAAAACGTATCGCTCTCTTCTTTGCTTCGTACTAAATCAGCAGTTATGAAAGAGGAATTATATCAACTGGGCATCCCAACATCACCCAGTCTTATGCCCAGGAGAGGTCACTTTAATGTTGCTCCATTGTCCATACATATAGAAAGCTATCATAAAATATAAGTGATATATATATATATATATATATATATATATATATATATATATATATATATATATATATATATATATTACCCTGTTCTGCCTGTAATGTTTGCATTAATTAGTTATTCGTAATTATTGCCCGATTTGCAATTCATCTCTAGAGCAATGCATCAAATCATTTGCAATGCATTTATATAAATATATGATAGCCCTATTCAGTTAGTTATATTTTCATCGATTCCTGTCCATTTCCTCATTTGCAATACATTCCTACAGTAAAATCATCACCAACACACACACACACACACACACACACACATATATATATATATATATATATATATATATATATATATATATATATATATATATATATCAGCCTTATTAGTCAGATATGCTGAATTAATTATACACCACTAGCAATCGATCTCTTTTTTGGCAATGCATTTTTACAGTAAAATCATTATCAATACTCACACACGAATACACACACACACACGCAAGCACACACACACACACACACACACACACACACACACACACACACATAAATATATATGTAATGGCCTCTCAGTCAGAACTGCTTGCATTAATTCTGTACCACTATCCATCGATCTCTTTCTTTGCAATGCATTTCTACAGTAAAATCATTTGCAATGTGTTTTCTATATGCATGCTATATCCCTCTAAGATAAGTTTGTTTCAATTCCTAACCACAAACAATCCGTTTCCACTCATTTTCGATGAGCAACACGCAGATTGACTGCCGGAACTTGCATGAACAAACTTTTTATCAAAAATCGCAAATTCAGTTTTTTTTTTTTCACTGTCAAAAATATTTTGTTTGCTTGTAAGCGTGGGGCCTTTTCTATTCAAACCCTTTGGTTCGACCTTGGCATACAACGAATTAATGATTTGTTAACAAAAAAAGAAGAGTCGATCTACATACGTGTATGTACTGTACTTTTCATCATTTGATCATCGTGAAGAACTGTCGATAAAAACATTTTTTTTCAAGAATTAAATATCAAATCATCCCAATTATAACGTTAGTGTATTCATTGATCTTAACATTAGACGTATTTTAGAATCTACTCGACATATTTCAGCGAGGTTGGGGAGGCGTATCTTTTTTCCAATTCATATTACAATAATGATACCTTCCAAATTGTAGGTCCAAAAGATGGAGTGTTCCCGCTTCAGCCAAAAGCGACGGTAAGTCAATAACATTTTTTAATTTGTTTACCCCTGCAACCGAAGATGGAAGAGGTACATGGCTGGCTGCGTATGATAAGTACCCAACACAACTTTAAAATATAGATATTTTCTACATTTTAGAGCTACAATTCCCATTTTTATTTCGTTTCAACGCTCGAACACTCATTGAATGATAATGTACAGTGTCCAAACTCGAGAGACAAAAAAACAGCATTGTAGCTCGTTCGGTATATATATATATATATATATATATATATATATATATATATATATATATATATATATATATATATAACATGAACTGTACAGAGTAAGACAGACTCGGGAGTATTTTGAAGTTAAGTTTATATATCTGTAAATGTTTTTATTAATGGTCTAGACATGTTTCGGGAGGTATTCCCATCTTCAGTAGTGTGTGCTGTGTGTGTGTGTTTGTGTGATTTTAGAGGTTAAAGGTTTCATATGGAACCTGAGTCCACAATCAGAAGCTTTGCTTTGTGAGCAAAAAATGGAATCGACGCGGCTTGGGGCATCCTGTTCTGTGAGATAAAGTCCAGCCAGTGATAAAGTCTATGGTTTAGCAGCAGCAGTGGGTCTTGGAGAGAATAAAAAGTATCAGGGTAGGGGGAAGTGATGTGCTGTCAGATTGTGTGGGTATGTTAGGGATAGTGTAAACGGAGGGGTGATGAGGTTAAGGAACTACGTCGGTTTCAACCTTACAAGTCATTAAAAATGTGTTGGCTATGATTTGAACAAGTGATATGACTGGCTAAGGTGGAGTTTGCTATGGGCCTGAGTGACTTTGGAGTTATGAATTAGAGACCTGTGTGATTAAGATTATTAAGTTTGGTGTTAAGTCCATTCGGATACAGTATATATATATATATATATATATATATATATATATATATATATATATATATATATATGTGTGTGTGTGTGTGTGTGCTTAAGTTTAAAATATGTACGACAAATATATAATTAATAATAAAAACGGTAATTTCTTTACTTTATAGCAAAGGTGTATGGTCTATGACACTGGATAACCTTTGTCTTGCTATATTAGCTTATCAAATAGATAGACGGTGTAGTAAGGTTTAAATTTCATTAATATACTGGAAAAGAATTACTTCCATTCTTAGATTTAAATTCGAGGCTGTTAAAGGGTAATTCTTCGTCCTTCCCCCCATCCATCATTCTGACAGATAATGGGACCCAGTTTCATTTTAGGTGGGTGGTATCATATTAAATGTAAACATTTTTGACGGTAATCATAATTTCTAAGTTTTTACGATTTATTTATGTCAAGGTAGTTTTTCGTTTGTTTGTTCTACTAAAAATACATTATTCGGTTGAGTTATTTTGCGTTTAATTAATACCATTAGCCTGTTTTCAATTCTTTATCTTTTTATTTAAAAAAATACGAATGTTCTAATATTCTACAATCTTTCTGGGTATTAAATTTCTCTTCAATTACTTTGCAATATTTTGATCTTCTTTAAAATTCTTCAGAGTGAACTTTGCCTTATGCCTACACATGACCCCTATTTCTGACCTTGTTAAGTAATTCATCTCTTTCCCAGAATGCTGATATGCACAGTTTCTCTTGAAGGCACAAGTTACACCTTGAATAAAGGTTTCTACTCACTCTTGTCTTTTTATCATTTTCCAAGAGATGATCATTTTTTACTCTTTTATCTCTGAGTTCCCAGAAATGAACAAAGAGAGAAGAGTAAGATAGAATAGAACACAGATCCCCAACCAAGTTTGTGGAGACGTTGAGTGAGTGTGTTGGAGAGAGAGAGAGAGAGAGAGAGAGATGTTGTTTGTATGGTTGTCTTGCAAAAAAGCTGTGTGGTTTGGTAATCTGCTTTTAAATTTCAGTTTAGAGAATCGGAAGTAAAATTTAGAGTCGCTTGGATATTCAAGCTAGTATATTTGTGCTCTGTATGCAATTTCAGATGTAGGGCATTTGTTTTGTTAAACTCATTTTATATTTGAATCAACATTTTCAATATTTTCTCATCATGGTTTCTAGTGATTATTTTAGTATTGTTTTGGCTGCTGTATCCAGATTTTATCGTGTTTAAGTTGACGATTTTGTGTCATCTATTACGTGGGAAATATTTTTTAAACCACAGTCAAGAAGATTTCCCAAAACTGGGTATAACCTGCATATTATAAAGTGATGTAAAACAGATTTTATTTCTCTTCGCACTGCTTTTGTTTCAGCCGTTATTTTGAGTGCATTATTAAATTCTAGTTCATGTTTTACAAATCCACTATATTCTAGTGCCTTTTAGTAAAGTTGGCAGTTTTTTTGAATGACCTATTAACCTGGTATTTACTTAATTAGGGACTTGCTTAAGAGTATATAGCGGATGATTAGATTTTATATTTATATAATTCTCTTGATTATTTTCTTCAAAAATCAGTAAAATCTGTAAAAGGAAATTAAAAACCTTGCAGAACAACGGCATCATTGTAATTTGAGTTCTTGTGTTGACCTTGAAATAACGATCGGCACTCAACTATATATATATATATATATATATATATATATATATATATATATACATATATATATATAAGCAGTGGTAAAAAGTGATCTCTCGAGAAATGGGGATACTGTTAGGGATTTTATGGAGGTATGAGTGTTGTTAAAAATGACAGCAAGTATCAAATATATGGACACACGTTGCGTTTTATATACTTGGATAAAAGGGAATAAAACAAAAGATGAAACTCCGCTATATCTTATATATTAAGTAGATTACATCCTTTTTCAGTGTTACAGACATAAAATAAATACACGTGGCGTATCATTTTTTTTACCTTATCTCATACGCCAAATGTTTGTTTTCAAACACATTCATCCAGTAATGAAAAAAAAAACCCTTCAAACTCTGAGTATTGTCTTCGTTTTTGTAATAGATTAAAAAGAATACGAGTGAAATGCGAGTAGAACTTGGGGTTTATTTAATTGAAATATAAAATATTTTAACAAGTAAAAGTCAAATGGACACGACAAAAAGTCCAATATAAACATATTTTATATCATGTAAATGGAACTGAAAAGAGTATTAAATATCTATGCTAATTTAATGTCAGAAAGAGATTATTTGATATAAAATTGCCTAAAATTATATCCGTCTTGTTTTCCAGTAAAATTGAATGTAAATGAAATTGAAGGTAAATCAGGTTTTGTTTTCAGTAAATTGTAAACAAAGTTTTTACTGATTTAATTTGCTCCAAACAAACTGAAATTTGAGATTAGATTTAAATAAAAGCCGTCGTTTATTTTCTTGGAACTGAGTTTTATTTACTACATATAACGGTTGCTTGTTTGTGGGGATCTCTTATAATAAACAAACTACACCGAACTGCTGTTTAAATTGAATGTTGTTTTTGAGGGTCACCCAAAACAAGTAAACAAACAACACCACACTGCTGTATTAATTAAATGTGCCATCCTTCTCTCGCTTTATACACGTGCCATTTCTACGGGAGCCATTTTAACTGAGATTAAATAGTATATACGTGTACATACATACATCTTTCTCTTTCTCTCTATATGTATCCCCCCTCTCTCTCTCTCTCTCTCTCTCTATATATATATATATATATATATATATATATATATATATATATATATTACAGTGGTCCCAAAACATTGTTACATTTTCAAAATTGAAGTAGATAACCTCCCAAAACCTGCTTTTTGTCCTAGTGTATAAACATTGTGTGCAAATTTCCTGCCAAATTGGTTTGTATTTGGAGGTTGCTTCATTCTTCATAATTTCAGGGGCCAGTACATTGGTTGACCAAATCGATCAAGAGTTGCCAAATTTCCCCCCAAATACCATTTCTGTTTATTGGTTTACGTTGGCGTTACATAATTCTGAGGTGGTTTTATATACTATTTATCATTTCAAGAGATCCATTCAGGTCATATGAATATCTAAGATATATAAGCTATCGAAAGTATTGAAAAGAATACGACGCAGAATCAAGACGTACAAATTGAAAATTATCATAACTTTATCTACATTGTAAGCGCAGAGAATTTTATTCAAGTAAAATTAGATGATGAATAAGCACATTCTTTCATGATTCATCTAATTACTAAATTAAACTACTGTTATCAAAATGACACATGAGATTAATTATAAATTAAACTTGCTGACTGAGAAGAATAACGCAAGAGAACGTGGCAGTGATGAAATGAAGTAAGATAAGTTCAGAACTAACACCCAGGAATTATTTCGCATTGCCACTCGTGATGTCCTCATTACAACAATCAATGAAGAAGATCGAGAATTCTTGCGCTTGTGACAGAAAGACAATGATGAATTAATCACAGCTCAAGAAGAGAGAAAGCATAACAGAATAGAGAAAGTGACAATGTTCAATTAAAAGCTATCGAAGTAAACAGGAGTTTGAAAAAGCTACTGCTGATTCTTTTACTTCCCTCATCTTTATTTTCTCTAGATGAAGATGAAGAAGACTATGAACTGTAGGTTCCAATTGCTTCTTGAACTGTCTTTGCTCTCCTGTGGTATGGGGACTGATCAATCTCAGGGTTTAACACACCATGCTAGGTGGACGGGGAAGGAGGATCATGCGCTAAAAATCCACTTTTTCCAAAACTAAGTCCAAGCTCACGACATGTGAGAAAGGAACTATGGCTGAACTGGCTATCTGTCACTTTGATTTACATCAATTACTGGCATGAAGCACCAATGGGTGCATATGCTCCTCTCAATGACCTTGAATAATTGGGAATCCTGGAAGAGTTAGCAAAGCAGTGGAAAGAGTTATTTCTATTATTATTCGGACTATCCACACCTTGGTTGTTTTTCATACAACGTTCCGGCCGTTATACTCTACAGCCTTCATCAGGTATCATCTAGTAGGTGTGGGGAAGTAACGAACCGAACCCTTTATTTAACCGACGAGGGCATATTGACTGCACTCCCCTTTTAGCATTAGTAGTATTATTATTGTCTTCACACTGGGATTGAACCTAGAACCATCAGATTACTCGCAGCAAGTAATGGGCAAAAAGGTCAACGTCTGAATAAGATTTTGCAAATATGGTCTCCATATTAAGAAGCATATAAATGTCTCTGTGTAAAGAACTTTTCATAAGTCTTTTTCTTTGACCAGCCTGATATATATATGTATAATGCTCTTGTATAGGAATAGAGCACTCTGATGGATGAGGAGTTTCAGCGTAAAATGAATATATCGCTTAAATTCAGCTTTATAGGCCACCCAGTTCCGTAGTCCAGAGGTAGAATATTGGCCTCCAGGTCCGATGTGAGGGTTTCAATTTTGCCTCGCGGTATTGGATAGTATCATGTCTTTAGCCACACTGAAGAGATGTAATACATCGAAACAGCTGTCTGTCTGACACAATGATACATACACACACACACACACACACACATATATATATATATATATATATATATATATATATATATATATATATATATATATATATATATATATATATATATATATATATATATATACACGAGGTGTTACCTGAGGAATTGTATCCCAAAATGTTATTCTTGTATCAGACAAAGCTAGGTTCAAGCTTAGTCAATATCTATAAAATATACTTAGCAATTAAAACCTTACGCCAGACTAAGCTAAACTCATTAAATACCAACATAAATAAGATATGCACCTATGGAATGTAGAGTAGTGAGCTCAATCCTCACTGGGTACGCTACTACAATGGACTTGTGCCATACTAAGCATCTCTTTTGGAATACAATTATTTACTAAATCTAGCTCAGCTTGGTGCTGAGTCATTATAACGGGGTCAACAGTGAAGATCTAGTTTACTACTCTAGCATAACTCAGGGCCAGGACAAACCCTCCTTAGGACATTTCCCTTTCACTTAAAGTGCAGAATAAGACACTCCACTGGACAAAACCCACTCACTTTAAGCAGAGTAGAACAAACCCTCTTGGTTAAATTGAATTTGATCCAAAGCAATGAATAATTCTACTCAACAGAAATTATTATTTTGTGATTCACATAAAAAACACTTTATTGCAATTTAACCTCATATTATTCAGTGAATGGATAAACGTGTTAAAAAAAAATACCTTGGAAGGTTCAAGTAACATTGCGCTTGAAAACAAGATTAATAGAAACAAAAAAATAATAACTAAAAGATAAGTTTTATTTCGAGAGAATTGGAGAGAAAATCTAAAAAATATGCTAAGCTTCAAAATACGTGATAAGAATATGAAGCCAAGTGGAAAAAAAATTATACTGTAAACATTTACTGAAATATTTGTCATGCTTTTATTTAACCAAGTGGCCCAGTTTGTCCTATTTAGCACTTTAAGTAAGGTGGTTTTGTCCTTGTTCTTTAGGGGTTTTGTCTTCATCATCAGCCCTCTAGCGCCCGTTGTTGGATATAGACCCCCTTACAAGATTCGTCAGACCTCTCTATCTTGAGCATCGCGGGGTTAGTATTTTGTGAACTTGCCTAGCTCGTCACACCATCTAACTTCTGGTCGCATATGATCTGTTGGGATCCACGTTGTGAGTTGTGATGTCCATTTCTTGTCTCTTCTCTAACATATAGAGCGCTCTTGTGATCTCTCTGCGTGAGGTTGGTTCTCTCCTGTGCATGTTGTATTCCTTCAAAACTTAGTTTACTCTGATAGAGGATGACTTTAGTGAATCACACAGTGAAGATTAAACTCACGATACTACTGACGGCTGGCAAAAAGGCTTGTTAGCAATTGGTTCAAGGCAAATGATTATTTATATTTATTCGCTTGATGTGAAAAAGGGACAAAATAGCAAGGTGCCTAGTGAGGATTGAAATCATTATAATGATTAGTATAAGAGATAGGATAATATTAACATGGACCAGAGAGTAGATTGAGATTAAAGATATCATGGAGGGGATTAAGCAACACTAATGGAGATGGGCTGGAGATTGTTCAGAAGATTAGTTGTTAGGGATAGCAAACGAAGTGGAGCAAAACCAGACTTAAGAAAGATAGAAAAGTTTGCTGGATAGACATGGCAGAGATTTGCTCAGTCACCATCGTATTGAAAGTAGTTGGAAAGGCGTTCATCACTTAGTAGACATATGATATGTAATTGACGATGGTGATGATGATTATATTATCTCATTATTCCTAAAACTGTGATCCGTCTGTAACGTATTATTGTGTAACATCCGTCTTCAAACACTGCAGCTCCGAAACAGATGCCCTTAGTTATTGAATGAACTTGACAATCTGGCACAAGGTCAATATAATCAGCTGCTGCTTAAGATTGAACTCATTGCATTGTCAATTGTTTGTATGATTAACTTGTTCACAACTACTCTACGAGAGACGCACGTATACGTATCTAGTCAGCTCAGCCCAATCTTGCTGATAGGCTTCAGCAGCAAGGCACTGATCAAACCAACTACGCAAGCAATAGCCTGCGAGATAAGTTCGCTAACAATCGCTCTACGGTAGAAGTCGTACATTGATATTCAACAAGCATAGCTTAATCAAGACTTGTGATGTATGATGATGATGATGATGATGATGATGATGATGACGATCATAGTCCTTTCCAAGCTGTGTGCACACACGTTTTGCAATCAGCGCACATAGAAAATTAATGTGCGCACAAATAAATTTCAAATTCTGTAGACAGCGTCCACAGTTATTATTGAAAAAAAATATGGATTCACTACGCTGAATTCGAAAGAGCGCACACACGGAAAAAAAGACTGACAGCAAGAAAATAGAGAGTCTTCGCTTCGGCTGTCGTTGCTGCTGCTACTGCTGCTGCTGCTGATGATGATGACGGTGTTTATGGTAACAATGCTATGCAAGACAGACTTGTTAACCATAGCTTTTCGACAGGCGCCCCTTTTTGAATTTTTGTCTACCCAGGATTATTGTATTGTTTGTTTTGCTTTCTATCTGACCGCCCGCCACTCTGTCTCTGCTATTCACTAACGTCCAAAGTAATATAATACGCCGTTCAATTTTTACGGTGTTCCAATAACAATGTCGACTCCGACTAACCTTCATTTGACCCCGGGTTACTTTTTGGCTGGGCTCTTTTTTTATGTGTTTTTTAGTTGTGCATCGAAGATGACAGACGAGACTTGTCTGTGGATCACTGATCTAAGTTCCCCAACATACCATCAGAATATATCTTAAGGATTCCAGTGTCCCCAAATCAATTGCCTTAATAAGTATCGCTATATCTATTTCCAGTTTACATCTAGAATTGAGTCAACATACATCTAAAAACATCTAGAAACGTCTAAATTCTCCAGATTTATATCTAAAATCAAGGAAATATATCATATATTATTGAAAAATGAAATGTGACTTCAATCATCCGCATTTACTATATTGAGACATTAGATATCATATTACTATGAACTAGATAAAAAAACTTTTGCTATAAAAAGTCAACTAAATAGCGATTTGTGACGTCTACACGTCCCCCACCCCCAATCTAGATATAGTTAAAAATAACAATCTATGTGGCAACAGTGTCATTAAAACTGTGAACTTTCGCTCGTTCCTACGACAGTATGAAATGACACGCGTTCTAACGGCACGTTTGTTTATATATTCTCGCTGGTCAATTGTCGGAGATTGGTTTGCAGTCACAGACACATGAAAATTCCAGTGCACTTTTTAAAAAACTAAAATTAGAAGACCCTTAAAAAAATGCCTCTTGAATCAACTGTTCTCATTGACTTAATTAAACCTTTGCCTGTCCAAGGTATTTGCAAAGAATTTACCAGAACTTTCAATAAACGATTAATTACGTACCACAATGTATATGGTTGGCATAATTACTTTTTAGTTTATTGATTTTATTTGCAAACTCGTAAACAGTGTGTGTCGCATAAGACGGTGAAAAGATAATAAATAAATTTTTCTGAATTTTTTTGATTTCTCATTATCTATACACTTCGCATAAAACCCACCCTTTATAACGTAAAATTCGTTTTAGCGGCACTGTCGAGTCCCCAAAGTGTCGTAATAATGGGAGTCTACAGGAGTTCGATATTAGTGTGAAGGTTCGAAATAGGATTTTATACAACAAAAAAAGCATACGTATGCCCAACACTAGAATTCTTGGGATTGCTTCATGAATGAGTTTGATGCACATTTCCCTACTGGAGCCAGTAAGAGGTGTTCGAACCAAGATAAAATTTAGGATATTGAATGCCAATTTTCAAGGCAATCTAATCTTGTGTCAAATTAACATAAGGTAAGTGTATCCTGATTATAATGGAGCTAACGTAGGTATATGTAACCAGACATCGTCATAGTGACGAACACACGAACATGGAACACTGCTTTGTGTGTGTCTGTGTGTTCATGTGTTCATTTGCTGGCTGCTGCTGAAATAACTGCAACTACCACAGCTGCTGCTGCTACACCTATGTAACCACATATTTGTTTACGTGTCATCCAAGGAAGATTTAATGCCACTTAATCTACATATAGAGAATGTGCTATACTTTGTTTTAAATTTGCGAACGTGATAACTTGGCAGAAACCAATTCTTGGTACGATTTTTTCACAAATGTTCAATTATTTGGGCAAGACCGTATTGCAATTTGAAGTTGAATTGGTTTTTGAGGATTTGTCTGTACTAACATTTGAAAATGACCCTAAAAGGAAGTTTTGTTAACTAAGCAAATAACACGTCCGTTAGAGCGATATTCGACATGTCTTCACAAATATCTTTTAAGTTCTACTCTGTGATTGGTATAATTCAATATACCTTGCTGTCGCCTGGGTTGGGTGTTCAAGCCCAAATACCAGGGATCGCACCTCCACATTGCACGAAAAAAGGTAATGTCAAGCTTTTACAACTTAATGTCCGCAGTAAAGACGGACCAACATTGTGGGTCTCTCTCCCAGGCAGTCCTTCCCATTGCACTAAAAGGTCAAGGTTTTACCCTGACAGCACTCCCATGCCATTAAAAGGGTCGAAGTCAGAACAACACCCTAGCATCAGCAGTTGTCTCACATGAAAAAAAAAAAAACATAAGAAAAAACAAAACAAAAACAAACATGTATTTTACACCCTTACCAGCGGTAAATATGCAAAATAGGTATTGTGGATCTATCCTCCATACAGCATTTCTCCGTCATCTTGCGTTGCATTTTATATCGGTGAGGGCTCTCGCTGTCTTGGAAGATAATGGATAGGCACAAAGGTAACTTCTCCAGGCGATCCTGTAATGCACAGTTGACGGGATCCACTCGTCGACCTCGCTGATGTAGTCTAAATAGAAGCGAGGTTCGTTTGGCATCATCTTGGCTGCAGGAGCTGCCGAGGGACGTCAAAGTTGGCATCCAACCACCTTAAGAGGGCTTCACTACCTGTTTTGTAGTCAGACTTGTCCTTCTTCTAGCCTGGTTCTTTTCCTAATGCTAGAGAGAATAGTCTGCTCTGATATTTCACCCGTAGTTTGGAATGGAGAGATTGATTCACGTCTTTCCCAAACGCATTTGTGCGATGCAAAAGTGAACAATGTCAGCCATAGTTTGAACACGGCTCGTGGATTTCATTCCAAACTGTCAGCTGCTTCAAAACTCACACCTCCACCATCTGTACGTATGCAAAATTGAGTGGCATAATATAAAGTCGAGAATACCGCATTATATTTTATTCGTTGGGCTGTGAAACGGCTGCAAAAGGCAAGCGACTTTAGTGAGTAATGCTGACAAATTGCTTTTTAACAGCTTCGTGATATTATTCTTGAAAGAAGTCATAAATTCCGAACTCCCCTACGAGCACTCACTAGGAGGATTTCTCGTGAGGCAACCACTCGTCTGTTCAGAAGCTGCGTCATTAGTCCAAACCAAGGTCAAGTTTTGAATTTCATGGAAGGACCCCAACTTATATGAGAGAGAGAGAGAGAGAGAGAGAGAGAGAGAGAGAGAGAGAGAGAGAGTGGAAGAGTGGTGAATGCAGGAAGGGAGAGAGAAATTAGTGCTGCACAATCTTCTTAGCTCTTCATCGTCAGTAACATCAAGCTTTAAAGTATACCTATCAAGTTATTTAGAATCATAACACAAACGGTTGCGACAACTTTGACGGTTGGACGTCTGAAACGGAAAACAGAACCGGAGCGCTCTATTCAGAGCATTATTTTTCTCATAATCTAAATAGCAGGAGTACTGGGAGAAAGTAAACTTCAGATATAAAAAGCTCTGGTAAATATATATTTTATGGAAATTTCATAAAAGGGGAAAAAGTTCCTCCTCGATTTGACCTCTAAAAGGAAGACCCATCCCCGAGATTTTGACCTCTAGAAGGGAAAAAGTTCAACCCCTATTCAGACTCTTAGAAGAGAAAAGTCCCTCAAAATTGACCCTGAAAGGATGTTCTCCTTAGATTTCGACGCTTAATCGGGACAGATTTTCTCCCTCTATTCTGACACCTAAAAGGGAAAAATTAATTCCACCTCGATTTTGACCCCTAATGTTCTCCTTCGATGTCCATCCTTAATAGGTAAAAAGTTCCCTCCTCGATTTTGTCCGTTGAAAAAAGAGAAAACTCTTTTACACCGATTTTGACTCCTGGAAGGGAAAAAAGTTTCCATCTCTTTTTATCCTTGGCATGATAATCTTATTCTCCACTGAATATAAAAAACATCCTCTCTCTGTCTCTTAAATGTAAACGTTCTCTCTATTTCGTACATAAAAACATACTCTCTCTCCCTCTTTCCCCCATAAATATAAACATTATCTCTCTTTCTCACTCTCATACAACGTTTTTTTTTTCAAATCATATTATTTCAAAACTTTTAAGAGCCCTTTCTACGTCACAAGTACGTCTTAGCCACACATACTATTTCTTTTAGCGATTCTAAAATATTGGCAACTTTCAGTAACAATATAAAGACTTACATTCGCAAAAACGGCACTCATTTTGCATAGTAGTAATTAACAAACTAATCTCACACATCGTTGCCTATGCAGTGGATTTAGCCTTAACTGGCAATTCTGCTATTGTGGCCTTCTGTTAGATGACTGAATATATTAGGGGGAGTTCGATTATCACTAGGTACCCCAACGTGATTCGGCTAAGTTACATTACATAGAACATTGTCAATATAGTGAGACCAGTGCTAAGTGGTTACTCAAATATTGTAGCCTACAGCTAGATTTCTGAATATCTGGGTTGAGGGTCTGTTGTAAATCGATGGTAAGCAAACCATTCCCGTACACAATTTCTTATGGAGTGTGTTCGATCATCATGCGGTAACCCACTGTACCAGATTAGACTATCTTATAAAACATCTATAGGCGTTTCAAACAGTGGTACTCGTATCCTTAAGAGAAATTACGGGGGTTACGTTAGGTTTGTAGAACTACTGGAATTGTGAAGTTACCACGAACAACTTGACACAACTGGAGAGTCTCGTAATATGTATTTGACCTACAGTACATCGTAAGGACCGTTCCGTATGATTGGTCGTTTTTATTCAGCACGTTGCTCCACGCTCATTTCGACTTCTCTGCATACTGTTGATATGTTGTATTCACTTCAGTATAAACCATATTTCGTGAAAGACTGTCCTATGATAAGCGGGTGTGTCTTTCTGAAACTGTACCTAGAATTGAGTTGCTTGTTGGGAAAAGCCAAGGTCATCCATTTCATTAAAAATGTAACATTAAATTAAATGAAATTACTTACAAACACTACATGTCCATTGTCCGTTCTATGATATCCGTATAATACATTTTAAATTATATTCTTCACAAGGGGTACACCAACACTGCCGGACAGGACAAACGGGTACGCTGGAAGAAAAGGTTAACCCTGGGTTAACAAGTTAATCTACGTAACCATTGTCAGTGTAATGATTTAATTCCTCAGTAGGTGCTCCATGATTGTGGCCTTGTGCTAGATTAAGCTAAGCATTTTAAATATATACGTCGGATTTTTACCGTAGAGTGATTGTTAGCAAACTAGTCTAGCAGGCTATTGCTAGTGTAGTGAATTCTATCCTCACCGTGTGCCTTTGTGTCAAGACCGCTTGCCAGATTAAGCTGGGTAGATATTTACGAGCGTCATCCAAACAATTACCCATATGATGAATTAAATTCTCAGTGGGAACCTTATCATATTGGCCTTGTGTCAGATAGAGTGAATATCAGGAAGTAAATAAAGGCGCCTGTTTCAGCGCAACAGAATCTAAAGACAAATGCTATACTTTGATGATACATAACAAAAAAAAATCAATATTTTTGCAATAATGAGACATTCCCACCCCACAACCATTATGATAATCAGTCATTACAGATCTTCTATTGGACAAAAGTATTTCTGGCTACTTCCATGCCGACTGTGACTGATAATCTCTGCTATGTTTTCTGCAGATTTTTTAAAATTTCATGTCTCCATTTTATGTCTGATCTTCTGCTACTGCGTTTGCCTTCCCATATGTCAATTACTGTTTCCTTTTGCCCAATCGCTACGATAAATATTTACCTTGCTTTCAGATCCATCTTCAGTTTATTCCTAACGTTGCTATTTCCATTGATCTTTGAGTGACCATGAGTTTGTTTTTCAAGTTATTTTGTTTCTCACCACGCTTTAAATCCGTACACCATAACTTGTATTATATATCAACGGTGAACTATACGTTTCAAGCATATAGGCAAGGTATTTTTTGTTATGTCTCTATGTTTACCAAATGCTTTCCAACCAGTGTGTTTTATCCTATTTCCATTGCCTTTCTCTAACTTCATCAACTAACCTCAGTAAATGAATTCGCCTATCTCTTCCAAATCTATTCTAATGGTCATTGTCAAGACGTTATTGTTTAACATTACCTTTGTCTTATTTATGTTCATATGTAATGATTAATATTGTTACTGTGTGAAGACTTCATGAAAAGTACATATGTAAAGAATGCGACACGACGGATTCTTGCAGCAGGTCACCTTAACCCTGTCTGTACCCGTCGCTACTCTAAGGGTGCTTATGACTACATATTCCACATTCATAAATATCTTTTTATTCATTGAGACTGCGACCCGGGCGATAAGTAGCTGCCTGAGGCTTCCGGTGTAGTATTTTCGTTGAATTAACTCTTTGAAGCACTATGGGTTAAATTTCATCCCACTTTTGAAGTGATGACATCGGTGCGGTGGGTCATTTTAATGCCACCTTTTTATCTTCATATAACTAGGAGCACAAAGGTTCATATTCTGTCCCAGGAGTTTGTTCAGTGGCCAGGCTGATCAACAGATGGAAGAGTAGTTCAAAGTGGAAGATAAGGAAATGTGACTCAAAGGGTTGACAGAAAAGAAACAAAAAGACATAACTCAGTGGCCACAAACATTGTGACCATAACAACCAAGACGAGTATCTCGAAAATCTGCTTTCAAAGATCTGACTTTTAAATGGGCTCGAGCACCAGCAACTGCAATTTGCAGGAAATACTTAACATTACCAACAAAGCAGACCAATTGAGATACATACATACATAGATATCTTATAAACGTATATCTGCAAAAACAGGTAGCAAGTATACATGATATCATTGTTAAATAAATAAGATGATAAAATATTGACTCACAAATTAATCGCTATGAACAAATTATGCATATATATATTGTTAGGACAATATATATATATATAACCTTTGAACCTCAATTCAACTATTATATCTATCTATCTATCTATCTATCTATCTATCTATCTATCTATCTATGTGTGTATGAGTATGTGTGTGTTATAATATACATATGTGACACAAAAAAATTTTGAAAAAGTGTTTTGATTTCTAGTGTTAAAAGTTTTAAAGCCTTTTTTTTTTATATATTAAAACGCACAAATCAGGGATACAATATAATACAATATCCGATGTGTGATGGGTTGATTAATTAAGTGCTCCATACATTCGGCATTGAACATTAAGTTAGAGTAGAGCTTAAAATGCAAGATAAATTTCATTTCATCATGTACATATATATATATATATATATATATATATATATATATATATATATATATATATATATATATATATATATATATATATATATATACAAATTACTCGTTGCTTCTCAAATTACCCTTCCTTGATATATATAAAATCTGCTTCGTCATTGATCGTTTCAAAACTTTTAATGAAAGGAGAAATAACAGACAGTTACTTTTCTTTTATCTCTACCGAAGAGAAAAGGACTGATTGATGTTAATTTCTATCTATTTATAATGCATCATGCGATCATGAACCTTGCAGATCACGACTACTTTATTAATATTCTTACAATTACCAGACTACTATCTTAAGTCTTTGAAGCATCTTGGGTTAAATTCCATCCCACCTTTGAAGACTTCGTAACTGCGTGGTGGGTCATTTTTAATAACACCTTTTTTTAAATCTTCATTCACTTGAGAGCGCAGAGTTTTATATTCTGTCCTACTATTTTGTCTAGTACCCAGGTTGATCAACAGATTGCGGAGTACTTAGAATAGGAAGAAAAAGAAATAGGTTTTAGAGTGTCGGATTGAGATGAAGGCTTCTAATTTCGTGTCAGTGTTATTATCTGAAACAGAAAAGCGAATTGTGATATTGTCTCAAACGTGAGCTGAAGCATCGTCATTATTTCACTTGGGTCGAGTATCCTAATATTTTTCTGTTTCTATCGTAACATTCCGGTGACTCAATATTTTGGCCTTTTTTCCTGATCAAAGTACTCATCCAAATTGTATGGGGAAAGCAGAAATCCATTCCCCTGTTCTTTGTGCTGTTAACGCGATGTTTGCATAGATACATTCTTCACGGGTACGTCAGATTCAAGTTAACTACGTATACATTGATATTGTGTGGTGAATTTGACTATTATTGGGACTAAGACAGTAGACATGGATCGAAATAAAACTCTTCAATCGATCGGAGAAGAGAAGGAAAAACTTTTGTTTATGTATTTTTTTGGTCTCAGAAATACGGATATATACGTATCTTATCGTTTCAATATCGAGACTATGATAAGTAATCGATATTAGTATCTGACAAAGTGAATAAGTAAGACAGTTTTAGGACCTAAATGTGCTCGAACCGGATTATTCAGGGCTCAATTGGTTTGCACAGACATAGACTATATAAGTGCTCTCGTGGTAATGGGTGTGGGTTCAAATTCCGCCGGGGCTCATTTCTTTATTTTCTGATCATCACCGTTGTTTTGCTTACCACTGTAAATAATTCACTTCGAGCAAATTTAGTTCCTAAACCTTTTTGACAGTATCTAGAGAAATTTTGTTCCATTTCTCGAGCAAAACCTACTCCAGCTTCTTCAGGGACACCGATGGAGGGGGTAGGTTCGATATTTGCTGCTCCAATTGACACCATAAATGCTCGATTATCTCAAGATCTGAAGATTACAGTGTTGAAATTCAATTTCATGCATTTCAAACCAGTTTTTAACAATTCTTATAGCGTTGATAGGTGCATTATCATTTCGAAAAACCAGGAAAAGAGTGTTTGCAACATAAATGCAACTGGTCAGCCAATATTAACAGATAGTAATGGGAGTTCACCCTGCCATGCAGGACCAATAGAACTCCACGATATTACCAACTCCATGCTTAACTGTTGGAGTGAGACTATCAGGAGCATGAGTTTCTTTAGGCTGCCTCCAGATGAATACTCTGTCAGAACATGGTGATAATGTAAAGGAAGATTTGTCTGAGTTTTTCATATTCTTCCATTGGTTCTTTGTTCAATACACATGATCATTACACTTTCTTTGACGTCCCATGTTGATTTGTGAAAGCAATGATTTTGGAATTGCAGCCCTTTCGTAGTGTGCAGTGCCATGAAGCTATACAAGAACGGTCGAAACGGGGCTTGTTAGAAGTTGATGAATCTCTAGAGTCACCCTTAAGGCTGAGGTCCTATGATTCCTCGACAATATTCGCTTAAGCATTCTATGCCCTCCGTTGCTGAGCTTTGCAATACGGCAAGTGCAATCAGCAGATGTTCCCATTATTCTTCCAACCATCCTCTTTCTCTCTCTTCATATATATATATATATATATATATATATATATATATATATATATATATATATATATATATGTGCATATATATATATATATATATATATATATATGTTAACTTATGAACAGAGAAAAAGACACTTTAACATCTGTATGTATCAGTAATTTCATTTTTCTTATCTATTTGATTTATTACCGACTGGTTTCGCTGATTAGGCGTTTTCAGAGGAAAATTTCTCGTGGAAAATTTTCAATCAACGGTTTAAAAAACGGTCAAAGAAACACTTAATTTGTTTTTCAAAACTACGTTGTTAAGAGAAAGAAAACGCTATAGATAGAGTAGATCTTACAAGGTAAATATGAACTCTGTATCTATAGCGACCTCACTTGTTTAAAATTTTGAATATGCAAATTGAAAATGTTATGTCGTGTCGATAAATATGTTTCATGTATATTTTTTAAATTCCTTTTTATTAAGTTGTTGGGTGTTATGTTCTGTTGCAGACGTTTTTGATAATCAAAAAATCATATCAAAACTAAAACTAGTTATAAAGAATATATTAAAAAAATGTGTGTCTTAAGTGTATTCTTATGAATGTGTGCTGTTTGGCATTTAGTAATGTTTTGCTAGGTTAGTTTACTAACAATTAGTTGTTTTGTATTTCGGTTGAGTGGGATGTTCTTTGCATGATTTAATTCAATATCAAGGCCATTTGGGGACAGAGGCCGGCCTACACATGAACTTCAGTAAAACGAAAATCATGTGCAATAATCATGTTGAGAATGAGAACATAACTGTCGAGATAGAAGATACAAAACTCGGCAAGGTAGACCACTACATCTACCTAGGATAACGAATCTCCATGAGACCCTCAAAAGAGGAGGAAATCAAGCAAAGAATCACTCTGGGATGGCAAGCCTTCGGCAGAGCAAGCTCAACTTTCAAAAACCAGATGATCCCAATAATTCTAAAAAGAAAAGTATACAACCAATGAATCCTCCCGATAGTCACTTATGGAGCTGAAACATTGAACCTAACCACCAAGAGACAGACCTGCAAACTGAGAAGCATGCAACGTGCGCCTGAGAGAATCATGCCCAACCTTACATGAAGAGATCACAAGTCAGCACAGTATATCAGGAAGAAAACAGGAGTCCGTGACACCACGAGAAACTATCAAAAAACTCAAATGGAAATGGTCAGGCCATGTTGCAAGAATGAAAGATAACCGATGGACATCACAACTCACAGCACGGATCTCTAGAGATCACATAAGAAACTGAGGCCGACACAACACAAGATGGAGAGATGAACTACTCAAATTCAGAAAATACTGGCTCCGTGACGCCCATGATAGAGATATTGCGGCGAATCCTTGGGAAGGTCTACGTCCAACGACGGTAGTTAAAAGACTGATATTGATGATAATGATGATGATCGATTTTTCATCATGGGTTTCTAATGTTTATGTTGTATTATCATATCAGTTTTTTCCCATAATAGATATGTCGTATACTTTGGTAGATAAGGCGATCGACAGATAAGAAGAGACCCTAATTACAGTTTGAATTTCAAGGTTTAAGCTCACTCTCGTCAATATTTTTTTATCTCGCCTATAGGACGACCGAATTTTTTCGCTGTTTTTTTTTGGATGCTTCTAGTGTCGCATTATCCATCGAAATAGATGATGGGCGTAGTGGTTAGTAAATTACTCTAGCAGAATATTACCATTTTTCAGCTCTCACTGCATGTTCAACAATTCTTGTCTCATGTCTGTCTGGAGTAAGGAAAGCTCAGTACAATACTACCCCTATTAGTGCTCTAGATAAGTTCTTAAAATACCATGCTAAGCGCTATACGGGGGCATTATAACATAGCATAAGTAGCATGTTTAGGACGCCCCTCTTTGCTTCTCTGCAGCACCACACACTGGGCATAGATGGGGAAAAGCCAAGTAACTACCACTCCAGATTTTTTTCATTTTGATTCAACCTAATAGCCTATAGAATTTGTGATTAAACACACACAAAAAACCCAACCCAAAACGTAGTCTTATATCTTTAACCAATCAAAATTTATCTTGGTTTAAATTGTGCTGTTTTTCGTATTTTGAATATATTTTTTTCGCAAATTACCAAATTGCAGCGTGAAGTTGAAAAAAATGACTAAGAATATAAAATAGTGCATCAAGCTGACTTATATGCTTTTTTATAGCCTCGATATGGTGTAATCTTACAATTCACATTAAAATCAGAGTTTTGGTTAAAAAAATTAACGTCTGCAATGATCACACAAAAACCATGCTGTTTTCGAGTAAATATTTGAGAAATAACTTGAAATAACTCTGTATTTTTATCAAATTATGAAAATTTCTTATGATTTTCCATTCATACTGACATAAACGTAAAACTTGAATGTTAAAGGTTTGACAATTACCTGACTCATCTAATTCAACAAAAACCTTGATTTGAAAGGTTTCTTCAGAGAATGCTAGGTTGATAGATTTCCCTCAACTATCTCCGAATAGCGTGTTTTGGTGAGGCAGGCTTTTCAAATTTCCAAATCATAGAGGATACTTCGTTTTATTACGTGAGATACAGTACGGAAATAGCTTTTTGAATCAGGGTTAACCACATCTTGTTCATTTCTCAAAGACAAGTTATTGCACAATGAATACCCATATCCTTATACCACCGTCTAATGCCTACTGTGCACTCCCAGTCCGGGCCATTCACATTATTTCAAAATACAGTGAGATCAAGATACATTGAAAAAAAAAGTTCATTTCAACACATTTATGCACCTTCAAAATTGACAGAATTTAGACAAAGATTTCCGATTTTTGAACATAAATTTCCAATGCTGAATCTCGTTCCAACAGATTTTTTTGCTTTCGTGTTTAAAATAATCTTAAATTTTTTCTACTAAGAAAGTGTTCGAGGATGTTGAACTGAACTTTTAAAAATGTATAGAATATTTTTCGAGCTCACTGTATACGATGTCGTTGTTGAGCCTCAGAAAGATAGAATAGATTTGTGCTATGTATCTCACCTGGTAGCTACTTTCCGGAGTTGGTGAAGTATCAGTGAGTGTTGATGTATATCACCGCATGATAAATTATTGTTGATGTGTTTCTTTGCATACACCTGGCCAATCAACCCAAGTGTCAAGTAAACAATTATTTCGGAGACTCTTCATGACGTTATCTTTTATCATTCATTATTCATTTCGGAAAACGAGCTTGTGGGTAACTGTCGTAAATAATGTGGGGTATTATTGTGAGGGCGTCTACCATAGTGTGATGGTTAGGAAATTCACCTCATTTAATCGATTTGCTTGAGTGACTTATAAAATTGTGACCTTGTGCCGGACTAAGCTAAGTAATCTAACAACTATTGGAGAAATCTCTTTCTGTGTGTATTCACTACGATTGATGAACAAATGGCCATTGTACAAAGTTGACATTCGTCGAATGTATTAATCAACACCCTAGGCAATGTTGTGTCGAGTTTGAAGCATTAGGGGTCAACGATTCTCGAGAAATCTAATACAAATAAATACATAATGAATGATTATGAATTTTTCTTAATGATTTCTGTATATTATCTCTTACTCTTTAGAATTATCTAAATGTAGATGTAAAATGTCAAAATCGGCAATACTGAAGAGAAGTTATCGGAACACTTTGAAGCCATTGTTTCGTATGACGGACGGAAAATCATTTTGCATAAGAATTATGGCTGGCTGCTCCACACGCCAAAAATTGTGACCAATTCCAAGCATAAACCTGTTGAACGGGCACTGTTCCAGTTACCAATAAATGTCGATTACGCAGATCCAACTGGATCTCTGCATTCATATTCTCCTCTTTCCTCAACCTTTCATCAATAATGGGCTGAGTTGGGAGAAGTCGTGACCTGACGCTGACTACGAATTCTGTCGTCCCTGTCTGGGCTCTGCATATCACAAGTTTCCTTCCAGCTCTTGTGATAAGCGAAATAGACCTTTAAGCCGTTGTTTCGTACGACAGGCGGAAAATTATTCTACATAACAGTCATGGCAGGCTGCTCCACACACCATAAATTCTGGCCTATTCCAAAAATGCACCTGAATGCGCATCATGTGCCGTCACTCACTTAACCCTGCACTTTTTTTTTACCCATACTTGGGGGTATGATAGATTCATTCCTTTCCCAAGAACGTTAGTGCAAAATGAATACAAACTTTTACAACCGCAGAAAATTACGTCATCAAAGTGAGAACTCTACGGTGGAATGACTTCACATAACAGGATAGAACAGGAATGACGTACTGGTGAAGTGATCTGCCAATTCCGTGTTTTTTCATCCGTCCACAGAGAACTGTCTAATGGAACAAATTAATCTCACCATGAAAGAAATAATAGTTTTCTTTGACCATTAAATCGAAATTAACGCAATTCTGGCCTTTTATATCCATTAAAAAAAATAAAAATTTAGTCATTTGAACTCGTCTCGCTGGATCCATTCTTTGTGCCTATAACCGCTCGGCCACCCTGCACCCCATCGTTTTCATGAAGAATGCAAATAGTTGATGTAACAGGATGTAAAATAGAATGTCATTCCCACCGTCCGGATGGCTCCCTGGAGATGAATTGACTTTGCTTGTACATTTGATATACCGACACGCCCACTAGAAGCTCAATTTTCGTGGTGCCTCTGTGAATCCCCGAAGTCCACTACATTCCTGTTGTGACAACAACATAAATTCACTCTTTCTAATTTCCGCTGTTTGTTATTACGAACGATAAAACTAGAAATTGTAGTTAGAATTGCCACGCTGGTTTTGCTTAATTTTCAATGCTAAAAATCGCAGTTTTCGCTTAACCCTTCTAAACCTAAGCCAGAAAATCTCATTTTGCTTATTTTCAAATAGACACGCTAATTGTGCGCTGATGTTGGTGAAGAGAAACAGTTATCCATTTCAAGATGAAAGCCTTTGCCCATTGCAAGATAATCAATTGTAAATTATCAATTGAAGTTCATCCATGGCAAGATGAAAACCTTAATTCATAGATAGAATTGAGTTGGTATCAATCATTATGAAACAGAAATTTTATTGGGTTAGCCGTAGAACGGAAATTACCGTCATTTGCAGATTAAAGTCCAAAATGCTTGATGCCTGAATTTTTAAAAAATCCAAAAACTTATTTTTTTTAAATCTAATGATTTAAAAAAATCCTATTCTTTCGTAATGAGATACATTTGTCCCATCTCATATTTATCTTACAGAATTATCAGATCACTTCGTTTTCACTTATTTTCTGATCTGTCAAGCAATTCAAATTGATTCCTACGTATGTTTCCCACCATTTCTCGATATACATACATCTCAGTAAATTTCAAACAAAGATCTACCGAAGATTATACCCTTAGTCATAGAAACACTAAGGTATGTATATATCACAGGAGCAATTAGTAATGGCCAAGCAGCAATGAGTAATATATGACCTTACCTGTTGAAAGAAATGGAACCAGTCTACCTTAGTGTCTCTACTTCTGGTTTGGATTCAAAGTTGCCCGTCTCTCAGACTGGTTACCAACCAAGGCTATAGAACCCATTCTATCCTACAATTTACTTATATCTTGGGAAACTAAAACTAGAAATCCCAGCCCTCCCTTCTATTTACCCGTAGTTGGTAAATGGATTGGATTCATGCCTTCCCTCGGGGAATTGGTACGACGAGAACAACAACTGCTCCAGACTGAATATGAACTTGGTTCTCCAATTCCACTTTTCGTGCTATTAACCGTTAGGACATTCACACAACCACTTTTTTAAAAGAAAGAATTCATGAACGAATTTTGGCACAGATTGAAGCGTGGGAAATTCAGTTTGTTATTTACGGAAACTTGATGTCTTCAAATAGACACACTCGTAACTCGGTATGACATAAACAAAACAGCGACAACTTTGCTTTCACACTTTATGACAATTGGATGCTTATATCTTGGCCGGGACCATCAAACACTTGACTGACTGACATTCACTCCAGACGTTACTAGAATGTTTTTTATTCAATGAATTGTATAACTGTCCTAAACGAGTTGTTTCCAAAATATTTCGAATTATGGCGCCTTTCATGTATGAAGATTTTTTCAGGGAGCCTAAATTTTGAAAATACTAAGCAATTGCATTCAAGTCCATATGGTTAAGTTAGATGGTAGAAAATAATGAATCCTGTGACCTAAATTCATAAAAATGTATTATATCTGCTCCAGTAATGAATATCGTTTTCTTGATGTCTGTCTGTCACACTGGACTCTTCCATTCAGGGGGTAAAAGTTCTGGTGATAAAAATATCTCTTATCCACCATTTCAAACTGTACACTCTTTGGGGTAAACGAATTCAATATCACTTGCTCCGTCTCAATCCAAATATATCCACGATCGTAGAAAATATGCACAATGTGAAAAGAAAATATAGATCAGGATGCACATCGTATAGCAATGATAAGCAAGCTAATCTTGTTAGTGCATATTCGTCATTTGATTTCCCTGCTAAAACTCTACCACCTGCTTAGCTTTCTATCTCCTCTCTCTATCTCATGTCTAGCCTTTTCCAACTGTCTTTGTTATTATTTCTATTATTATTCAGACTATCCTCATCTTGGTTGTTTTTCATACAACGTTTCATCAGATATCATCTCACACATAGCGTAGTGGTTAGAGAATCAGACAGAATTACTGCAAGTAATCTAATGGTTCTAGGTTCAATCCCAGGGTGAGACAATAATAATTCAAAAATACTACTACTGCTAAGAGGGGAGAGCAGTCTGTATACCCACGTCAGTTAAATAAAGGTTTCGGTTCATTACTTCCCCACACCTACCAGATGATACCTGATGAAAGCCGTAGAGTACAACGGCCGAAACGTTGTATGAAAAACAACGAAGATGAGGATAGTCCGAATAATAATAGAAATAATTATAATACCTCATCTCAAAAATTTCAGAGAAACACTGTCTTTGCTCTCTTTAGAACGCCAATCTTGACTTTTTGCACGGTCTGCAACCCTTACTTCTTGCTAGGTGTCTAGCCTATTTTCATTTTCGTCTCCTAATTATTCGTATGATATTTTTTACTTTGGATTGTTCTCTGACACATTTTTTTTTACCTCAGTGTTATCCTCAACATCACTCTCCCCATGTTTAACACTTTTAAGACTATAAAAATTGAGGATAAAAATTTAGAAGATAAGCCAAACATTTACTTAGGCACTTTACATTTACTTGGGTTCTTTTACATATATTTATTTAATAACTGGAATATTTCAAATGCTATTTCGTTTACTGAAATGGAAAAAATAATACAAGACTTCATGGTCATGGTCAAACTCCACTCTGACTGAAACTTGAATGACTTTGCTTGCAAGTTTTAGAAAAATTTCAAGTTCTTAAAAAACAGTTTCCTTTTAACCGAAAAAGATCTTCACATTTGGCCATGATAATTTTTAAAAGCATTAGGAGCTTTATTATTTAATGGCTTTCAAGTAGTGTTATTATTGTGGCTGAATTATCGAAAAACAATTATAAAAATATCTAGAAAAAACTCAACAGTTTTGTTTACTAGAAAAAAAACCTTTGAAATTTGTCCATTTGAGGGGACCTGGTGAAATAGTATCTAGTTATTTTTCTAGATAAATTGAATGAAAATTTAGATAATTTCAGATATAGTTTAAGGCAATTGTAGATATAAACAGAAAAATATGGTGGCCTGTTGAGGTCGGAGGATGGGTGACCCCAATTTTCCTTAATGAATTCAGTGGAGTTGAAATAAGGTCACATGTCAAATATTATCCTTCTTAGTAGCCTTGAAGATACCAATTTTGGTGAGGGGCATTGCTCTTGTCAATGTCATTGTTATTGTTGTTACCAAGGGTTAAATGAAGTCAACTAAAGTAGGAATTTGACAAAAAGTGCTGTGAATGATTCATAGAGCTTATGATATCAAATATGTGGTACAATATACTTAGTGTATAGTGCAACGATATAAGTTATTTAACGTGACAACGTCACATTCTCATATTCAATGAAGGAGTGCAAGGTCAGGTGTAGCCTTACTAAAGCTCAGCTTAGGGTCCTGGGTCATGGATAATCCATCTCAGAGTAGGTCACCTGGAAAAAAGTATTTGGTTCTCTAACCTACTGACATATTCAAGTACAGTAGCGTACTTAAAATAAGTTTTTATATGACGCACGCTTTAGATACATATTTACAAACACGAACATCAAAAATTAATTACGAATTTTAGTTCCTGTTTCTTTCATCTATTATGCTCTTCAGCAACAAATGTGTCAATGACAAAAACAAATGAACATCCCTTTTCAAGGGGCCCACCGAAAAAAGAATACATGGGTTGCCACGCCCCCAGACTGTCTTACAAGGTTGTCAGGTTAGCCATTTTTGACTAGATTCGGTTTATTCTCTTCCAACTTAGCCGATAAAATCTACGATTGCCGATTAAATCTGGTAAGCTTAATGGAGGTGATTGGTTAGTTTTTATTTGTAATTTCTTCTAAAGTTAATAATAAAAGAGGTTTGGTAGCTTGACCAGTGAAATCCTAAAACCGAAAAAAGATGAATTTGTTGGTTCTTTGAAGCAATAAGACTTTCGTTATACCGGTGAAAAAACGTATTTTACATCATACAAGGAAATTCTATGTATTTCTATGTATATGTACACAATAATCCACCGTCTATGGACGGTGGACTTATCTCTTGATGATCACACACATACACACAAATGTGTATTTATACATCGTTTTCAAAGCAATCCTATCATCTTCCCGAGAGTGTATCTTGTGAATTAGTATCGGTTGAACATGAGAAATTACAGCAAAAAAGTTGAAATTAGGTATTCATCATTTTATGAAGAAGTTCTATGTATATTTGTACCTCATAGTCCCTAATTTATAGATGGTAAATTTATTTCTTGATAATGATATGTACATATGAATCATTGTATCGTCATAAAATTCTGTCCAAAGAATTTAGAAAAATAGTTACTTTCAAGATACAAACCCATCTTGATTTTATTCCAAGATAAAAGACAGCAAAAAAAAAAAGAAAAAAAAAAAGAAAAGCGAACAAATTTTGAAAATTTCAATGGCCCGGTTCCAATTCGAGCAAAATCAAGTCATTTTATAATTACACACACACACACACACACACACAAACACACACGCCCACATATATATATAGTCTTAAAATATTTACAGTTTTAAATACTAAACATTAAAAAGTTTTTCAAACATAATTTTTGTGTCAATTCAGTCGATGCAATATAAGTTTTTTTGCAGTGTGTTTCCCCTGTTTTACATATACTTTGTCATTATGGTAAAATGAGTAACTTTCCTCTTGTTGGGATTATCAGTTGTTCACAACGTACTTATTTCAAGGATTAAAAAAAACAAGACAGTTATATTAACATGGCAACCCATCAGTGTTGGTCAAACAACGCCTCTATTTCAAATATGATTTTATTACATAGCTTTTGTCTTACATGTAGTTTGTTACATATATAATTAAAATGAGAATTCTATCAACTTTCTAACAATGTGAATTTTTATCTATTGAGCATACAGCCAAAAATGTGAAAACAAAGACTCTATGTATATGTGTACTTAATAGTTCATTGTACAGTCAAAAAAGTAACCTCGACGAGTCTATTTTATGATATAGTTTCATCTCAAATCATATATGACATTTAGTGGACCAATAAATGAAAAGAGAGGAAATTGCATTTCGTACAGGGACAGATGAACAAAGGTAACGAAAAGATCCACTCTTTAGGCTCCACAATTATTTCCATTTCTAATTCACCTGTATTGTAAAAAGGCTTAGACGCAGATCATAATCAAAGCCTATTAGCAAACTTATGTATAAAAAAAATAGCAAAGATTATATTAATATCACTATTTACAATTTTATGAAAAGAAGTTCATCTGGCCAATCAGTGTGCGTTACCTTTTTCTAAAACACCTACTATGATATTTTGTACCAAACAGATATAAGTTCAACAAGATGCATTCATAGGAAGCCGATATATATATATATATATATATATATATATATATATATATATATATATATATATATATATATATATATATATATATATATATATATATATATATATATATATATATATATAGACAAAATAAATTATTAAGAAGCTGATAGAATCCTCTTTCAAATGATATATGTATTTCACTTTAAAATGCACAGTTAATCCCAAATTGGAACCAGACTATTCGGTTTTTCGAAGTTTTTTGCTTATATCATTGTTTTTATCCTCAAATGCAGACAAGATGTGTTCGCATCTGAATAGTAACCATTATTCCAAATTATTCGGGTCAGAGTTGTATGAGAAAAAGTGTTAATTTGTCTCTGTTTATTGTTTACTTCGAAAGTTATGTGATTTCTAATTTTTTCGTGTCAGGGTTCGGATTCGCGCCAGTTTATATCTGAAAACCTTTAAGCGGATTTCTCAACATTCTTTCGATTTTTTCGCTGTTTTTGTCCTGAAATAAAGACAAGACGTGTTTGAAAGCTAAAGTAACCCATTCTTTCTGAATTCCTTTGGTCAGAATTATCTGCAAAAAAATGTGTTCATTTGTCTCTTTATGCTGTTTACTTCGCAAGTTATGCGGTGTTCTATCTCTGCAATGTCCTGGTTCAGAACCACACTAAGTGTCGTATATGGTTCCAAATGAACCCCAATAGGATACCATCCCTGCTTGGGAACAGACAGAATCATTAAATAGACACTTCACGGATTGAGAAATAACCTGTGACGAAAAAAAACTGTGGTCTCCCCTGAACCTACTTCTTCGGCTTCACAATGTTGACAAATCCGATTATATGTTTTCATATATAAACTATTGACTCTTAGTCCATCTATCTTTTTTCCTAATCCTTGAAGTAATATCTTTTCATGATTCTGCTCGTTAACAGGCTGTAATAATGTCCCACGGGTTCATTTTAACCTTATATTACACCTAGTGCGAACCCGGATCCAGGCACACATAAAAAGCAAATCGCATAGCCTTCTGAGTAAACAAGAAAAAAGACAAATGAACATATTTCCCATACGATTCTGACCCGAGGAATTCAAACACATGGTTAGTATTAAGATTCAAACACATCTTTACACTATTTTAGGACAAAAACAGCCACAAAAAGGCTAAAAAATGTTAAGAGATCCGATCATATGTTTTCATATATAAACTAAATATTAATCGTTTGTCCTGTAATCTGTTTTTTTTTTAATCCTTGAAATGTCTTTTCTATTTTGTTTACCTCTTCATAGGTTGTAATAACGTCCGATTTACTTCAATTCAACCCTATATAACATCTAATGCGAACTTGAATCCCGTCACCAAATACACAAAATCGTATAAATGTTGAAGTAAACACCGTACAGAGGCCAGTGAACTCGTATTCCATACAATTTGCCTCAAACAATAGAGTAGGATTGTTATTGTTCTGATTCAAACTAATCGACTTTCTTTCAGGACAGAAGCAACAAAGTAAACAAAAGATGTCGAGAATCTGATATACACACTAGATATTAACTGTGATTTTCTCTGTTGGCACCCTATTTATGTCCAAGCCCCTATTTTGTCAATTAAACTTTGTTTTGACAGGTAATTATTTTTTCTTTGGGCCCTAAACTACTCATTATCCCCGCCTTTGAAGAGATCGTCAAAATCTATCTCTTCGATCTCCGCCCTTCCTTTACCCACATAACCCTCGCACTCTTCAGTCTCCTCATCCACAGTCACTGAATTCCAAAGAATTACATTCTTTTTCGACTCTGTTTCCTGGGCCACTATCTCGACGATAGCAAGAAGGAGGATGCGTCCAGTTGTTCAAATGAACTTCAACAGTCCCCCTGTCCATTGTCTTCCTCCCATCCCATTCCCTGATTTTAGGGTTGGGGCTTCTCAAATATTGGTTGGTCTACTTCCTGGTAGCTGCCGACACTGAAGTTGGCCCACTATGAATTGGAGATGATGGGCTTTCCTGTCTATTTTAGCAGTGAGTGTATTTTGCCAGCACACACTATTTCAAACAGCATCTTGGCCTCTACAGCATCAACTGACTTCACCTGTACGTGGCCATACATAATGTACAGGATGGACTCCATCTTCTTCCACAGCTCACCTGTCACAAGCCACAATACCTCTACGTGACAGGAAGTTTTATGAAATTATGGTTCTTCTGCAGTTTCTTCAAGGGATTCACATCTCCTTTGCCAAAGAGCAGTTTATCCAGAAGTGCTCTGTATAACATTATGATCTCTATCAACTTCAATTTGGGCTACTTGATTTTGAAGTTCCATTGCCCAAATATAGTCTGCCATTGTCTATAAGGTAAGGTTACTCTGCTCCTGGTACATAGAGAACTGCAATGGAATATGAGGAAATGAGTCAAGCGTAAATACAATGTCAACGTTTTAGTTTTTTTTCCTGTGGAATATACGAAGTATGTTATAGCAGTTGGTGAATTAGCTGAGTCAATATTCAAATTGCCATGCGCAGATGTGAGCTTGGCCTCGCGCTGCATTGACCAATCATCTTCGAGTTATGCTTCTTGAAGTCCCTCTTCTCGGAGACAAAGCACTTCTGGATAAACTGCTCATTTGCAAGGGAAAGGCGAATCCCTTGAAGAAGTACAGAAGAATCATAAATTCCATTAGACTTAGTCAGCTTCGCAAAAGGAGTCTGTTAACAGATGAGCTTCAACGGGAAATGGAGTCTTTCTCGTGCAGTTGGTATGGTCACGCATGGGGGGAGTCAGTTAACGATGACTTGGAGTTTAGGGGCATAAGGAACTTGATTAACTGTCCAAGTAAGAGTTTGGGCTTCGAATGGTCTACCAACGGAGAAGATCACGGGATAAACAGTTGAAATCTGGTGTATATATGAAAACATAGCCTCAGATTCTCAACACTTTTTTTTTTGCTGTTTTTGTCATGAAATAAAGTCAATATTAGTTTGAATAATTATGTTTCTGAATTTGTTCGGTTAGATTTGTATGGGAAAGTGTGTTTATTTGTCTTTGCTGTTTACATGAAACATGCGATTTTCTATTTTTTGGTGTCCGGATGTGACATGCGGTAAAAACAAACCCGTGGAACATTATTACATCCTGTTAACAGAAAGAATGATTAACAAAACACTTCAAGAATCAAGAAAAACCGATTACAGGACATATAGTCAGTATAAAGTTTACAAATGAAAACATATAATCAGATTTCACAACATCTTTTCGCTTTTTTTTACTTCTTTTTGTCCTGAAGTTGTATTCCTGATTTCTCAGGGTCGAAATTATATGTAAAAACTGTTTATTTGTCTGTGTATGTCTTCTGTCTTTTAGGTATCCGGGTTCGAATTCGCATAATTCAACATATAAAAAGAACTACGATAGGAGAAAATCAAAACAAGTAATCGTAGTAAGGGCTGACAAAGTTTTATCTTATCAAAAGTAAACCATGATGATATTGCTGGTACCAATACTACTTGTGTAAAAACAATAACAAATATAGTGCATAGATAGATTGTAGAAGATGAGGTTTGAAAGTTAGAATCAATCTTCAGTCAATTCGGTATTTCTGGTATCAAAGTCTTTGAGAGCAGCTTATGAATCTTGTTACCAAAAGCAAGAGGGGACATGAATCATTTTATTCCGTTCAATTGTTTACTCATTACCGTAGACTGACTACAAGTTATTATAAAAGACAGATGAAGGCAAATACAGTAGAAGATTGATAATAATGATATAAGATGAAGCTAAACCAGATCAAATGGACTTTTAACTGAAACAGACAAGATAGCACCGGTTAAAACAATTCATGAATTTACTATATATATATATATATATATATATATATATATATATATATATATATATATATATATATATATATATATATATATATATAATTTTATTTATATTAAAGTTTGAAAAATTCTCAGCTGACTGAATAATTTGATGTTTTGGGGTCAGGTCTTAGTGTTGATAAAGCATTTGTTCACAGGAATAGTTGAAAGGGGTTTGTTTTGTTTCTTCAATGTGATGGACAAGCTCTTGATTGGATACACAGGTTGTCTCAAAAGTCACCTTCGGTCCATACCTTGATTCGACTTTGTTTTTCTCCCGTAACAATAGTACCAAAAACGATTAACAGTTCTCACAAAATAAAAATCCTCATCAAATTTAGAGAAGCAAAAGTCAAGTTTCTCCTTATGCTATTCGAAATCACGATCAACTGATTTGTCTCTTACATCATCATCAGTCTTTTTACGTCCGTCGTTGGACGTAGACGTTCCCCAGGATTTGCCACAATTCTCAATCATGGGCGTCGCAGAGCCAGTATTTCCTGAATTTGTCAAGTTCATCCCTCCATCTTGTGTTCTGTCGGCCTCAGTTTCTCATGTGATCTCCTGGGATCCATGTTGTGAGACGTGATGTCCATCGGTTGTCTTTCATTCTTGCAACATGGCCTGACCACTTCCATTTGAGTTTTTTAATAGTTTCTCATGGTGTAATGGACTCCCGTTTTCTTCCTGATATACTGTGCTGTCTTGTGATCTCTCCATGTAAGGTTGAGCATGATTCTCTCATGTGCGCGTTGCATACTTCTCAGTTTGTAGGTCTGTCTCTTGGTTAGGTTCAAATCTTACACACACACCAAAACTTATGTTAGATATAGGCCAGAACTTATTTCATTCTAATAAGTAAGTACAGTTATAAAATTAGCATTTCCCTACCGTGATTTGAATCGGTTGGCGTCTCTCTTACTGACTGAGCCAAACTAACAAGACTTACATATTTACGAAACTTATCTTCCAGTTACACAAGGGCTTATTTCATCCTAATAAATAAATACAATTTTACTAAAAAAACACATTTTTATGATTTAAAAAAATTTATATTATATACAATACAAAAGTTGCTGTGATCATTAGTCGGAATAGGGGTAGGAGTGGAGTTTTACCCAGCAGCAGCCAGGCTTGTTCACTTACGTTTTCAATTTTTCAAAACAAACAGACGACAAAAAACAAGACAAACTGTTCGAGAATTTTGTTATACAAATTTTGCCTTATTTAAACAATAATTACATCTGTTGGACTTTTACGCATGAACCAACTTCTTGATGAAATTTCAGTCGAGCCAGCAATTAACAGAGGCATTACCGACGACGGCAAGCATTTCAGGTGGTGCATCTGCTCAACAATCTCTATTTATTGCCTCCAGTACATGAATGTCTCTTGAACTCGTTGCATAAACTTTTCCCTTGATCCAGTCCCTCAAAACAAGATATCTAACTCCAACCCTTGTCAGGTTGCGATTCAAAGATTAGTGTCATCGCCCAAGTACCGTTGATAGATGTAGAGGTAAAGTGTCAGAAATCTTCTAAAACATTGAGCTTTCGATTGATATTAATTTCGCACATATGGACAGACATCTGGGAAGAAAAATGAAAAAAGAAAAAATGTATAGTCACTTTTGAAAACACTCTATTTATTGAGGTACCCTCGGCTTGATAGTCGGCCATTTATTACGCAGAACATTTGCCAGGACGTTTAGGCCCATCGTTGTGACGCGGCTCAAAGTTAGGGAATCATTGCTCGATTTGATATGCACTTAGTACTTCTAAACGAGCAACATAAGCCACGCAGATGTCTATGTTCTAAAATTGAATTGATATTACCTTTCGGTTTTTGTAAGCAATACCAAGAAAATTAGTGACGTATACAAACACACACACACACACACAGAGGGAGAGAGGGGGAGACAGAGGGAGAGACAGAGAGAATGAAAGAGAAAGAGAGACAAAGAGAATTGAAAGAGCTGAAGTAGGGGTAATGGTAAGAGTGACTTCTATAAATAGATTTTAATAATCAAAGATAATCTTGCATGAAACTTCCTAGCTTAACCATTTGGGTAACCGACCGTCGGGATATCATGCAAGAAGTTTTCGTTTTCTTAGGGTAGAACGACTGGTGAAATAGTTCACCGATATCACATGACACATTGACAGATCCTGTAACTAATTATGTTGTACTGAAAACCGTGCAATTTGATTTTCCAAAAATCTGTTACGAACTCTAGTTTTACATATTTTCACAATGCGGCGATACATATACCCCATGCTGGTAAATGAGATTTAGTCGGCTATTAATAACCAACATCAGGTGATCTGCTTGCTGCTTTTTCCGTGCCACTGCTCCTAGAGAGTATCCGCATTTTCGTGACTCTATTGCTGCTGCCACTGATGGCGATGGCCGAATTGCGACTAGGGCTGCACGGTCTGGGACGCGTGGGAAATGCTGGGGGCCAAGCAGTTTGCAGCACAGGAAGTGGAATCGGCGAACCAAGTCCAAATTCCGACTGAGATCTGCGTCCACTTTGCACTGATGCCCTTGGGGGAGGTATGAACCCCCTTTATCTCCTCCTGTGGCTATGGGTGAAATAGTGGATGATTAGGGTACGCCACTTCGGGTGCTTGTCGCTTCTTTGGCATTTTCAAAAATTGTGAACCTCCAAAACTTTGCAAGTGTAGCTGAGACAGAGAAACTGGTGGTATGTGGAACCCTGTGAGAGACAGAGCAATCCATAGGCAGCGCAAGGGCACGGTTTATTAGATGAGTAACGTCCACGTATTTACAAATGACAGGAACTATGAGAAAACATCCTGCATATACTTCTGGGGAACTTCCCAATATTTTTCAAAGTTCTGGATGTTCCAAATCTGACAGTCAATCAGGCAGTATTTCAATACGATCTGGAGATGGTGATGAAAGTAACGAAAAAAATAATTGTTCTGTGTCGGCTAAAGAGAAATTCCTTTGTCCTTGGTCTTCTTACTTAAGCAGTAAGTCGGATCATCATCATCATCGTCATCATCAACAGCGTCCGTCGTTGGATAAAGACCTTCCTTAATATCCACCTGGCATCTCTATCGTGGGCGTCACGGAGACAGTACTTTCTAAACTTGTTTTACTTTCTGTTGGCCACTGTTTCGCATATGATCTCCATAGCATGAGTCGTGATGTCCAGTGGTTGTCTGAGATTTTTGTTACATGACCGACTCATTTCCATCTGAGTTTCCAAATGGATTCTATGATTCATCTGACTCCTGTTTTTTTCTCTAATATACTGTACTGTCTTGTTATTTCTCTAAGTGAGGTTGAGCATGGTTCTCTCCTGTGCACATTCCATGGTTTTCAGTTTGAGGGTCAATCTTTTGGTTCGGTTCCAAGTTTCAACTCCATAGGTGATCATCGGGAGGATGCATTAGTTGTATATCCCTCTTTTTCGGACGAAAAGGATTTTCTTTATCTTCGAATGTTGAGCTTTCTCTGCCAAAAGCTTGCCAAGTTAAAATGATTCTTCGCTCGATTTTGTCTTCTTCTGGGGATTTCAGTGAGATTCATTGTCCAAGATAAATGTAATGGTCAACTTCCTCATCTTCTGGTCGTTGTGTCGTTGTCCCCAATGTGTTTGTTGGACGTGGCATTTGTTATATTGTAGTTAATGTGGAGAACAATTTTCTTGTTTTCTCCATTCAGTTCGTCTAGCATTTCTAGATATCATAAAGATTTCCCACAAAAAGGACCATGTCATCCTCCAACCTGAAGTTGTTTAGGTATTCGACGATTATTCTGATTTCTTTATTTTCCCTAGTCTAGGTTTCGAAAGATCATCTCGAAGCTGGCAGTAAAGAGTTTGGATGAGCTTGAATCGCTTTGTTTTACCATTTTTTTCGAGATGGAAGGGGCCCATGGGCTTTATGAAGTACCTGCTGTACCTGTAGATATGCTGTAATACACTGACATGTACAGGGTCACGCCTTTTTATACGTTTGTATCAATGATTTAGAGGATTTCCACTGAGTTAAAGACAACAGATGCTACAGTGTGTAGCATTGTTCTGTTGCTTTCTCTCTTAGTTGATTTACCGAATGAAGCTTGTCGATGGTTAAGATTCTGGAACCAGTTTGTTCACGTGGTTAGTTTTTATCAATCATTTTGATGATCCGTTTGGGGATCATTTTAGTAATAAATTTGTACATGCAGTTGAATTGGATTATTGGCCTGCAGTTGTTAAGATATTTAGGGTTTCATTTTTTTAATGACAGCATTAAGATTGCAGTATTCCAATCTTCTTCAACGATTACTATTTGCAAATTAATTCAATCTTAGTAATCAAAAAAGTGAATATATATGTTAATAATAAAATAACATAAGAATATCGTCATATAGCAAACCACTAAACAAATAATAAGTAATAATCACATTATGATTACATCCGTTCAAAACCGCAGTCCAAAGTGATTAGACAATAATCAAACTGTTACACATAGTATTGGGTTTCTTTTATAAGCTGATTATCTGGACAACTAAAGTTGAAGGATGTCTTCGAAGAGTTTACACATATCAGGACAATCAAAACAAGTTTCCAGGATATTTAATTAAAACAACGACGTATCAATTTCTAGCATTTAAATGTTGTTGGCTTCTCTCTGTCTCAGGCGAAAATTGATTATACGCCACGGATTAGCTTCTAATTGAGTTATAGCGACTTGTATGGCTGTGCAGCCCGACTCTCGAACGGGAAACTCTGTTATAACTTTCGCAGGTGTAGTCAGTGCCTGGCTCCGTTATAGGTGCAGCCACTGCACTCTATCGTCTAGGTTCTATCCACTATTCCTAACTTGTCCTCTCTCCTTTTCTCGCTCGTCTGGATACCTGCCCTGATGGCAAATCTCCATCTGCTGCGGTATGTGACCACGTGTTGAGTTGAAAAGGTGTCAATTGCTTCTAATGTGGTCGCTTATGCCATCTTGAGATTGGCAGAAGGCATAAGACAGAAATAAGTAAAGAATGCAGTGAAGTAATTGGGCAGTTACTGGCTCCTATTTCATTTCTCTCCTGATTGGAAATGGGTCAAAGGTCACCCTGAATGTCTTCGCGGAAGGATGTGATCATCCTTAGCGGCAGATTAAAGATGCCTGTTCTGCTGACTAAGTCTACGGAGGAGATGTACTGTGGTCTTCGTTAATCGAAGTACTTCTTATGCAGCTGACTCAGAGGGAGAATCATGGTTGTTGTTACCCTGTTTTGGATCGACCTTACGCCGTAGAGTAAACTCGTTCTGCAAATGACCACAACTTGTTCAATACTACGCAGGTGAAGGCCCCAAAACAATAATGAGGAGGAATATTCCGTTAGTTATTGTAGTCACTGCGATTTCCTTTGTTCTCGTAAAGAGTGACGATGTTCACCTCGTGCATATTCTTTCTTCCAGCACTGCTGCAGGAGCTCACGTAAAAGTCTCGGGAGAGCACACTTATTGCCAGTTTTGATAACCTCCAGAGGAATGCCATCGTTTCCCGAAGTCTTGCCCCAGGATAGGGAGTCAATGGCCTTGCCGTGCTCCTCTACAGAGGACGGAGCATCAAGCTCTTTCATGATAGACAGGAGATTGGTATTCTCGACTGACGTCTTGATGACAACTTTCTCTCTTGAGTGGAGCTCTTGATGATGCTCTGCACATCATCACATCTGGTTGTCTTGGTCTTTTATGACGATTCCGAAAGCGGACCAAAGGGTGCAGTCTTTATAGCGCTCTCTTCATGCCGTCATACATGACGCAGATGTTACCACAGTCAGCGGAGAGTCAAGTGCTCTGACGAAGTTTCAGCCAGTAATCGTTGGTACGTTGTCGAGAGATCCGTTAGCCTCATTTCTGATCTTCCTGGGAACCGCTTGTCACTTCTAATACATAGATAAATACATTGATACTAAAATAACATCTTGTTTTTGACGAGGACTTTGCTATCAAATCTCTAAACAAATTGATAACTAAACAAATAATGAATAAATAGTAATTGCATTATGATTTCACCCGTTAAAACGAAGTTAAAAGTGGTTGAATAATAACCACACTGATAAACAGGGTATTGGCTTTCTTTTACAAGCTGATTATTTGAACGAACAGAGTTCGAGAAAGTCTTCGAAGAGTTTACACCTAGCAGGGCAACCAAAAGAAGTTTCCAAGACATTTGAATAAAACAAAGACAAACCAATTTCTATCGATTGAATGTTGCTGGTTCCTTTCTGTCTCAGGAGACGATAGAGCGTACGTCAAGGATTAGTCTATGATTAGGTGGCAGCAACTGTCGAGTCTATGCAGCCCGATTTTCGAGCGAGAAACTCCGTTTCGCGAGGTGTACTCAGCGGCCTGAATGTCACTGCCGTCTGCAGCCTATCCGTTCTTCCCAAGATCCCCAACCCGACCAAATAGCTAAGTGGCAGGGTATTCTTCCCTTTTCACTCGTTTTTTTTTCTTTGTCAGCGCTACCAGACATCATTTGGCAGAGAACTTTGAAAATGAGTCCTCCACAAGGCACTCTCTACAAACGGTTATTGTGGATTTTAGGATATATTGAAAACAAATTTGAAGTGAGATACAAACCAGATAAAGAAGGGAGACAAGGGGATACAAAAACACCCGAACTTTTTACAGCAAGCCTCAAAAGTGTCTTTCGGAAAATTGACTGGGGGTGGGATGGGATTAATTATAGATCGTGGACATTTGAACCACCTGACATTCGCTGACGATGTGTAAATGATAACAGAAGCATCAGTTGAATTGCAAAATGCAGTGAGTGATCTAAGTAGGGAAATTAAAGGCTGGGATAAAAATGAATAAGATGAAGACAAAAGTGTTCAACGAAGTCCCCCAAAAGATTGTAAAAATAAATGATGAAGCTTCAGAAGAAATTGATGGATATGTTTACCTAGATCAGCGAATAAAGCCAAAGGAAGACCATGGAAGCTAGATAAGATGACGCACCACGATCGATTGGAACGCATTTGGTATGAATACAGACATATTAAAGAGCATATATCCGATGAGCTTTAAGCGTGAAGTATGTCAGACAACTGCCGAACATCACGACTCATAACATTGATCCCCAGAGATCGTATGCAAAGTTGTAGCAACAGAAAGTAAGATGGCTTAACGAGCTACATAAATTCAGAAAGTGCTGGCCCCGCAACGCCCATGATAGAAAGGTCAGGCGAATCTTGGGGAAGCTCGATGTCTATCGATGACACTAAAAGGCTGCTGCTGCTGATGATGATCTCGAACATTATACAGTGAAAATTTTCACGAAATCTAATAAAGACAACCTTTTGAGAAAAATTATGGCCCATTATACTAGAAGAGTGTTTTGAATTCCTAAGGGGAGTCTCGTTATTTCTTCCATGACTTTTCCCCGTCATTTGGCTATTATAAAAAAGAAAATCAAATGATAGATAATTGGATTTTGTTATGATTGACAGAAAATCAGAAACGGCTACGTTTTTAGATTTGCACATCACTGCCTTTTCTCAACAATAACGACCTTTCTGAAACGTGTCTTCATCTGAGATAAAAATTGGATTCTTTGCGATATTCGTAAACGCATATATTAATTGAAAGTTCTTTTTTTTTTTGTTTTGAATCTAGTGTTTTAATTTCTTCCTTGAAATTCAACATTTTATGTTATTCAGCCCCAGAACACGTCTGTTTTGTTTAAAGGTCATTTTTACGTGTCACAGTTTATAGAGAATCTCATCATTTTTATTTATTTTCCCTAAAGAGGAAGTATGGTATTAGTTTATATACAAGACTGTCGGGCGCACATTGAAAAATAATCATGTAGTGAACTTATCGGCTGATGTTGTTTCTCAAATAAGGCCATTCCTTTAGTTTCTTTCAAGGTCATGTGGAATTCTAGCTGTAACCGGCAACCTGGTGATTGTTTTCCCTCAGAGAACCAAACCATATTACGTCATACCATCTGCTTTTCTCGGATTGCTCTTGTATAACTCTTTTTCATAAACGGTGTTAACTCTTTGGAGATACAAAGAGAAAGAAAAAAAATTGACCCCTATCTTGCTTTAACATTAGTTTTTCCTAAAACAGGAAATAAAAAAAAGACTTTTCTTAAAAAAGAATCGCTTTTGTTTATTCTACTACAATGATTGAATTCGAAGCGTGTAAGCTAGTGACTCTGGACGTGGGACGTGCATCCAACGAGGGAATAATTCAAATATATTGGTGGTAATTTGGAATTTGGGTCGAAGACTGAAAACTGTTTTTCGGCTCAAAACTGAGTCGTGTTAAGGCTTAACTAATCAATTTCTTAGCATTATATCTTATTAATTCCTAATTGCGCAACCCAATTAAATACTCATTCTACTGTAGAATCCACAGTAACTAATACTTACCTCATTTGTTTTGTGAGTTAAAACAACAAGGTAATTGCACTGTTGTTACTAAATTTCACACAATGAAGAAATTGCAAAAAAAAATGAAAAATAGTAATTGCTCTAAAGTGCATGTATCAGTATTTTTCTTGAAGAATTTGCTAATTCACTGATATTTTCATCGGCTCAAACATTTTTGTTAATTGTGAATTTAACTGTATATTATTATACTTCTCCAGCACCAAATACGTTTTATCATCATGAAGAGGACATCAAATCTTATCAGCTGCCAAGGTAGGACATCGAGTAAAATGGCTAAAAGTCACTGATCTAAGCCAAAATGAATTAGGGCGTGATGCATAAACGTAGCAATTAAGAAGTGGAAGACTTGAATAGACACGTATTTATATGTAGGAGGTGCTGAGTGGCGTAGCGGTTATAGGAAAGTAAAACGGAATCGGCGAATAGAGTTCAAGATCAAGCCGAGGCTACTTACATTCACGTTGCATATGCCCTTGGGATAGGCATGAATCCACTTTTCCCAGCTATGGAAGGAGAATATTTACAGATGGGGCCTTGTAAAGAGTTGGGTGTCGGATCATCACACCCTCCTTGAGGAACCTCTAATTGCCACAGAAACAATGTACGAGTCTTCACTGATCGAGTCTTATATCGTTCAAAATGGAGACAAACATTGCCCAAGATGACTAGTAACCTGTCGTTGTTCTCGTTTTTTTTATTAATAATATTCATTTAATATAGCCTACCATGGAAAAATCATAATCATCATCATCACCATAACCACCACCACCACCACCATCATCATCATCATCATCATCATCGGCCTTTAACGTGCGATGTTGAGTGTAGGCTTTCCTCAAAATTCGCCAGACCTCGCTATCACAGACCTCGTCGAGCCAGTACTTTCTGAACTTATCTAACTCTTATTTTCTGCCGGCCAGAGTTTTGCATATGATCTCTGGGGATCTACCTTGTGAGTCATGATGTTCAGCAGTTGTCTGACATTCTTCTAACAGCCCATTGACGTATGAGTTTTCTAATGGATTTTATGATATCTCCGACTCCCGTCCTTTCACTAATATACTGTGCTGTCTTGTGATCTCGTCGTGTAAAGTTGAGCATGACTCTCTCTCATACACGTTCCATTGTTCTCGGTTTGAGGGTCATGTTCTGTGTTTTGGTAATGTTCTATGTTTCAGCTACACAGGTGATTGTCGGCTGGATGTGTTGGTTGTAAACCTTTATTTTTAGGACTAATAGAATTTTTTCGTTAGAGGAAGAGCTTGCTCTATCGAAAGTTTGCTAACTTAGAGTGATTCTTCGCTTGATTTCTCCTTCTTTGTTGGTTTCATGGAGGTTCATTGTTTTAAGTAAATCTTGTGATATACTTACTTCAGCTCAGCATTTTCGACTTCGTTTTTGTCCCCAAGATATTCATAGTACATATCATTTGTTTTACTCAAGTTTTTAGCGGGTGTTAACCGTATTAACACCTTAGTGCTAAAAAACCGTAATGGCTGCGTCGAACATGCTTTTTTTTCTGAACGAAATCTAGAGAATTCGCCATGTGTCTTACATCACAAAGGTTACTTTTTTCATAGACCTATCCTAACCCCAGAGGAAGGTAATCAATGCCATATAGTAATTTGAACTTGTGTATATGACCTCTAAATGAAGTGTATGAATTATTCTTTGTATAGAATAGTAAATAAACAAAAGTACTATAATTTTTGAAAGATTACGTAACCACCAACATTCATCCTGTATAGGTAACTACGATAGACGAGCTAACGGATCCGTAGTAACTTATACGCTGTATATCAATATAACCGATATTTTCTCTCCCCTCAAACGACCTTGGCAAAGTGACAAAAGAAGTGAAACTGTGATATTTCAAAAGAGTTTACCGTTAAATCTTATAATAACTATACTATCGTAATGAAAGACACCCACCATCTGTTTTGGCTGTGTCCGATTGTTCTGTGATGAAATGTAAAAAAAAAAAAAAAATGCAGTCTATAAGTGACCAACAGGATCTGCATGTCGCCACACCACCCACAAAACATCTCTGTGAAGCCGACGAAATTGCTGAGACCTTAATTTTACGTGTATTCTTCCATTTTTTTTTTTTTTTTTTTGAAATTTTGCATGCCAAGATTTGTGGAGGGTGTCTTTTGGCTTGGAGCATCATCAGAGATGGGAAATAAGGAAAATCTCCATTCTGGTTCCACTATCTAAAATATTTTGTTATTTTCCCAAAACATTAGATAAAGTCATTTTCTAAGAAATTCTCCATTTTTATTCGACTACTACAAGCATGAACTAATCTGAGCAAAAATTGAACATTTTGCCCACACCCCGCCATCAGATTTCCAGCATATTGAAAGATCAGTAAAGTGCAGAAACATTTGGTAGAATTTGATGGTGTATATCCATGTTAGGGAGTAGTGTTCTTACGCTGGCTTTGGCCTCAACCGTCCTTACCCAGGTTCTACTCATCACACATTTCTCGGTATGTCAGCCATACTTCGAAGTTTTTGGAGGCTTGTGATTTATGCAGGATTGACTTGAAGGTGACACGCATTCGAAATGGCGTCATTCCACCGTCCATTTTACCCATAGCTGCGGAGGGGGAGAAGAGGTGGAATAATTTTTCTTCTATGGGCATTAGTTTCAAGTAAACGCAGATCTCTGTCGGAGATTGAACTCGCCTCACCGATTTTAATTTCCTTGTTTCAAACAGCTTGGCCACCAAAAGCATTTCAAGAGAGAGTCGAGAGAGGAAACTAATCAAAAATGCCCCAGGGCCCCCAGTCGAGGGAGGGGCAAAATGTTTATGAATTGTACTTCACGTATTTCATTTCAAATTTAGTTTAAAAACCATTAAAATAAAAGTCATCAGTCAAAAGGAAATCAATGTAGTACGGACTACGACTAGTTAGAACCGTTTCCGGTCAAAAGGCATCAGGCCAGACGGTGTTATACTAATACTCTAACTGAATCTGTGCTGATTGTTTTTTTCGTACCATTTGTCACGAGAAGAATAAGTAATCATTTTTTTTTTAAATCTGAGTGATGAAATAATTAATACTTTTATATGAAATGAATAAGTAATATTTTAGGGTACACTTTTACAATTAAAATAAGTGATATCCGTAAGTCTTTTTACGTCTATAACTGATGAATATGTTATTTAGTTATACCTATCAATAAAAAATACACTTCTTAGAGCCTTTGGCTGACTTGGTAAAGGGAATGAGTTAGATATACAATCAACTTTTGAATGTTTAATAAGTTCGATTTAGAACCTGGCGGACAGTATTTATTTTTCAATTTTATCTTCTTAAGGCTTTAATTTTTTAAAATTTCTTTCCAATTTATTGATTTAATTGTATTTTTTTCCACTCCTAAAAAGATGCTTAAAAGCTGATGATCTTCTCTCTTTCTTATAAACCACATTTTTATTAACAAAACATGACAACAACGGGGTATGATGAGTTTCAACATTTTTTTCGTTGCTTAGCTTGTTGGAAAATCTGTAATATTCAGAGGATAGGTAAATGAATTGTTTTAACGTCTTTTTGTTAGTTTTCAGTTTTCGAATCAGGTGTGAGTAACTTTGTTTTAGAATCTAAATTGTTTTATCTTTCGTTAAACCTTTTTTACGGTGCCAATTCAATACGATTCAGTTCCACTTCCTGCGATAATGAAATTAACAGCTATCTATTAAAAAAAAATGAATGAATAAAACGTTTTAATTTCATTTTTGTGTCATACATGGGCCCTAAAAACCATCATCCCGATTATAGAGTATATATTATAGAATATAATCTAACAACATATTCTTCAGATATTAATGAAAAATATCAAATAGAGTGAACAAGTCATGACCGAACATCCGGATCCAGCTTGGGTCCAGTTCCTACTGGATTAATACTAGGAGAATCTTGCTCGTTTCTTTTTCCGTCTTTTTTTTACTTATTTCAACCGGTATTTTGCGCAGTTTGTCAATATAGGACATTTGGTTTAATCTTGATGGAAAATGTTGATAAGTTTTAGTGACTTTTATCGATTTTCACGCAATTTTCCATTGGAAAGCTGGCGACGAAGCTCAACAAAAACGCCGCCATAACGGTTCAATGTTCTGTTGTCGTTTCCAATCACAGATCTGATCGTAACTATTGCAAGCATTGCACATGATTTCCTAATAACGAGATACGATCTCGCCACTGGAAAGCGCTAATTTTGCATTTTTATAACTTTGGAGGAATATGTTCTGGCTAAAATAGGAATTTTTTTCCGGTTGATAAAAGCAACAATAACAATCTGACCAAGTTGGTTGTTTATTATAAGCTAATACAAGCCTGTGTTTAGCGTATGTTATGTTACGTAAAAAAAGAAGTCTTAAATAAGAAAAAATATACGAATATTCATTAAAAATTATGAATAAATACCGACTCATCTTTTGAAATTTATGGCAAATATTCAAAATCTCTGCGTGTTCTGACTGGGCTCTATGTTATTTGATGAATGCAAACTCACACGACAAGCTTTTTTTTTTTTTTTTTTTTAAAAAGCGTTACGTTTTAATACAAAAATTTATCTGAGTTTATAACATATATGGAAATAGATTCAACTCGAAAATTTTCTATAACCATTTTTCCTAATAATTACATAATATTTTTTACAATTTTCTGATGTTTTGAATTTTTTTTTTGTAAAACAAATTAGAAGCTGAATAAGACCGCTGTTGCCAGGTGGTCGTATCTTAACTGACTGCATAGAACTTTTTAGATATCAATTAATTGCTAAACACAAGCTCTTGGTTACGTTTTTTTTTGTTGTTGTCATGACCCGGAGAAAATACCTATTTCAGCCTTAAAATATTTCTTCAAAGTAATAAGAAGGTATACCTAACTCTTTCCAGCGTTGGGATCGTCTATCGTTATAAGGAAATCATGTGCAATGTTTGCAAAAGTTACGATCAGATTTGTAATTGCAAACAACAAAACATTGAACCTTTATGGCTGCATATTTTCAATGCTCTGTCGCCTACTTCCTGATGGATGAAAATCGATACAAATCATTAAAGGTTATCAAAATTTCTCATCAAGTATAAAGTAAATGTCCTGTACTGACAAACTGTGAGAAATATCATAGAAAAACAACGAAAGAAGAAACGAGTAGGTTTCCCCAAAGCACTAATTCAGTACGAACTGAATCAGGAAGTTGGTTCATGAAGTCTGACTTCACCACTCCATGAAAACGTTTTATTCATTTCATGATTTCCTGGCGGCAAAGTCTGATAAATTCATTATTATACCCTTTAATTAAAGATATTACTTTTCGGGGATTTTGTATGACCTTTGAGGCAATTTCAACGCAAAGATGAACATATTAGTAGTAAAAAATTAAGTATTACTTCGTTATTTTAGTTGTAAGAAAAAACTATTCCTTATTCTATTTTTTAAATTAAAAAAAACATCTATAACTGATTCTTGTAACATATGGTACGAAATGAAAATAAAGTCCGAATGAAACGTTTATTCATTCGAATTTACAAAAACAAATAAATTAAATTACTTAATTATTACAAATTCAGTTAAAATATTTATATAACAGTTTTGACATTCTGGTCTGATGCCTTTTGATCGAATGCTATTGTAATGTACAGTACTACATTGCAATTCTTTTGATTGGTGCCTTTTGTCATGATGTTCTCTGACCGGCCACCCCCATTTTTACTGGCATACAAATTTTTATTTGTACATGCATAAGTTGCATGAATTGCATTCAGCCTCTGTGGTTTTTTGCCAATTTAGTGATAGTGCATATCTATTTGTTGCGAATTTTTCTTCTTTCATAAAATCTCGCTAAAAGTTGGAAGGGGCCAAGCCTCCCGGGACCCCTTATCTCTGGCTACGCCTCTGTATGTACCAAAAGACAATAGACAATTCAAGGCGTACGCATCATATCGTTGGGGATTTAAAACAGTATTGCTTTCTCGGGATTTGTTTCCTGACCGAGATGAACACGTTGAAACTTCATATACTAAAAAGAGACTTCACTCATTTAGTCGTTTAAGAGTAAGTTACCAAACTATACACCCGTTGTATTTATTGATATGTTATTTAACAACGGAAATAGAAGAGGTGTATATTGAATTACCATAACCTCATAAATGACCCGTTCGATCAACCAGTCAAGAAGTCTACAGATTCTTTTTCTATTTTCCTCTATGCGAGTGTGTGTGTGTTTATCTGTGTATTTCTCGGCTCTTCTGGTCACATTTTTGGGCTTACAGCCTTGAAAATTTGTATGAGTTCACCATTAGGCACCATCTATGATATTTTATTGTTTTTTTTAATGCTAGTTTGAGTCTATATGATCATTTTTGATTAACCAACAATGCCCAAATTTAAGATATCTTTTAAGATAATTATAGATAAAAAAAATCTATTCAAAGAAAAGACTTTCGATAAAAAGATCTATTTCTTTAAAGATATTTTTTAGATTATTGTTCTGGTATATACCAGAATTATAATCTAAAAAATATCTATATCCGTAGCTTCCAGTGATTCATTTATGCGAGGTACAGATATATATTTAGTGATGTTCACCAGTTTGAACACATAATCCCTCGAAAAGTGACAGGATGTTCCACAATTAATTGACGAACTGACGGACAGAAATGAGTGAATACATTTAACTCCTCCAACTTCTAATAACAGTTTCAGGGTATATATTTATTGATCCATCCTCACGCACGCGTACACACACACACACACACACACTTATATATACTGACTGGATCAAGACCATTGCACACACACACACACACACATACACATACATTTAAATAATTTTAGTATAAACTAGCAGGGAATCCCGGTGTTGCCAAGAGAAGAAATGACTGCACATTTGACAATAAAGCAATAAAACATGTTTTTTTTTAATGAGTCTTCTTACACATCACAACCAGATGGGCGGGATAGTACAAGCTGAAAAATTATTCGAGTGTATTCAGGGTATTAAATGGCAGGCTGTGCGATCGAATCTTGGCGTGGGTGTCTCACACCCTTGGGCGGACATGAGCACACTCTCGGGCCGATTTGCGATGGCACACATGCACCCTCGACAAGTCAACACAATCTGCGCAGTTTTTCGTGTGACTCCTATTGACATGATCGGAGGCGGGAGTTTGGATTCGAGATTTCAAATACGTGAAACTTGTTAAACAATGTCTTTCAATCATAAACGATGGGTCAATCCTTTGTTTTGTAAAGGCAGAAGATTCAACCATCGTCGACATCAATCACGTATGCAGAAAAGAGCAAAAACAAAGTGGCTTAATTGAAACCGCTCAGATAACAAATCGTATTAAATAACAATTGTAAATTAACTTCCGCACACTCAATCACTAGATGTTAACAACGGGGCACATCATTTGTATGCCGATTTCAGCATTGATTGAACGAGTGTGTGAAAAATTTATGAAAGGCAAACAGAAGTTGACACATAAATTATATGGTTATTGCTTTGAATATCACACGGTGTAACCGAATAGTTTTCATCCTTTTCATGCACCGGTTTCGGCAGTGATAGAGACTTAACAAATCATTTTTTTTTATAATAAAAACTGACTAATTTCTGGAGGAAACAAACATGTTATAGACTGAGAGCAAACAAATCTTGCGAAAATTATCAAGTATTTTTTCTGAACAAACGAATTTTCTAGAAAATAAGTCTCACTTGAAACTTTTGCACACTTTGTTTTTCATTAGCACTTCAAAATTTCCAAAAGAAATTAAAGCCCGATTCAGTAATTAGAGAATAATACTTTTTTGAAAATCTATGCCTTAACAGCAACGTGAAAAGATCTGATCACATAGTGAAACTACTATAACATTGTAATAATTACCGTTTACAACTGAAGATGGCTCCTGACATAAGTGGAAGCCTGAAGATACATTTTCATTGAGCAGCTTCTTTTACATAACAAATTGAAATTATATTTGCTTAACCGAATCGTAACCGGTAAAGAGAAAAGAACATTAACAAACTGTCAAATTCCGGGAACGGACTGAAAGTCGATACGGAAGGTGAGCTGGAGGAGTTTCAGGGACTGGTCGGAGACGAAAAGGCATAATGATGATAGATATAATATGTGGGTCACAGACAGGGAGAGCTTTTTCCTGCCCAGTTTAAAGGTAATAATATGTATATTTTTTCAAGTACCTGATAGTCATGGGTGGTAACGCTATTGATGGAGTGGGCAAAAAACAGACGGATCGTATAGGCCATTTTCCGACTAGATCTTGTCGTACTTTTCAAATTTATCCAATAAAAATCAAGATAATAAAAAAAATATCACTTGGATTCAACATTCTAGCCCCAAACAAAGCATTTACTTTCATAAATCAGACCAGGAAGGAGACTGATGAGGGGCGGGGACGGACCGAAAGTCGACACAGAAGTTGACCTTGTGGAGCTTCGGTGACTGGCTGGAGAGGCATCATAATGGTAGATAAGATATGAGGAACTTTACCCTGTGCAGCTTAAAGGTAATATTTGCTGTTTTCTTTTTTGTTTTTCATTTGCTCATCTTTCCCTGGTGATGACAATAGGTCGAAACTAATTTAAATATGAAAAAAAAAAAATATATATATATATATATATATATATATATACACTGTACACTTACTCATGTTCGTGCGTTTCATCAATTCACTATATATATATATATATATATATATATATATATATATATATATATATATACATATATATATACATATACATATATAGTATATGTGGTACAAATCAGGCCAGCAGTATAACAGAATATAATAATATATCAATAATATAAAGCCACTTCTGGAATGTAATGGATTTATTTCACAGAGTGCTCCATACATACAACTTTTTACTCTTGAAGTTTGGTTGTTTTAGAGTAGAGCTGGAAATAAATTGAAGAATGAGGATTCGCTAGAGCTACGGGGGATATCAACAGGGGCAATAAAACCCAATGCCAAGATACCTAAGTCAAGATAAAAACTACTCCCACACCACTACTAAGCATCCTTGCAGGAATGACCCCTATATGGAGTTCACACCCCTTGACAAAATGAATATCCCCATACCACTCACTAACACACCCACAACATTCTCACCAAATTCCAAATAAACAGAACCCCCCAAACATAGACAATCATTCGCCTGATGAGGCCCGAAGACGACAGAAACATGAGCTAGTTTGTGTAGCAAATCCACATTCTACTATATATATATATATATATATATATATATATATATATATATATATATATATATATTCCAAAGTCCATTTCAATGCTCTACCACTTCGTTTCACGCACAAAAACCAACATTCATAAGTGTAGTTCAATTTGAACGTGTAATCTTGATTGGAAATGCCAGTGGAAAACTAAAATTCCACCCAAAATTTTACCGGTTCACCAAACTCTTTTCTTCTTCACCTTTCTATATAAAAGGCTTCGGCATTTTATTAGTTTTATTGACAATATTTTAGGCGGTTCACATAGCATTAGACTCGAGTTATTTTAATTCACACATTACGTACGGTAGAATAATAATAATAACTGGTAGTGAAGAGTTTGATACAATATAACATAATAAAACGTTCAGAAGTTTTTCTGACGTGACTCACGATTGGGCGTAATGGAAGAGAATTCAACTTTATAAAAGCAAAAGAAAAGAAAAACATAATAAATAAAATGTGTTCGTTCCATTGTGACTCAACATCTGAATAAAAAAAAAAGACAAACACGGGATCGTTGAAAAGATACACGTTTTTATATAATGCGACCTGAAGAAGAAAAATGCTGGTCAGTTGGAAAGAATTTATAGAAGCCTCCGTGTGAAATTCAATGAAAGAGAGTTCATCAAAATGGCGGCAGTTATCTACTGCTCGGTTCAAGGTGAGGTGCCGATGGCCAAACGGTTAGCAGCACAAAAAAAATAAAATAGAATTGGCCTTGTTCAACTGAGACCTGCGTTCACTTCGCCCAGATGCTGTTGGAAAAATAGTTGTTCCATCTCTTCCCAACAAGCTATGCTAGAGGTTATTTGAATGACGCCACTTCGGGTGCTTGTCAATTCTCAAATGATAAACCCTGAGACAGAGAAATTTGTGATTTTTGAAACCCAGTCACAGAGGGCTAGTGCTGCGCCGTTGCTAAAGTGAGGACAGTTTTTATAATCATTATTATTATTATTATTATTATTATTATTATTATTATTATTATTATTATTATTATTATTATGCATTTTCACACCGGTTGCCTGATGGTCACTGTTGGAGATTGCGTGACAGTATCTCCTCAGGTCTCCAGCCCTTCTATCCGCACTCTCACAGCTCACAGCAATGCGGTGGTTTACAGTTTCACACGATGCCCAATGGTCATCGCCGAAGGCTAAGTGACAGTAAGTCTCCTCAGGTCTTCAGCCCTCCTCTCATATCTCCCTCACCTATCACAGCAGCGCTGCGGTTCGTACCTCCGCCAACATTTATTCATTTTTTATTCTATTTTGTAAATTTTTCATTTCCCCGTCCTCTTCTCCCGATAAAGTTAGTAGTAATTGCTGGGGGCGCCATAGATCTTACATTTCTAGCTCTTTCCTCAGTATTCGTGCAGTCCCCAGTAGTGCTGTTGTGTATATAGTCTGGATCCTTCCTTCCTTTTATCCCTAGTGCACCCACTATTACTTGTACTGCTCTGATTTTCGTGTTCCACACCTTCTTCAGCTCCCTTGCCGGGTCCTTGTAATTTCCCAGGTTTTCACTCTCTTTCCCATTTACTCTGGGGTTCGCAGGCGGGGCCACATCTATAATTTGCAGGTTTTCTTCATGTCCACGATTACCAGGTCCGGTCTTCTCGCTTGGATGGGGTAGTCAGTTTGGATGTCAAAGTCCCTGAGTAATTTATCTCTTTTATTTATCAGAACTGTCTCCAGTTTGTACTGATGCCACTTGTTTGCATAATTGAATCCCATTTGTTTGGTCGGTTCCCAGTGTATCACTGTTGCTACCTTGTTGTGTCTGTTTTTATACTCTTTCTGAGCTAGTTGATTACATTCACTGGTTATGTAGTTTACGGTGTCATCCCTTTCTCCACGTAGACGGCATTTGCTGTTTGTTTGGCTTCTGTCGATTTCCGTTTTGATATAGTTTGTTTTGATGCATTCGTTTTGAGCTGTCATGATGAGATTTCCTTTGGCACGGCCATATCCATGATCACTCGTCTGTGACATTTTGTATCTGTCTTATGAATTCTCAGTATAGTTTTTTTCTGTTCCCATTTTTCTTTCCTTGTTTGTTGAACCACTCCTTCGTTTTTACTTTTTTGTTTGTTGAGCTGCTTCGGGCGCTTTCCATAATGTCCTCACTGTTCGCTTGCACATCATCTTCTAATCTTGTTTTGGCTTTTTGGACACTGTCTTCTATACTGATGAGTCCTTTGCCGCCTACTAATCTCTTCACGTACAGTCTTCCTGCGTCATCTCAGGGGTGTAAGGCTTTGTGCATTGTCATAAACATTCTTATTTGCCGGTTCATTGACTTGAGTTCTTCCTTTGTTCATCCAGAGAATGGTCCTATGTATCTTATTACTGATACAGCCCACATATTCACAGCCTTGATCAGATTCTTGCTTTTTAGTTTGATCTCTAATATTTACATTATCCTCCCAAAGTATTCTCTTCTTATTTTTTCTTTCATTTCTTCCCGCTTTATTGCGTCACATTCGAGAACTCCCTGGTATTTGTATCGGTCTTATGAGGTCTTTTTGCTGCCAAGGAATTCCATTCCTTCTTTTGCAGCGAGTCTTCCTTTGTGCATTACCGTTAGTGTGCATTGTTCTATTCCAAACTCCATCCCAGTGTCATCACTGCATTCCTTCACTTTGTTGAGCAGCGTTTCTAGAGTTTCCTGTTCTTCGCAAATAGTAGTTCATGTACATTACATGGTTGACTTTTCCCTTTGCTTTGGAAAGTTTGAGTGACAGCAAGTCTCCTCAAGTCTCCAGCCCTTCTCTCCTAGAACTCATAGGTCGCAATAATACAGCAGTTTACAGTTTCTCACCGGTTGCCCAGTGGTCATTGCTGAAGGCTGAGTGACAATAAGTTTCCTCAGGTCTTCAGCCAACGTCTTCTCTCTCTTTCGCCTATCATGTCAGTGCTGCGGTTTGCAATTCTGCTTCCATTTCCCTTCCTCTGTTGGGTCACTGTTGACAATTAACGTTGCAGTTTTTATATTTCTAGCACTTTCCTCAGTATCCGTGCAGTTCCTAGTAGTGCCGTGGTCTGTACAGTCTCAATCCTTCCCCTTATCCCAATCTCCTTCAGCCTCACCCTCAGTGTTTTTTGGACAGTTCCCAGTGCGGCCACTATGACCGGCACTACCCCAGCTTTCATGTTCCACATCTTCCTCAATTCTCTTGTTAGGTCCTTGTATTTTTCCCGTTTTTCACTCTCCTTCCTCTCTACTCTATGGTCTGCAGGTACAGCTACGTCTACTATTTGGCAAGTCTTCCTCTTCTTGTCTACATTTACCAAGTCCGGTCTTCTTGCCTGGATGAGGTGGTCAGTTTGGATGTCAAAGTCCCAGAGTATTATTATTATTGATGCGTCTGCATTTTTACATCAGATATGTGGTGGTCATTGCTCAGCGATATCGTCTCCTCAATTTCCCAGCCCTCCTCTCTGCATTCCCGCAGCCCGTTGCAGTGATGTGGTTTGCACTTTCTCACCAGATGCCTTGCGGTCATCGCTGAAGGCTGAGTAAGAGTAGATTGCCTCAGGTCTCCAGCCCCCACCTCAGTGTCCTAACAGACCACAGCAGCGCGGTAGTTTGTGCTGTCTCAATCCTCTCTTGATTTTTTCTAAAAGTTATGCGAAGTTCTTTCCCGCTATTTGGTCATTTCTGACGACTGGTGGTCGTTTGTGTCTTATTTACAGGATCCTCCTCAGTATTCTTGGGGATTCCAGCGGTGCAGCAGTTTGCATCGTCTCAATCCTTTCTCTTATCCGCAACTCCTCCAACCTTGATTGTTTCTTCAATGCAGAAAATAGAGATGTTTACTTAAACCTTCCAAGATTAATCCATTAGCCCGTCAAGCTGGTGAAGAATAAAAGTTATCCATTGCAAGATGAAAGCCCTTGTACATCGCAAGATAATCCATTCCGAATTATCTATTAACAGTTATCGAGTGCAAGATAAAAGCTCTGGATCACAGGTAGAACTGATTGGCATCAATCACAATAAAACGGAAAATTCATTAAGTTCCCGTCATTCGCAGTTGATAGGCTAAGACACTCAAAGTCTGATTCTTAAAAAAAGAAGTCAAAAAACGCATCCATTTCTACTTGATAATCAAAGAAAACTATTCTCTCGTTATGATATACATTTGTCCCATAAGATCTGTATCTCGAGGAATCAGCAGATCAGTTCGTCTTCTCGTCTTTCTTGTTCCGTTATGAATTGCAAATTGATTCTTCCGTAGATTATAATAGCATCATTGTCCTTGATTGTAAAAGCCGGGGAATCTCATTTGCTTTATTTTTCAATACGCATACGTCCCAGTAATCGAGATCTACGAGACATTACGCCCTAGCAGTCGTAGAAAGCCTAGAGCATATACGTCCCATGAACAAAGAGTAATGGTACCAGAAGCAAGGAATCCAGAAATCATTGATGCTATCATACAACAAGGCATACATCTTGTTTATATAGGACGTCTACAACAAATCTAAAGACACAGCTTGAAGAGGGAATTAGACGAGGCAATATCAGCACACCCGAACTTTTCACAGCCTGCCTCGAGATGATCTCCCGGAACTTAGATTGGGAGATTAAAAGAATTAGAATAAATGTCAAATACTGGAGTAACCTCAGATTTGCTGATGACATTGTGCTTTTGCTGAGAACCCTCAAAATCTCTAAATAATGCAAGATGAGCTGAACAACGGAAGCAAGAAACTTGAAATGCACTCCGACTTCAGTAGAACAAATGTCAAGTTCAGCAAACATATCGAGAGGAAATATACGACAATCAAAATAAAAAACGCACAACTAAAAGAAAATTGAATAAGAGATTAGATGTCTTTGAAAGTTTTATCTTTGAATGATAATGTATCAATCAACATTTTCCCTCATTCGTTAAATGGGCTTACGCCTCAGTAGGTTTGACACCTAAACGCTCATGCTAGAACGCTAAGAATGAATCGGCACTGCCAAATAGTCCGAAAACCAAGTTGTCCGTCTCCTAGACTGGTTACCAACTAAGGGTAGAGAACCCAGTCTACTACACTAGTCACCCATAGCTGGAATGAGACCAATGTTAGCAAGTTCAATCTACCCTGTTATATACCCATAGCTGGTGAGAGTAGTTGATTCATGCCTTTCCCAAGGGTATTAACACAAAGTTAAAACACAACTGTCTTCGACAGAATCTTCCCTCGGTTCGCCGATTAAGTTCCCTCTGCTGTTAACCGTTAGGACATTCACACCACTTCTTTTTGAAAGAAAGAATTCATGAACGAATGTTTGTACATATCGAGGCGTGGGAATTCAGTTTATTATTTATGGAAACTTAAAGTCTTCAAATAGACACCCTAGTAACTCGGTACGACATAAACAAAACAGCGAAAACTTTGCCTTCACACTTTATGACAATAAGATGCTGACTTCTTGGCTGGGACCATCTAACAATTCTTGACTGACGTTCACTCCTGACGTTACAAGAATGTTTTATTGAATAAACTGTGTCATCATCATCATCACCATCATCATCATCATCATCATCATCATCATCATCATCATCATCATCAGTCTGTTAGCGTTCGTCGTTGGATAGACACTTTTCCCGAGATTCGCCAGACCTCTCTATCGTGGGCATCGAGGAGCCAGTACTTTCTGAATTCATCTAGTTCGTCACGCCATATTACTTTCCATTGACATTTGAGTTCTCTGTTCCTATGATGTCTCGGACTCCTGTCTTTTCTCTGATATTCTATACACTCTTATGATCTCTCCATGTGAGGTTCAGCATGATTCTCTCATGTGCACGTTGCATAGTTCTCGGTGTGTGTAACAGTCCTAAACGAGTGGTTTTTAATTTTTTCTTGTTGTATTAGGATTTTTCCGTAGTTCCCTGAAAGCCTGAAAATGCTTAACAATTGCATTTTCGTCCACGTGGTTACGTTAGTAAAAGAATGGCCCCTATAACTTAAAAGTATATCTACTCTAATACTGAACAGTATCTGCAACAGATAAGGTCGCATTCTATAGAACAATGTTGTACAAGCTAAACTTGCTGGACGTTATTAGTGGGTTCGATCCTCAGTGGATCTGCCACTATTGATGGTCCGATAGGAAACTTCTAAGTTAAAAAGTACTTTAAAATAAATGAAACAGATCAGAACGCACGTCGTATAGCACTGGTCCTAAACTATTTCTGTTGGCCGGGGTTATTGGGCTCGATCTATATCAGATATCCCAGTACAGAAAGTCTGATACCAACTCATGCTTAGTTAATATCTTCTATAATAATGAACCTTGAGATTTTCTTGGTTTGCTGTCTGTAACACTGGACTCTTCCCCTCAAGGGTAGGGAATTGTCAAAATACAAAAAAACAAACTTCCTACCCACTGTTTGGAACACTAAAAAAAAAACTCAATCCAAATATATCTTTCATTTTCTTTCCTAATAGGATTAACAATTACATCATTTGAAGAACAAAAAGTTTAGGACAGACGTCGAATAGCAATGTTCAGCAAGTTGATCTTACTGACCGTTGTTGGTGGGTTCAATCTTCATTGGATCACTTGGATATATATATATATATATATATATATATATATATATATATATATATATATATATATATGATGGAAAGTGTGAATCTCTTGGTGTGTTCTCTTTATCCCTGGACTCTCTCACTCAAGGGAAAGTATTTTTCTCATGGAGATATCTTCTTCCCACCATTCGAAAATGGTTTCATAGAAATTAAAAAATATCAGTGATTTTTTCACTAGTATTAAACTAGTGAGTTATTTATTTGTTTTTCCTTTTGATCATCATACTATAATTCAGCAAATGTCCATCCGTCCATCTGTGATCGCAAAACTGAAAAAAAAACCGCATAGAGGTATGACCAACAAATTTTCTGCGATTATTTTTGAGATCTGTGAGCAGGTTTTTCTTAGCGAGTTAGCATCAAAAAATTCATCACTCCAAAAAGATATATATATATATATATATATATATATATATATATATATATATATATATATATATATATATATATCAGGTTTGCCATTTAGTATAATATAACATGATATAATATAATATAATGTAATATAAAGCAATGTCTGATTTGTGATGGATTTATTTCGTACAGTGCGCGGTATATTCAACTTTAAATTCCAAGAGTTAAGTTGATTTAGAGTAAAGCTAGAAATATAGTAGAATGTAGATTCGTTACACAAACACATTTATGTTTCTGCCCTTTTTGGGCCTCTTCAGAAGCACACACATTCACACACACACACATATATATGTGTGTGTGTGTGTACGTGTGTGTGTATGTGTATAAATTACTTCATATTATATTGAAATGATCTCTCGTTATTACATGGTGGATGTATCATTTAGTCGAGACAACGTAAATAGAATAAACAATTAAATTCCTGCTGCAGCCCCAATTCATTTACTTGTTACATGTTATATACATCCATTTCTTGATAACAGCATCCCCCGTTTTTAATATTGACGTTATGCCCTCTGTTTCTAGGAATGCAGAGCGAACGTGAATGATTTGAAGATGGTAATGAAAAAAATATGAGTCATGCACGATCCGTGAAATGATTATATTATTATAAGTTAATTGAAAAAAATATAAATGCAAGTTTCATGAACGGCATTTCACATTCAATATTGGTTGAACCTCGTTGAAACATGCCCGGATATATTTGAACTTCAATGGAATTATTTTACCCAGAAACTAGTAAATTTATCTCAGTGGAAGATTTCACCGTTCCGAATGGCGAGATATTTTTATCGGCAAAATTGTTCCCACTCGGTGTGAGAGTCTATTTATATAGCAAGAGAATCAGGAGGAAAAAACGCACTGATCATTGACTGCCGGAAACTGCAAAAGCCACATACGTAACCACGTTCAGCGTGAGCAGAAATACAGTTTCGATATTGAATGCCGGACGAAGATTGATCAAAAATGGACCAGTCTTATTATTGTTGCATGATGTCAACAGATTGTTTTGCCATGAATATAGCGATGGATTCAAAGGATTTGGAATGTAGCATTTACGTGTTCTTCAGTTACAAAGTTGTTGTTTAATAAATCGGACACTGATTACACAGGGCACTTCTGAACCTCTTTATAAAGTTTTGTCTACTTCTAGCGCCATCCAGGGGTTACTTGACTGGAATAAAAATCAAAGTGGTACATTATCTAAAGATGTTCTAGAACCCCAGCTCTAAGATATCCATACTGATCCATCAAAATTCAGGAGAAGCATCGATGAACTGCTGATCGAATTTCTTAATAAAACATTTACAAGATTATCTGCTTGTTTGTATGTACGAACGGTACGCTTTCTAAATGAGAACATGTTAACCTTTAATCAAGTGAATCCTGTAGTTATTTAAACGGCCAACTTGGAGATACTAAGTTTTGCAAATGACATATCTATCTTCTAGCCAGTTTCAATCACCCGTGAAATTTCTATAGGCCTGCATAGTTTTCATTATTATTGATTTCAAACTTATTTTGCAAGGCTCCAAAAGTGGAGTTGAATATATTTTTCTACGGCAACAAGAACAAGAACAACCCTCACGAAAATTAGGGCTGCAAACCGATTCATATCCCCTGACGGAACTTACGACCAACTTACAGTCTTAGATATTAACTAAAAATTATGGTACAAAAATGCAAGATCTTATTTCATTGTAGCAAATAAATACATATATAAAATATAGATATATACATATTATTGTGCCATCCACAGACAGCTGTTTCGTTGTATTACAACTCTTCAGTGTGGCTATTGACTAACTGTTATCCCATCCACTAACACAAGGTAGGATTGAAACCTTTGCTTTAGACTCGGAGACTGGTATCCTACCTCTGCACCAGGGAACTGGACGGTCAAGTAAGCTGAATTAAGAAGATATATTTATTTAGTTTAAATTCTCCGTCCTATAGAAGAGCATTGCATGAGCTTACAATGAAATTGAAGAGTGCTCAATCCTGAATAGAGGAGTGTTAATATATATACATACATACATACATATATATATATATATATATATATATATATATATATATATATATATATATATATATATATATATATATATCCTGCAGAAGCTGGTCTTGTTATCTGTTTGTTCATTTCTGTTGCTTTCTATCGCTACATTCACATCAGTTTGCAGTCGTCAAGTAAGCAGTATGGACCGAAAGTAAATATGGGAGCGGATCCAGGATTTCGAGCTTGGGAAGGGTTTCAAATGGAGAAATTAAAGAAAAATACCTGAATGTTACCAATGTATACATTGAACCTGATTTTAAGCAGAATTTTTTTCTTTTCAACATAACTCGACTCACCTACGTTAATCAGTGTAATAACTGTTTGCTACTTTCCGATTAATTGTTTGGACCTCCTGGATTTCTCCTGGATCAGCGTCCAAAAGAAGTTGTCTTCAATTAAATCTGAACAAGCAGCCCTTGTTATTGGGAGCCCGTCTAAAGTTGATGGTCTTTTGCTGACTTGAAAACGTTTGAAATTAACTGTAATGAAGAAGTAAGTAACTGAGAAAATAGGACAATTCATACGACATCTAATATAGCGTAGAGGAAATAGAATGGGAAAGGATATAATTATATGTTTAAATACGAATTTTGCTCTAGCAAAATTGATAAGGCGTCGTTCATATTAGATGAGATCCTAACGATAATGAATGCTCATTCAAATTTTATCGGAAACCACTTTTTTATAGCCTATCCATACCGCTCATTTAATGGAAAATGATTGTTGCGATAAAAAGCGACAACATTAAGATAAATGAGTACAATACAACTGTTTTCTCGAGGCCAGCGATCTTCATCTTAGTTGCAAGGATGTCAAAATACTGTTTGAATTCATCCCGTTAAGCGTTCTTGCTTTATTCGGGTGTAGAATGGAGATAGAATGAGAGTTTGAATTGGGGATGAGATTTCTTCTTCATTGTTTTAAAATAAACTGTTTCGTCTGAAGGATAGAGTGTTCTGATACACCCCTTCAGTACTCACTGAATTACACTTCTTCGCTTGCTGTGACTAGTTGGTCGCTTTTTAAAATGTATTTTCATCGTCACAGCTACGTAATTTTGATATAGACTTGAAATGACGGACCATATCACATGCTTTGCCTTCATTCAACCACGTGTAACATTTGTAGGTTAATGAAATTGAAATCTGAGGTTTCGTTCAAGAAACGTGCAAGAGTCGTTTCTAATGGGTGTTCTAAATATGTGACCTTGTGTCATAGTTAATCTTAATAAATACCGATATTTACTACGTTTAGCTTAGTACAGGTATCACCAAAGAGAATTATACACTAAACTCACTACATTTACCAAATTTCTACCAGACAAGCTTGATAAGCATGGATATAAGCCAGGTACCCAAGTTTTGAAAATATCAATAATTCATGTCAAGATAACGCACCCATCCTTGCAAATATATTTCCTCTATGCTTCAATAATTTATGTCTTCTAGCGAAGTTAGAGGAGTTATGTATACTCACTGGTATCAGTCTGTTAGTCCACATATTATCTTCAGGAATTCTCATTGAAATTTAATGGCATTTTGATGAAGGGTGGGTCATCGGCAGGGAAACGATTAAATTTTAGGGCGGACACAGGAAGTCTTTCAATAGAGGGATATATCTTGATTTTCTTTAAAATACGTATGTATTTACTCATGTTTGTCCATACAATATCTCCAAAAGTTCAAAATGAATCCCAATGACCTTCCTGGGGGAGATGTGTCTGTAAGGGTGTGGCACGGGCTAAGAAAGACGAGATTAGATTTTGGGGCGGATAAAGGATTTTTTATTTTCATTGAAAGACGCTTCTTTTTTTATGTATTCACATATGTTTTTCCATACAATATCTCCGATAGATTTTTTAATGAATTTCTATGACATTTTGTAAAAGGGTGTGCCATAGGGTAAGGGAGAGCTGGGTGAATTTTTGGGTGGATACAAAAATTTTTTTTTTAATTGAGAAATTTTTTTTATAAGTATTCATGCATAAACTTACGTTTGTCCATACAATATCTCCCAAAGTTCACAATGAGTTTCAAAGACTATTTATGCAAGGATGAGCCATGGATTGAAATATGATGCAGATCCAGGATTTTTCTTCGATTGGAGGATATTTTTTCTCAACGGTCTGAAAATTGAAAATCTAAACACGCACAGTAAAATCCACTGCATCTTAGCTATATATGAACTGATTTTCATTCGGTTTTTGAGTAGTGTATGGTGTTGGCTGAGTTGTACGTTCCCTGGGTGTTTTCTTGTCTTATTTGAAATATCTTTGAACCTGATATCGTATTATTGCGTCTGTGCTTTCTTTTGTTGAAGCAATTTACTGTAATTCACTTCCGGCTTGTTAGGTCCCTCGTAACTTCATCAGTATTTCAGTATCGCAACTCAGTTTGTTGCCTGGCTCTCACAGCGCTGGATGGGGAGTCAAATTTTCCCAGTTTTAATTCCGAGTTGTCTATCACTAAGACTGGAAGTCAACCAAGGCTGAAGCGCCTAATCTGTGCAGCTATGTATCTATAGCTGGGACGGAAGGAAGAGATGAGTTCATGCCTTTCTCAAAGGCATCAGTGTGAAGTGAACGCAAACTGTCTCAGTCGGAGTTGCATATTCCATTTTCTGTGCTGCTAACCGTTACACCGCATGCACCCTCAACTTTCAAATTTTTATCACATAGAATACAAATCTTCGTCTCTATTCATGCTGAGATCTCGCCCTCCAAACAACTGCAAATAGCTCAACTGAAGTGCTACGATTTAGCATTTCCCGCGCGTTATTGTAGTAGTTGGTGTTTTCCAGCACAACCGTTTGGCTGGTACAGTTTGGTACATTTTTAGAATTCCGTATATTTTGGGAACTATTGTCTCCCTCTTTGTTATTTTTATGACAACATTTCAGTGGCTGTTTTCTAAAGTTTTGGCATAAAGAATCCTCATTATTTATTTTCTGATGCTAGTGTTCATCTAAGTGAAGACAACGTCTCTCTATTCGTTTTCTGGAGTTTTGAGACGAGGTATTTCATTATTCCATGAATTTTCCACATTCCAGTCTTCATTTTCGTTAGCTCAACGCCCCACTATTGGTTTTCTGAAGTTCTGAGATGAAGTATTTCCATTATTCCATAAATCTTTCGGATGGTCCTTTTCATCTTTGGTAAGATAACGTCTCACTCTCTGTTATCTGAAGTTCTTAGATAAAGTAGGATTCTATATCTTTTTTTGGACATGCAGAGTTTATCTATCTAATTCTTGCACGCAAAATGTAATCGGGGACCTGAGTTCAAATTTCATCTGAGATAGTTTTTTTCCCCTACACATTAAAGATCTTGAGGATGGTATGAACCCATCTCTCCCAATAGATCGGATCAAGGATTACTTCTTCGAAACTGTACCAAAGACTGAAAACGAGATTAGAGGAACTTGGGATAAGAGGGAGGATTAAGACTATGCAGACAACAGCACTACTGGGGACTGCTAGAATACTGAGGGGAGTACTGGAAATATGAGATCTACGACTCCCAGCTGCTAGCAATGGCCTTATAGCCAAGAAAAAGGCATGGTAAAGGCGGCACAGCGCTACTGTGACAGGTGATGACGATATAAGAGGAAGGCGGGAGACCTGAAGACACTAACTTTCACTCAGACTTCAGTGATAACCACCAGGCAACTGGGGTGAATCGGTAAACCACAGCACTGCTGTGAGCTGCGAAATTGTGTAGAGGAGCGCTCAAGACTTCAGAAGACCTGCTGTCACTCAGTCTTCAGCGGTGTAATAATAATAATAATAATAATAATAATAATAATAATAATAGTAATAATAATAATAGATATATTACATTCATTTGCCTTTACGCGTTATTTAGTTAATATAGATACCCAAGTTCATCATTGTCGCCAAAAACGTTACGTTGCACTGCATTCGCTTGTTCATCTCCATTCAAAATGAACCGAAACTTTTACGCATTTGCCCCCCCCCCAAGAATGTTAGGGAGACTACTCTACAATTTGCATTTAATATGAATTCATTGAGAAACTTGGGAGTTATTGCTGCGATGCAAAGGAGACAGAATTCCTTGATTCACTGCTAAGTTCAATCACTGCTTTCATATCCCATTGCCCAATCTTCAACAAAATTTAATGGAAACTTTTTGAGAACTTTTTGAAATTATCGTGTGGACAACCAGACGGTAAAATGGAAAAACGGAAAGACGGATACGAGTAAAGACATGGGTAAAAATATAAATAGCAACAGACAAACTGTCTCTTGAGTTAGTAAGATTCGAAACAAGGTTACCAGATCACAAAATTGGGTCTCATCCACAAGACGGTTACGGCTAACTGTTGAAAGCTTGAGACTTTTCTTTCCTTTTGAAACACCAGGAGAAAAAAATGAAATACTTCGTGGAGAACCGGTGCAGATATTGTGGTGAGTGGATTTACATAACTACGATGTAAGGGAGAAATTGCAGGATCTGCCTCCAAATAAAATAATCTCTTCCATAGTCAATCTTCTAACTTTCCACAAAATGTCATTGTAATTTATGGAGATATTGCAAGGTGCAGACATGAATCTCCGGTTTAGGAGAGGAAAAATCCATGGATCAGCTCCCAAATTGGATCGCCTTTTCCGTAGCACAGCACATAACCATCTGCAAAATTGCATTGAATTTTATTGAGAAATATCTGTGATATTGTGTAGCGTGGTCATTATCTATGATAAGTGTTTTCCTCCTCTGAATCCACCCCGAAATTCAATGACTTATTTTGCAAAATTTCATTGACATTTATTGAGTTCTATTGGAGATAATGTGTGTGAAGAAGTACAGACGAACAGATACTGGCAAATTAATTTAGAGAAGAGCTATAGCTCAAAAGAAAAGAAGAATATATCTTGCCGTGAACAGAATTCGTTCTATTGTTATCACAGCCTGCGCGTGGGGACCTAACCTCTAGACGGTGACATAAGGAACTTTTGGTGATATTTTGAGGGCAAACAGACAGACTAGGTTTGATATAAATATATCTCATCCAAATTTGTTGGCAGAGATATAACAAATCCAAATCTGTTCCCGAGTTATTAAGCATGAGAGACGATACTGGTTGGGTCAAAACTATTTGGGGTGCCATAGCTCGGTTTGTCCACATCGTAACAATTGCGTAAAGGTCATCATTTTACTTAATTTTGCTGTATTATCGTTTAGTGGAAGCATAGTCAGATCATCTTTAAGAGTGCCTGAGATATACTACAAATGAAACAATCCTTGCTTATACGGATGTAAAATAACGTTGTCTGTCTACTGTGTTTCGTAACCGTATTTTAGATTTTTATTCTGAAATGAAGTAATCGTGGATTATACGAATGTGAAATAAAGTTCCTTGTATGCTGTGTTCGGCTATCATATTTTGCCTTCGTCTAAACGAGTATACCCAAAATCAACTTGCTCCAGAAAAACCACCGTAATCCCCGAGCTACTTGAAAACCACACAAGTAATAAATCTGTGAAACCCCCATGTTTCTATCTTCATTAGTTTCCGTGTTATTAAGCTTCAAAAAGCGTGACGAATAGGGCCTAGTCGGGTCGGGAGGGGTCAGGACGTTTTTTTTTTTTAATCTACATGAATCTCCAAAATACGTGAAATGATGTAAACGTATGCTACTATCTTTAAAATACTCTGAGATATGGGGCAGTTTTGTAACCAATGCATTTGATAAGAGCGACCTCATCTACGCCTAGGTCGCAATTATTTCACTGTACTTGAGTTGAATCATATGTTAATTTATTCACAGAACTATACGAAAATGTATTTCTTTGAATTTTTTAAGCGCACATTTTTTTTTGCTTTCCATTCTAAAATAAAGACCTAAAGTTTATGATTTGCTTTAATCATATCTATAGGATTCTACAGATCTTGGCTGTTAACCTGGGCCCCGCAAACATGTTCCCAATTAGGCCCCGCAGCTCCTAAAACTGACCTTGTCTGGGAAGCTAAAGAATCATAAAAGGGATAGATTGTTACTAAACAATGCACAACGCTTGGTGTAAAGTACAGTTAACTTCTTTCGTAAATGTAAAAAAAATCCTTTGAAATGTCATCGCACTTTTCTCTGTATGGCCTGATTTCCTCATTTACCTCTGCTAACAGAGTTGGAAGAAGTACATTATTCATTCGTGTCTGTCCATCTGTCTGTCAGCCCACACAATATCTCCGAAAGTTCTCAATGAATTTTAATGACTTTTGGGGGAAAGGTGGACCATAAACCAAGAGAGAACCGGTTTAATTTTTGGGCAGATTCCGGAATTTTCTCCGATTGAGAGATATTTTTTAAAGATTCATTTTAGACGATAGTCCGGAATATTGGAAATCAAAACTTGGACAGTTGCCTCTCTCGCATTGTAGCTAAATATAAACTCAATTTCATTCAATTTTTAGTCAATCTGTTGCGTTGGCAGAGGTATGCACATTTTAAGTGCCTTCTAGTTTACGTCTGTCAGCGGACTTGGAAGAGGCATACATATTCGCTTGCGCCTGTGCGTCTCTCATTTTGTCCGACTCGTTTACCACTCCATATCTATAATAGTTCTGGGTGAATGATCATATAAGATGAAATGGTTAGGGGATCCTTCATGTAGGACGAGTCTCCTGTGTTATGGAATGCAAGTTTGAGTATCATTGGAAACTATTCCCGATTTCAAGCCTCCTATTCGAATTGTCGATGGCTGATTCAGCCCCGAACGTTGTGGTAATCGACTTATATGACGAAAAGTGTGTTTTTTCTATTTCTCTATCCGTAACTATGGAGTCTTCCACTGTAACGAGTTCAGTTACTTTTCTAAAAAAAAATCATCTCATTGAAATTCAAATATATCTATTGAATTTTTCACGAGGATTAATAAGTATAACATAGTCAGTAAAGTGCTGTGACGAAAGAGGGTCATGGCTGACAAAATCAAAACACACGTCCCTGATTTTGGGGGAATATGACGTGACTAAATTAAAACACAACATGTCGTTGAACCACGTGACAGAGGACTCGTCTCCAAAGCTGAGACGGATCTGATCAGGACATGCTTATCTAAAGGCTACAAGAGAGCATTCGCTGCAGCATTTTTTGTTCAGGTTCTTCTTTCGACCACCCGAGAAGGTGGTCGAAAATGATCAGACTATTTCGAATAAGGTAACCTTTTCCCTTTTTTTACCCTTCTTCCTCTTTCCTTTCTATGTGTGGATGAAGCGAGAGCTTCTATCAACCATAGGATAGTGATTTGTGTTGGGCTTTTCAGCTAGAACCGCTACGACAAAAGATCATCGGTTGTTGCATAACCTGCAAATCATAATTAGTACTTTAACAAATCCTTCCGATAACTGGCACCACCAACTTGATATGTATACAACGTTTAGTGTCCGACTGTGTTCATATTACAATAAAAGATGCAGAGATATAATCCGAATCGAAAATGGCAGTGCTTCATCTCACAAAATAATTAAAATATTCGTGTTATTAGTACCTAGAAAAGTTTTTTTCAAACCTGGGCCTTACCTTGTCCGAACGCATTCAATCAAATCGGACTTGGAGAGTAAACAAACCAGGAAAATTTCTTGATTATTAGTCCCAGAGACGCCCATCCACATCAATCAGTATATGAAGGATGGAAAAAGAAAGCAGAGTGAACTCTATACCTCACCCAAGCAAATTAAAAAGTGAGGCAAGCAAATCAAAAATTAGGTTTGCAAATCGAAAATAAAGCAAACAAATTAAAAAAATACGGCATGCAAATTTTAAAATACATAAATCAAATTAAAAAGACAAGCGAATTGAATCAATGAACAAACGTAGTCACTTATATACAGTAACTGCTCCTCCCTTTTCCAAACCTGTACTTGAATTTGCACTGGCCGACATCAAAAGCTTTAGTCAGTAAATCTGATAAAGAAATATACATGATACCTCAAATAGAAATAATAAAATGAATTGTCAGTGAAGCAAAATATATTAAGAGACAAGTTTCAATTAATTGCACTTTAAAAAGATAACATTTGCAGCAACTGCTGCAGTAACTGTATGTGACTACGCAATGAAATATGTGAACGCAACCTTCCATTTGATCCAATGGGATTCAATATCGACGGTTGTTGAAAACTTCCCAGACAAGCTGCGACTATTTTTTTTTCACCAGGTTTCCAATGAAATACGCAGTCTACTGTTATCCTGGGGGTATTTTACTCCCTTTCTGTTGATTAATTCCGGACCTTTTTTCGACGATTGTAGCTTTCAATCGGTTCGATTGCGCGCAGTACTTTTTTAAATGAATCGTTTGATTCCCCGGATAGAGCCGATAATAGAGGTCATCCTTTAAATCCTACCGTAAAACATCATAATTTTAGACTGATGGCCAGCTTTTGATAGGGTTATTTGCAGTTTATTTTGTTTACCTCATGGTCCCTTCTTTTTCATGTTGTAAATTATCCTTTTTTCATAGCCTGTCATAGTTTGTTTCAATAGACAGAACATTTTTTGTTACGTTTATGTAGCGAATCGCACACGGAGATACAATTCAGGTCTTTTTGCTCATGTGGAAGCCACTCATCAAAGCAATTAACATAACCAAGCCGGTGCAAATGATTTTTAACGTTTGGTCATTGTTAAGTATTGTTCTGATTTGACTGCTACCAATCTAAACCGGTTTACCTAACCGTGGAATATCTAGCATTCAACTTAGCAAAGCAATTTGGACACTTTCGATTATTTACAGTACCTTCTTCATAAACTGTGCAAATCTCTTTATACCTTCCTTGATGAATTGTATTGAAAATGCACATTGCCATTACAACTAACACAATATAATCAAAGGCGATTTTTTTGAAAAAAAAGTTTGTTAAAATTAAACGCTCTTGTTGACATTCAACGACAAACACAGAACGAGTTTTTTGGTCTATCAAAATTATATGCATTATTTCCAAGGCAAAGTATAACCAGTCGCAATCTTGGAACCTCAACAGGCTGAACAATAACATAGAGGGAATAATTTCAGAAAGTCTTCGATCAGGCCTTTTTTTCTCTCAGCATTAGCTTTAATTCTATAACTATTAATCGGCTCAACTTTGGTAGGTGTTTATTGGGAAATGGTCGATGGCAAAGTGCCACCTGACGATATTACTTCCATGATATAAAAAGGCACTTTACAGTCGTATCTCACAACTTTTTTTTTTTGCACTGCAGGCAACTGGAATATTGCCAATATACTTGCAGAACCTCCGACGGGAAAAAGGTGTTAATCCCGACCGGAATGTAGGTGATGTTAACTATATCGTCTATAAGTAGCTAATACCCTCAACTCCGTTTCTAAAAAGATTTATCTAATGAATTTATTATCAAGATCCTACTTGGTTCATGAGGAAAAAAACTCATATCATCTTGAAATAAAAAAAAAGAAAAAAAAAAAGAAAGTTTAATTCATTTGCTACTGAAATATTTTTTGTCTAATTCAATCCATTTTTACAGTTCGTTTGTCTTGTAAGTCAAGTAGATTTCTCTTTGGGGGCATAGGATGCGTGACCGGGGGTGAAGAAAAGTGCAGCTGACTCATACCGTTCCATATCGCCAAACCACATCCTTTCATTGCGGCCCAGTAACACATTCCCTACGGTCCGGTCGTTGGGGACCACTGGCTTACAGCATCATGACGTTTCGGAATTTAAGAGCACTTGACCGATTTCTACAAGAGTGGCATCCGACCTAGTTTGATAGAAGCCTTTTCTTTTTTCATTATTAGAAAAAAGCACCGAACCAGCCGTGCACATTCTGTACAGTTTTAGCGAAACCTTTGGCCCCAAAAGGATCATGTCTTTTGAGCTCTGTAGTTATTGAATAGTACTTTATTTAAAAATCATCATTTGGAAAACATTTAATTGAAATATCTGGGGACAGAGTTTGTTTTTTAAAGAAAGATAGGAGAATCATGGATAGATATATTGATAGATAGATTTAATTATTATCGATGCGAGCGCGACACGTTACTTAGGATGAATTTTCAAATGATTACTTGGTAAGAATTGCTGGGGGGGGGTCCCATTAGTACGCTTGAGGATTCGTTGTGTATTCCCTGAGTTACGTTGTCAAATAAAGATGATCAGACATTTGGCATATTATAATAGTACTGTGATAGTAACATACTTGTTGGACCCATGGGAATTCCTAAGGATCCATTATATCATGCCTTTGCTTCTCTGTCAACCTTCTCGGTGTCCTCTGAATTTCTCATCCTTTCCAATATTGGTTGCCCGTTCATGTTTTCAATTAAATTGTTCATGAACACGGATTATTTTCGTATACGAAAAAGGAATAAGGGATGTGCAAATATTTGAAACTTCCCTTTTATCTTTCTTTGAAGAATTTCAATATATCGCAATTTTGCACGCATATATATATATATATATATATATATATATATATATATATATATATATATACACACACAAACACACACACACACACACCTTCAATCGTTCGTGTGTTGTCTCTTGATATCTACTTAGCAAACCTAACACTCGAATTGCCTTTCTTTTGTCTCAATCCCTTCCCTCTCTCTATTGACAACCCCCAGTCCAAGCCTGGAGTTGTCCTTGTTTCCCTGCCGTAACAAGAACAACAAAAATAATCCTCACCAAATCTGGAGGACATCTGCACAAATTCATCTTACAAAAGCTTATTTCATTCTAATGAATAAATACAATTATAGTGAAAAAAAACATGTATGAATAAGTTTTTATTTCTTATATTCACAATAAAAACTTATGGCAATCATATTTAGCGGGGATAAAAATAAGAGTGGCGTTTGACCCTGCAGCAGCCATACTTGTGCTTATACGTATATACATATATATATATATATATATATATATATATATATATATATATATATATATTCATTTGCTCCTTTCAACTGGTTTTCTTTCTGTTTTTTTTTTGTTTTTATTACCCCAACTTCTCTCTTTCACACCCTCTTTGTCCCCTCCTCCTCAACGTCACTTTTGCCATTCTACTTTTTAGCTAATAATATTAAGCAAGTTTCTATCGAGGAGCTTAACTGAATCCTGCTCTGGAGGGCTGGGAATTGCTCAGACACAACACTCTAATCCAGGGTAGAAAAACGTAACGGTCGTACACTCAAAAAAGCTGAATAATATCAATAACCGAAAACGAACTCTAACCACCGGGGATTAGAGAATGCAAGTTATGATAGAATTGACCAACTGACACAAAAAGAGGTGTCTATTGTAGGATGTTGAAAAGCACCTTTTCAATATGCTTGGAATGTAAATGGTGCAATGAATGTGTAATAACTTCTATCACATACGAATGTGGAAGATTGAAACTCACAAAATCACTCTGAAACAAACTCAGTCACATCGATGAAAAGATCGGTGGAAACAGGAATGTTAAGAATAACTCAAAGAAGTGAAATTAGATCAACAGGCATTACAGAGCTGACCAAAGTGAAAATTATCAAGATTTTAGAATAGAACAATAAACCAAAGTAATAAAACGTCATATACTTGACTACTTTGGGATTGCTATAATCATGCCGGAGATCTGACCTAGCAACAAAGCCAATGATCAACAGTTGCCAGTGCATCGTGTGCCGGTATCTACTTATATAATGAACAGTATGATTTCCTTGGTTCTCTGATCGTAACCATGGATTCCCCCACTTAAACGAGTAAACAATGATACCAGATTGATGTCGATTATAATGAGAGTGGAGGGCGGAAGGGTTTATTGGACCATAACTCCAGTCGTTGTCTAGCCTCTGTCTTGGAAGACAATGAAGAGTGCTCAAAGGATTTATATATGATTGTTATATCACACTCATGACTCACGACAGCTAGCTTACGTATTGTTTCTGACGCTTTGAGTAGCAGCACTGAAATGACCTTCCCAGGGCGCAAACCAGGGAAAAATGTATGGCGATCTTAGGGCGGTAGGAGCTGATAGAGAAAAGTTCAAGTTGGCATCCAGTCGACTTTGGGACTCAACTCTGGACTTTCTATTTGGCTTCTACTTCCGTAGACTTCCCTTCTCCCGAAAGTATCCACAAGGCAGTGGAACCACATTCACGATCATGGTACGATTGCTTTTTGGATAAATGAATTATACTCTCTTATACTTGCTACCAACCAAGGCTAACGAGCCCAGCCAGCCAATCAGTCGCATGGAGACGTAAAAAACGTTGTGGAAAGAACAGACAACGTGCAATGGTTTTGCAGTTACTGTCGTACCATATCTGATATAATAGCTTGTGCTAAAAAATTCCACACAGAACTTTGTTCAGTTAGTTGGTAAGCGTCATTTGCTGAAGGCACTGTATAGTTTTTTGTTACAAATTGATAAATATTCAATAGATCCATCGTTTCTTGGTGGTAATTTACCTCTGTCAACGAACTCGCATGAGGCATATATTTTCAGTCGTGTTTGTCTGTTTGTTCACACAATATCTCTCAATGATAATTTATTTCAGTGACATCTTATTGAAGGTTGGGCCATAGACTAAAGAGGCATTTATTAGATTTGGGGTTGGATCCAGGATTTTCTTTTTCGATTTAGCGATATTTTTCATGCATTGAGACACACTCCGAAATAATGGAAATCGAAACTTACACATTTATCTCCACCCACTGTATCTATCTGTGAACTGATTTTCATTCGGTTTTTTAATCACAAAGGCGTTGGCAATGGTATATATACTCTGAGAGTTTTCTAATTTCTACATGGGATTCATGCATGAAGCTTATACTTGCTCCTGGTTGCATTTAGGGCTTCCCATCTTTGAACTTGAACACTCATACTTTTATAAGACCAACCCCAAAATTTATTTCAAAAATTGTCTCAAATTCCCGATTTATGAACGTACATATATTTGCTTGTGGCAAATCCTGTGGACGCGTTGTGGGTTGTTGTTGTGGTGATGGTCGTCGTCATCGTGGTGTTAATAACTCCTTTTTATGACTTTGAAGCCCAAACTCTGAATCACAGCGTCTTCCACGCGTGGGGCACGGGATTGCATTACCACGTTGTTAGGGACCGTATGCTATGTATTCATGCACTTTCAAAAGTTGCAACACCTTACCTGTAAGTTTGACGCCACGCGGTACAATCGGGGAGTAAGATTTCCAGATTGTTTGAGAGGAATCTCACATTGCTCGATAACGGCAATAAAGGACTCTTTGTATCATTTCTTCTAGCTTCTGGATTAACTCTGGCCTTCGACTATTTCTCAGTAGAATACTTGTCTAGGAATGACGTTTTCACGCATCCGCCGAATCCATGGCCAATCTATCATATTTGTTGCCAGATGATCGTTAACTCAATGCGAGAAATGTTTGCTTGCTACAGGATCATGGCATGGGGAATTCAGTAGCGCCAGATTATGACAAATATCCACCAAAGACAGCATATATTAAAGGCTTTGTATGTGTTCTCGGTATATTGTCAAAGATTTTGAATAAGCGTATATTTACGATAATTATTTGCAGTAACAATTTCATTAACATTCTCAAAAGTTAAAGAAGTAGTTACCGACTAAGCTTGAACCTGCATCCCCATATCACAGCAGCTCGTCTAACACGGAAGGCAACTTAACCAATCCGACCACAGTCGCCTATTGCTAAACACCGTCATGTTGTCACCTCCCTATGACTTCTGTTTAAATGTTGACTCAGAGGATTGTCCAAGATAGATAAAATACTGATTTTGTCAAGCTGGTAATTAGTTCTGCTCTTTTGAGTATTACGTAAATCAGTGATTCTCAAAATTTTATTGTATGACGACACGCTTAGAAATATATTTGACTCACGTGAAACACCAACTGTATAAATAAAATGAACCAGACAAAACATTTCAAAAGTCAATGAATGGAACTTTTATATCAACATATGCCTGTACGTACTCGTCTCCTCTATTCACTTTCATCTGTCACAAACAAGGTTGAGATCTCGCAAAATCTAATGATAAAACCACTAGAATAGCCACTCTGTTGCGGAGGCGGAACCGACAAAATAACCGTTTGGACACGATCGTGGCTTGAAATACATTTGCATATTTTGGAAAAATCTATGCTGCACGCTTGAAAGTTGCAGAACACTGATGTGTCGTGGCACGCAGTTTGAGAACCAACAAGCAAGACAGGACCCAAATCTACAGTCACTCTTTTTTATGGAAGTCCAAGATAGATGAAAACAAAACAGAACATAAACAAACAAATTCAACATTGCTTACACCTTATTTACGACCATTTCTATCCAGGTAGTTTTTTTTCAATTCCTAGTAGCCTACAATTAGTGACAAACCTTTTAGTAAGGGACTTCTCAGCAATATCAAATTATTAACATCAATAAAGACTTGTGACTTTTGTCTTTGTACATGAAAATATAAACAGAGAATAAAAATAAAAGTGGAGAAGAATGAAAGAAACGATTTCGAATCAATCTTACTTGAAACAGTCAAAAAGTCGTGAATCTTTCCTTACTTCGTTAGAAAAGAGAGAGAAAAAAAAAGAATGAAAGAAGAGAAGAGACCGGGCGTGATTGAGTTTGAAATCTGAGAGAAATGGTTTCCGGTTTGAAAGTTCTCTAAACGAAAATGCGGCTTTATTAACTATCTTAGTAGTTGTAGAAGGAGGATGGACAGTGGAGGAGGAGGGGGTAGAGTAAGATGAGGAAGGCCCATCCGAAGCTCTGGACCGTCTTTCATATCAATCCAACTAGAAATTGTCTATGCAACGTACTAGGGACCGATAGACCGACCGACTGACAGACCGACCGAAAAGCGTCTTATAAAGATACGTCGACGCAACTAGAAATGACAGATATTGTCCAGCTGGCAATTAGTTGTGCTCTTAGTGTATTATATAAACAGGCGTTTGAAGGAGAAAGAAATTGCTAATTCGATCGTGAGAATTAAACGGATCAGTCTTTTCATTTGAAGCACAGGTGTACAGAAAAAACGCGCCAGCGTGTAGCGAACCTGTCCCCACCCACATAACTGTTGTCCCCAACGAATTGCGCATTCACTGTAGCGTCGTCGTCATTAATACCAGGAGGAAGGGCGGAACCGTTTTTTTGTAGGCTAACGAGACGGAGCCAAAACCACAGGTTTCGCCGAAAGCACCTCACCGCTGGTTCCAGTCGAAAATAAGGACACGGCAATCAGTGAAGACACTTTTTATCTTTTTTATTCTCGTCTCATGGTCTAGCTCAGTGGTAGAGTGAGGGGCTGATAGCCACAAAATTTTATCTTTTTTTTTCTCTTTCCTTGGTAACATAGCGATATTTGAGCTGAAACTAAAGACCGTCCCAGAAAATAGGGAGGGCGATCTTTCGGAAGCGGTCAGAATAACTCTGACTCAGAGAAATCATTTCCGAAACTTGAGTATGGAAGGATGGAAGTATAATTTTTCACTGGAAACTTTTGTAGATACGTTTTATTTTTTTGGAAAATTACATTTCACTGGAAACTTTTGAAACTTTTGCTCACGCACGATATTCTAAATTATAGTTTTTCGATGGAAATATTTGCACACACTTGATACTTTATAACAAGTTACAGTTATTCAGTAGTTTGTTGACAATTTTTTGCTGATTTTTTTCAATGGAATTATTCTTAAGATAATATCATCCAATGAAATGATTAAAGATTAATAGAATCAAATGTTAATAGATTATAGTATAAAAATAATATAAATGATAACTTGGAATGAAATGACAATTTTAGAAGACTGTGTTCTGTACCATTGAAATTAAGTACAACATTTTATGTTCTGAAATTATCATTTCGCTCCAACATTGTCGGATAAATCATAATCCATATTGATACGCTGGTCATATATGTGTGTGTGTGTGTGTGTATGTGTGTGTGAGCGAGTGTGTGTATGAAATAAATACAAGGATAATGTAAATAGGATAAATGATAAAGAGAATGGGGGCTGCTGCACGAATCCCATCACTGGCGGCTGTTTAGCTCTGTGGCAAGAGCAATACTACGAAGCAGCTACCCTATCGGTCGCAAGTTCGATTCCTGTAGCAGCCCCATTTTCTCAAATTGTTTATTCTATTTACTTTGTCTGAGCCAACTGTGTAACAATGGGAGATCATTTCAAATGATATGATGCAATTTATAATTATATATATATATATATATATATATATATATATATATATATATATATACAAGAATTACTACTCCAAAATTTAGCGAATTTCGGGGCTTGAAAAATATTACTCACGTTAAGCTCTCTGTCTCACTAATTCCTTTGAAATAGTGCCCTACCTACCAACAAACTGTACTGCTCACAAAGGGTGGTGGCAAAAGTTCGTACCATAATCAGTTCGCATGCTCTGTACTCGTGAATGGCACTTTTTATACCTACCCACCTACATATATACATACATTGTACGGATTGAATAAAAAAAAACCCCAATTTTATTGCTATAAACAATGTAAGTAGATTGAGGAGTATGTAGGTTGAAATATTGAGTTAATTGCAACATAGATTACTACATTATTTTACTTCATAAAAAGTTAAAAGTGACTCTCACCCTTTTATGAAATCATTCAAACGAATAATCACAGACACATGCACCCATGCATACACGCACATATATTTATATATTTATGTATTAATGTAACACTAGTGTATCGATGTGGATTATGATTTATCCGACGATATTAGTGTGAAATGACACCGAAGCAAAACCAGGAGGAACTGGTGCAACGTCAAAATGAATTAAATAAATTTTATTATTATACGGCATGAGCTTCTGAATTGTTACTTCACTCTAATACTAATATATATATATGAAATGTTGGAATTCATATCTTTGCGATCTTCCCTCATTCATGACTAAATTCAGGAAAGGAGAAGAGTTTCTCCTCTAAAAAACGAAGACAAAATAAAGCAAAAAATATTGTTTATAATCACCAGAGAATCAAGGGAGAATTCTTATAATCAATTGTGGTCACCATTCAAGGAGATCAATTAACTAAAGATATAAAGGATTTGTAGTTGATGTCACTAAAGCTGATTTCCTCAGATGTTCATTGCCCTCACATTTGAGCATATCATCAGCTTCAGAATATTTTTGTTTAAAAAGGTAAACATCATTAATTTCACGGGGATTTATCAGTAAAATGAGTAAAAATCGATGGAAGCAGCAATGCAAATATATGATGAATCATCAAATTGATAAAAGGTTGAATAAGAATCACATGAAAAAAAATTCTTCCCCAAAGTTTTGAACGTAAGATCCATGAAAGAACATTTGCACTTCAATAAATAATTTTTGAAATTGAATGATGTTCTGATTATTGTAGGATTTTTGCAAACTTTCTCAGGAGTCAGTTTTACGTAGAAAAATTTTTTTTTTCATTTTGTTCATATCTATTACTCTGTCATTGATTTCCTGAAGTGATCACGACCGACCATCAATTTGATCACGACCCTCCAATCGATTTCCTCGCGGAAACCGACGCTCCCATTGATTCTCCTGAACTGATCAAAGTTCTCTCTATTATTTCTTCAGGTGATCTTTACACTCTCATTGACATCTTCAGGTAATAATGACCCTCCCATTGATTTTCTCAGATAATCATGATCCCCAAACTGATTTCCCGGTGTTGGTTCTTGAAACATAATTGTTAATGTCATAAGATCGCTTACTAAGTCAGATCACAGGATGAAATCTTTCTGTTTTTTGACTGTTCTAACTAAGCGCTAATTTTCTCAACGGATTAATTTCGTCGTCCACTTTGAACTACCCTGCCATCTGTTGATCAGCTTGGGTACTAAACAAAATTGTGGGACAGAATATAATCTTCTGTGCTCCTAGATATCATCATCATCATCATTAATCGGTCATTCAAAGTCCTTTTATGGCGTAGGCTATCCTCACGGTCCGCAAGTTTTTTCTTGCTTCTGAGCGTCATGTTGCTTGAATATTCTGAACTTTTCCAGATCACGATGACATCTCATTGTTGACCAGCCAATGTCACCCATGATCTTTTGGGATCCATGTTGTGAGTTGCCATACCCAGCGGTAGTATGATATCCTTGCAACATGACCTGCCTATTGCCGTTCAAGTCAGCTAATGATTCCTAGGACATCACTGTCACATGCCTCTCTCTCTCTATGAAGATGAAAAGATGGTATTAAAATGACCCACCACGTAGTTACGAAGACTTCAAAGGTGGGATGGAATTTAACCCACGATGCTTCAAAGACTTAAGATAGTAGTCTGGTAATTGTAAGAATATTAATAAAGCAGTCGTGATCTGCAAGGTTCATGATCGCATGATGCATTATAAATAGATAGAAATTGACATCAATCAGTCCTTTTCTCTTCGGTAGAGATGAAAGAAAAATCAGTTACATACTTTACTCTTTATTGAAAGTTGCGGAATGAACAATGACTAAGCAGTACACACACACACACACACACACACACAGATATGCATATATATAATCAATAATTGTGTCATCCACAGACAGCTGTATCGTGTCACAACTCTTCAGTGTGGCTATAGACTAAATATCCCTTCACATTATCGAAACGTGGGGTTGAAACCTTTGCTCCGGACTCAGAAGCCGATGCTCAACCCCTGCCCTACGTATATATCGGGTGTCCTAAAAACTTATACATCATTAGAAACTGCCAACCAATACTGTCAGATCTGGTGACCTGGCAATATACCACACGTATAGTCCTCACCGATCGAGTTAGAGGGCGGAAATTTCTAACATCTACTCACTATTATGACTGAGAACAACGGCTTTCTAGGTTTTGCGTTTTTGTAAAAGATTTTGGGGTTCAATTTGCAATTAAAGTTCATGCTAAATTGGTCCCCTAGTTTGTGTCTGGCAGCATTCATGCTTTCGAAGAAAAATCAGACTTTTTGTGATCATTGCCCAACAAAAGGCGACAGACGTAACTCATTCATAGATCAGCCGTTTTTTCTAATTTCTGAATTGATCATCCCCAACATGACATATGCCCAAAGACGTTTTTCACGTGATTGTTCCCATTGAGTAACTTACCAGACCTGTTCGTTAATAGCGATTGTTTCTATCTAAAGGTTATTTCAAGGAAGAGTGATTCTGGACGCAACAAGTAACTTATGAGTCAATATTTCATTTCCTTATTAAGAAGATAAATATCAATCAAGAAAAATAAATACAGATTGCGTCATACCATAGTCCTATACACCCACCGTGGGACAATGGTTAAAAGCACATCTCACAGACCCGTTTGCTCGTATATTAAGTTCGATCCTCACAGTATTCTCCAACTGCTGTGGCCTTATTCAAGACTAAGATCAATTTAGTAAATAATGATTGGAGTTCCGACGGTAGAGTGATAGCGAACCAGTCTCGCTGGAGCACCACTAGCATAGTAAGTCCGATCCTCACTGGGAGCTTCACCTTCAGGAGCCTTATGCCAGACTGATATCAACTTGTTGATTGATTTTACGCCCTTTTAAGATCATATAATATTAGGTTAATGCAAACATTTTCAATTTTTTTAGAAGAATGATATTCATATATATATTCATAGTTGTTATGTCAACGAAGTATTCATTAGCTTTCTATGACCTTCGAATAACTTCCAGATAAATTGTGTATTACGCCATAAAAAACAACTGGACGCCTTGTGATATCGTGTATATTATTTTAGAATGGAGTCAATATTGCTCATTTGTTTCAGAATAATCAAAGTTTTGTGCTATGTTGTCATTTGATAATAATGATAATATTCAGATGTTTCTCTATGTGCCTGCAATCGAGTTACTTATTGGAAAGACCCAAGCTCCTCCATCTGATCAAAAATGTAACATTACATTAAATCACTTGCAAATATTAAATGTTTATTCTCTTTTCTATGATACTGCCGGACTTTAAAAGAAAAAAAAAATTGTGGCGAAATAATCTAAAAAGATTTTTCTACAACTACTTAGTGTCTAAAAATAAGGGAAACAATTTGTGAATTTTGAACACATATACAGTCTCTTAGGGATCAACTGGAACCGTTTTAGTCAAAAGATAGAGTCAAAAGGTCAAGAAAGAAAGAAGTAGATTAACCGAAAATCAGGTGTTGTAATTGATGAAATAGATTTTTCGTAGACATTTCCCGATATCTGAACTTGTTGGAACCGCTGATCAGCCAGGGAAGGGGATATTGCATAGAGAAAAACAAGTGATTGTCTGAAGGTAACAGGATTGGGGGAGAATTCGTAAGCCAAAACGGCGTAAAGCAAAGAAGCAATTACTATTAATTCATGTGGAAAAATCTTTTTGATAGTTCCAATGATAATGTTGTATTAGGCTGAATCGTCGGAGGTTGGGGGATGGGGGAAGCTACGAGAGACTGAGGTGTATGATAGAGAAGGAGAGATGCACATTTCCTCTATAATGGCTCACAACAAAACGCACGCTATTTTTGCTTTTTGCTATCAATATTGATAAAGTGAGAAATACCTCTATTCGGGCAAAGATATCTAACTCACATGACTACCATCCATAGAAAAATGTTACAATCATTGCTAATTTTGACAGGGACTAGTATCATGTATTTTTTGTGCGAAAATTCTCTTCGTTTGTTGAAATTCTTTACTGATTTTCAGGACAAAGCATCACACGCAAAGACATCGGATACTTTTATTTCTGAACTTTATTATAAGATGTATTCTTTACAATGACAGTGTACGTACAAAGATGCATGTTTGGAAAGGGACTGACAACCTGATGTGTGGAGAAACCTGCCATAATTGGCATGTAAAATAGTTCGCCGACGGTCGTACGGAACTGCGGCTTTGAAACATTTCAGTTATTTTCCCTCCAATGTTCCTCGAAAACTGCTGATCCAAATGATATCAAACTCGACTCAGCACTGCATTGTGAGCCGACTTATACATCTGGCATATGCTAACTCCATATATTGGCAAGTTGTTGACTAATCGCAGTGCAGGAATTTGAGTTTATTAATGTTCTATTCAACTTTCTAGCAATGACATGTATTAGCAGAATGTACAGTACAATTTGAACGTGTGTAGATATTAATAAAATTATAAGTGGTGTAGTCAGCAAGAATCGAACTTATCATGCGCGGGCAGATTAGCTTGAGAACCATCCCGCTGAGAAATTTGTACTCCCATATATATATATATATATATATATATATATATATATATATATATATATATATATATATATATATATATATATATATATATATATATATATGTATAATGCTCTTCCATAGGAATAAAGCATTCTGATGAATGGCGAATATAAGCTAAATAAATATACATCGCTTAAATTCAGCTTGACTGCCCATCCAGCTCTGTAGCGCAGATAAAGCGAAGGTTTCAATCCTGCCTCGTGGTACTGGAAGGGAAAATGGATAGTCTATAGCCACACTGAAAAGTTGTAATACAACGAAACAGCTGTCTGTGTATGACAATATATATATATATATATATATATATATATATATATATGTGTGTGTGTGTGTGTGTGTGTGTGTTTGTGCTTGTGTGTGTGTATATATATATATATCTGTGTGTGAGAGTGTGCGTATATATATATGAGAAAGATAAGTGAGTCGAATTTTGTAGAATACATACTATGCGATTGAGTAGGTTACCTTCCTGCATAGAAACATCTTGTTAACTAACACCTTCCCGTCGGCACAGATTGCACATATTTGTGTGGTGAATCAGAGTCGTCGACGAAAGGCGTCAACTGTTGAGCTTGGCTGCCTCTCTGTTCGATCTGCCCGGGCCTCTGTGAGTAAGCGGCAGATAAAAATCCGATTTAGCCATTAATCTTTTGAAATTTGAAGGCTATTCAACTGCAGGACACTTGCCAACGAACGTCCTATTAAAATATCATCGGAGGCAAAAACAAACGTGACATGTCTGGAGGTAAAAGTAGAAAAAAAAAGTTGTGACTCATCTAATCATATGTAAATCTAAATTAAGTGTCCAACGCCTTCGGCCTTGTGTCCTACTCAGGTAAATGGGGCGCCTAATTAGAAACCGTCAACCAGAACTGTCAACATAATCAACGCAGGTTTATACGGTTTTCAAATGATTCTGGTTGGCTGGCAATGTATGCATGTGTTACCTGAACAGGCTGCACTGATGGAGCCAGAGGGCTGAAATTTCAGGTATTTACTCCTTATGATGTTTAGATATAATGTTGTTAGCTTTTTTAACCTCCCCTATTGGTAAATAAGATTTTTTTTTTTTGCCGGTTGGTTATGCTAAATTGTTCCCCTAGTTTGAGTTTTTCGTTCGTTCGCACGTGACATATTGGAAATCAGGATCTTCCGTGACCCAACAGAGAAGGTTAGAGAAATAGCTTATTCATCGATTACTCCTTTTCCACAATTTCTTTCGTTGGTCACCCCCAACACGGTATGCTGCCAAAAGACATTATTCGCTCAACGGTTTCTATTGAGTGACTAACCAGACTTGCTGTAGTTCAAGGGTTAGTAACCCCTCGTTGTGTGGGTTGTTTACACGGTGTTTCGATTTCAACGTGGACAAGGTATGGAAACCCTGGTTTTAAGATTGGAAAGGAGAAGAAAAACACCTGAATCCTATGAAATAAACTTTGCTACTGTTGGAGAGGAAAAATAAATCTTCTGTTCACCACTATGGCGTTCGGATAGTGCACCTGAAGAGAGCTGAAACGTCGTGTTAACAAGCATGAAAAAAAAAAAGACGACTTCATTCGTCAGAGAAAACAATGCAAACTTTCGAACATAAAAACTGTTTGTTCGATCCTCACTGGACCCCCTCATATTTGTGAAAGACGACATGCCCGGGGACAAGAGTAGAGAAAAAGGCGTGACTCATCTGATTAAGGGTAAATATCACGACTCCCAATGTACCCCCCCCCAGATCATATACAAAACTGTAGCCGGTATAAGATGGTGTGACGAAACAGATAAGTTCAGAAAGAAATGGCTCTGCGACGTCCATGATAGAGTGGTATGGCGAACCTTAGGCAAAGTCAATGTCCAACGATGGACACTATTAGAATGATGATGATGATGATGATGAAGTTGATCGCATCTAACAACGAAGTTGGAAAAAAGTATATTTATTCAATCTGGTCAACCTACCTGTCTGCCTGCCTGCCTGTCTGTCTGTGTGTCTATCTTTCTATCTGTATGTCTGTTTATACACAATGATATATCCAAAACATCTCGATTAATTTTTTATGAAAGTATGTGCCATGGGCTCAGGGAGAAGTGATTGAATTTAGGGGCAGGTTCATAAGTATTTTTTTTTTCAAATTTCGATTGAGAGATATTTTTTATATACTAAAACAATGGTTCAAAATATGGAAAATCAATTCACAGTTACTTCCTCCTTCAATCGTAGTTATGTACGGTTTTCAGTTAGTATATGTCCTTGTCAGTGGTATGCATTCTCTGAATGCTCTCTGGTTGGAATGTTAGATGAGGTGACATGCCTAGAAGGAAGAGTAGAAGGAAAGTTATGAATCATCTAATCATGTGTAAATTGAAATTTTCGTTGATTTAGCTTTATTTTTTTTATCATCGAAAGAAGAAAAGAAATGTTATGCATTCTTGTTTTACTAATTTTTCCCCATCAGGGAATTCACGGATATATTGAAATTCAATGCAATACCCTCAAAGGAAAAAGAGTAAGAGAGATACACATACTCTCTATATATCTATCTATCCATCTATCTATCTATCTATCTATATATATATATATATATATATATATATATATATATATATATATATATATATATATATATATACATGCACACACATATACATACATACATATTTATGTGTGTGGCGATGGTAATTTGACAATGTGAAAGTGAAAATTTGAGAAAGCTAGTTTCATATCGCGGGTAATTCTATAATGGCTCAAAGATAGGCTTGATCCATTTCGCTGGAGTTGTGACAGCATTTTCAAAAGCGCTTAGCAATGCAGAAAATGCTGGCTTACCTCCAGTGAAATTCAACAAGCCTATCTTCGTGATGAAAAGAAATCTGAGAGATAACACCCTTGCTTTCTCAAATTTTTCACTTCCGCAGTGTCAAATTACCACTACTATTTAGTTGGCTACGACACAAACGTGCACATACACACACAGATATAGATTATTGAAAAAAAAAACAACAAAAAAAAATGTATGAGCAAAGGTGAGCCAAAAAGTATTGCTTCTTGTAATCCAGTCCGTACATGGATAAATTTGATAAACAAACAAGCAAACAAAACGGGTTTAAACATGTCTCTGGGATAAATGGATGATTGCAGATAAATGACGACGATATTGTGGAACAAATCGTAACCAGGGCCTGCTCTTCGATTTACCATTAAGATCCAGAGAGCAAGGTTCAACTGACACAGTGGTGCCCGAGTGATGACGTCGGTTCTTTTTGGATTCAAGGGTGGGTAATCTCGACACTTTTCCTCGGGTGACACAGGACGATCACTGGGGTTTATTATGAAGAAGCTTCAGGAAAATTGAAAACTGTATTGGTGTGAGAACGGCCTCAAAGTTGCAATGAGTAATTTTGCCCATTCTGATAATGCATCTGCCCATTTTCCAAAGGTACCAAGGACAGTCTTACGACAATTTCGTTGGGGGAAACCTTACCCTGTCAACACTGCAGCCCTGATCTTGCTTGCTCAGACATTTTTTTCCGCAAAACTTGAAGAATGGTTGAAAAGAACACGATTTGAATCCGGTTTTGACATGGTGTTAATCAATTGGCGCATATTTCTCCAGGAATGGGTTAGAGAGATGGGAGAACAGCTTTCAGAAATATATAGACCTAAATGAAGGATTGATGCATCATTTCATTGATATTTCTATGACTTTGTTGCAATACTTTTGAACTTACCATGGTGTGTGTGTATATATATATATATATATATATATATATATATATATATATATATATATATATATATATATATATATATATATTTATATATATATATTATATATATATATATATATATATATATATATATATATAGTCATGAAGTACGTAAGTGAATGCTAAGAAACCACTGAAATTCCACCGAAATATGAGTTACGGCCTTCAGTATATACACACACACACACACATATATATATATATATATATATATATATATATATATATATATATATATACTTTAGGCTGTAACTCATGTTTCGTTAGAGTTTTAGTGGGTTCGTCACATTCTCTTACTTTCTTTATGAGCAGTTGATAGTTTACTATTTCAAAGCAGTTATCAGTGTGAATAAATTATTACATCTAATCAATTTCATCTGAGATTTTATTAAAAAGTGACCTGGATTCGTTCAAGTTGAGAGGTCCTTTGTTTCAAATGCTTGGTACGACGTATATATAAACATGAAAAGGTTGTTACGATTCAGTGTAAAAGTACATGATTACGAACTGAGAAACAGACAATGTAACACTGTACGCACATACTGATTATCCCCCTTTTAAAATTCCATGGACATATTTGACTACGCACTTAGAGGAAGGGGCTCGTTGAATTTGGTAAAAGTATATATCCGTGATCATTTCATTTGAGGTCTTGTCAAAAATATAAAAAAAATATAAAAAAGTAACAGAAATCTTGGAGGAGTCCGTTGTTTCAAATGCAGAGTAGAGAATTTTTTTCTGCGAAATTGTTATGTTCTTACCTTCAAGTAGAAGGGTCAACTGTTATGGATAGAGAAAGAGAAAAAATAATCAAAGTTTATAATGAGAGTAGATCATTCAAAAGATGTCAAGATATGAATAATTTTTATTCATTCTTGTTTCACGTTAATCACCTTGATACCGAATGAAGTTGAAAAATACACCCTTCCTATCAATTTTTATTACTTTTTACCTGTTTCCTATTTTTACTCTCTCTTTCCAATCCCGCTCTTCTCTCGTAGCTGTTGAAGGACGACACAAGTCAAATTTGTGGCAAGAATTGAGATGAAGGTAATAAGTAGTAAAAATTAAAAAAAAACAATATTACAGTACATCATTTAATAATAACAGTTCTGGTTAGTCACTCGATAGAGATCAGCATGAGAAAAACGTCTTTTGTCAGCATGCCGTATCGGAGTTGATAAATTAAAAATCTAAAAAGAGGTGATCAATGAAAAAGTTAATTTTCTCGCCTTATGATGGAACATAGTAAAAAAAATAAAAACAAAACAAGTGCGAACGCAGCCGAACTCAAACTGCACGAACAAGTTTGTATAAAATTGCATTATAAATTAAACACCCTCTAAAGACCTATTTTGGCAGGAGTGTGGTTTTCTAGAAAAAAAAGTTTTCTCCAAGACATAATGAAATGAAGTTTAAACTTTCAGCTCCCTAGCTTCATTGATGTGGCCTGTATGCATGATAGATAGATCGATAGCCAGACCTACTTGAAAACTGAAGAAACTCATGTTCACAGTTTCGGCGACTCTTTTGGTTGACGGCATTTGATATGGATACTTTTCTTGTGTTCCAACTTGTCACTTCTCGAAACAGATCGAAAATTAATCAAGAAAAGGTGATTCACGCCGCATTTACATACACAAAAAGCATTTCATCAAGTCATTCAAAATGGACTTCTGCCTTTTCTCAGTTGAAATATATACATAATACCGGTGGTGAAGGTAAAGTATTGTGATTGTTAACCTATTAACTGCGACAGGTGTCGAAGAGTAATAGTTATTCACTGCAAGATAAAAGCCCTGACTCACAGACAGAACTGAATTGCCATCAATCACAATGAAACGGACATTTTATTAAGTTAGCCATAGAACTGCAATGACCAAAATTCCCACCATTCATAGATAATGGGTTAAGCAAGTCTCTTAAACCATTGTTACTGTAGTGAGTTGTATTCTCATTTGATGGCCAATACATTCGGTCTTGTGTCAAACTAGGTTAATAGGCACTTTATCGCTGAGAAATGGTTATTAAGCTAGTAACTCACACCATTAGTACTGTTCGATCCTGTGACATTCTGAGGAAACGGCGCCTTACCATAGAGCAATTAGTAGTATGCACGTTTTTCTTTAATCCATTACTGCTGTTGTAGGTTCGATCCTCACTGGGTGATTGATCTTTATGGAGTCTTATGTAACACCAAGCTAATGAGTGCCATACTATACAGATGTTAGCAAATAAGTTGAGTAGGCTATTGTTACTGCAGTAATCAGATACTCTACTCATGAGGCCTTATGCCATACTATTCTTATGGACATTGTGTCATACTTGGTTTATCGCAAAGTAGTGGTTCGTGAGTTAGTTTCCCAAGCCATGACTCTTGTGCTGAGTTCGAGCTCATTGGTCTTCAGTTCTCCGTTTAGGCAGGACTTTGGTTGCCTACAGTACCCCATCCTCACCATGGAGGTCTTTAGCAGCGTAGTTTCAATGCTTGTTGCCCTGGCTGACATCAAGATCTCAATTTTCGCGATGAAATCACGCCAGTGATAATTGAAGATGGTGCATAAACAACGCTGGTTGAAGCTCTCGTGTAGTCGTGTGTGATACTGGTAAACGGCTTAGGATTTAGCACCGTATATCAAGAAGGACAACACAATGGCAATGTGAACTCTCGATTTCATGTCTTTTGTGGTTTTTGTTACCCCAGACACGTTTTTGTAAAGGCTTGATTTACCTTAAGCTGTCTGTTGTCTATCTATCTGTCCAGCCTGGCGTCGGATGATATGACACAACCTGGGTAGGACAGTCTTTTGGGGGCTTACCCAAGTCATACTACACCAATGCACACACATACAAAAAACAAAACAAAACAAAAACAACAAAAAAACAAGAGTACCTCTCGCCTTCCGTCTCCATCGGCTCGATTGTAGTCTAGGACATCTCCTATCTAAGTTGCGTCATATCCTCCGACGCAAGGCTTGACAGAGATAGATAACCGAAAATCAACCCCCAAACCAAGGGTAAGGCTGCCTAGTCTATCTGCATGCTCTAGCGCACGCACATGTACACACACACACACACTTATATATATATATATATATATATATATATATATATATATATATATATATATCTTAACACAGAACCGTCGCATTGAAAGAAGCTAATACACCGAGAATAAACGGGATGAAAATTAGGTGTGAAAACAGTTATTTGGGCCCTTGCATTACCGGCGGCTGCTTAGCTTAATGGTAAGAGCATTACTACGTTGAAGCGGCTACCGTGTCAGTCGCAGATTCGATTCCTGCAGCAGTCCTATTTTCTTTATATATATATATATATATATATATATATATATATATATATATATATATATATATATATATATGTGTGTGTGTGTGTGTGTGTGTGTGCGTGTGTGCGCGTGTGTGTGTGTGTATGTATGTGTGTGTGTGTTTGAGTGTGTGTGAGTATTTGCATGCGCGTGGAGAGAGAGAGAGAGAGAGAGAGAGAGAGAGAGAGAGAGAGAGAGAGAGAGAGAGAGAGAGAGAGATTAACCGATGATTTAAAGGTATTGGTTTGCAAAAACAATACATCACAAATGAAGAGTTAACACACGTCGAAGGACTCCCCTGGTAGAAAATAAACAATTTCCCCATGAGTGCGATCATTAACACGGCCAACTACATCATTTCCACGAATTTGACTTAGGCTTAACAGTCGCAATGCTGAAATCAGATATCAATTATCTGCAGGCAATTATCAAGGGAGCAGTTTTCCTAGAACCTTGGAGAATACAACAAAATCCTCAGCATGAACCGATTGCAAAAAGTATTTTCCCCATTATTTGAAGTATTTACCATCATCTTGTTTTAAAAAGAATCTTCCATGGTAGGAAACATATTGGGTAACCCAGTGAGTTTCGAACACAGATCCTGCTCTCGGGTTCCTGGCGCCTCGGGCAAACTGAACGTCGATGCCCTTTAAAGTAACGAATTTATTTATCTTATTGAATTATTACCACTACTGCCAAAGTTGAAGGTATGTATTTATTCGGTTGTCTCTCTCCAAGATAACTCATATAACTTCATATTCGAAATTTTGCAGAAAAGATGGCCATGAAGTGAGGAAGTGTTAGTAAAATTTGGGGGGCGGCAGATCCAGGAATACATTTTGGGTGGAGAGATTCTTATCCATTTACCCCATACAATTATGTACACGCTCACCTCTGACAATATGATAGCTCCAAAGTTTCCCTATTCATTTTTTGGTAATCATGTAGAGGGAGGGGGGCAATAGGCTGTATACGAAGTTAACTTTAGGGCAGACCCATATACAATTATCTCTCAAATGTCCAAATTATGTGACCACACAATTTCTCCACCCCCATATATATATATATATATATATATATATATATATATATATATATATATATATATATATATATATTTATATATATATATATATATTGGCTTGATTCCATCCGAACTTGGATGGTTCGCCACTTTTTTTAGGTCTTAAGTTGGCTCTACCTGAACGTGAATAGTTCAAAGGCCCGTGCAATGGAGTTTTAAGGTGGAGTGCGACCCCACTCAAGGGTTTGCATGCTATGGAGATGAATAGTGATATGGCTGTAGGTTTGACAAGGCTTTCCTTCTCCTTGCAGATATCTCCGTTAGCTACGGGTGGTTTGTTACCCTTTTGCGTGAGTATTTCAACCTGAGTAGTGAACACTCAATAATTAATAATTGTATTACAACTCTTCAGTGTGGCTATAGACCATCCAGTATCTCATCCAGTACCACAAGATAGCATAGCAACTGTAAAGCTGAAGATAAAGATTCAGACTCAGGGGCTGGCATTTTAACCCTACGGAACTGGACGGTTAGTAGAACCAAATTTAAGCGATATATTTTACTTACGCACAATTTCCCATTCACAAAGGAAGAATAGTCCCCATCGGATAACTGCTTCTCAAATAAATGACTCATAACTATTTCGTCATGTGTGTGATCATTTACATGGTCAACTGTGTCATTTTTACAAAATTTATCTTCAGCTTTACTGTTGCTATGCTATCGTTAAGGGGCAATTACCTGTTGGCAGTTATCCAGGGGAAAGTTTCCCTTGAACCTTAGGGAATATAAATAACAAAATACCCATTATAAACCAATTGCAAAAAGTATTTTCCCCGTCACTTGAAATATCTACCTTAATTTTGTTGGGTATACCTGCTGCAAACATTCTTATCGAATAAATTACCGTCTCAGCACTTTGTCCCTCTGGAATCAGCTTGGGCATAAAAAAACAGAATTCAATGGACGATTCAGTTTTATGAGCCTAACTCAAATAGATATTGAAATTTTACCAATGATGAAAGTGTTTTTGGCGCAGCCGAAGTGACTCAGCATTTCGGCACAAAGATTCTTTTCTCGGAAACCTTGGTTATTCCGTGCATAGGAAGGTGTCCGTGAAAAATAAATTTTACAAAAATTCTCGTCCAACTTCTTTTTTTTTCAAAAAATTATGCTAATTTTCGAGTTGAATATTCCAAAGTCGTTGTCTATAATTGAGGAGAGTCATGATTCAAGGATACGTTGTGTCAGTATCAAAGATGGAAAGAACAGGTTATATTATGCAAAAAAAGTTTCTAAGATGTGTTGAGATGCCAGTCGTGGTCATGGCTTAGTAAACTCGTCTTGCAATAAATTGCAAATAAACTCGATACAAACCAGACTACAATATTTTGTAGTCAAGGATCAGACATAATCAAGCCATGTAAATTTCTACAGCCAGGTTGTTGAAAGCATGACTTACTTCTTTAAAACACGAAATGGTTCTTGAACGGGCTGTAGGGGGGATGCACTGATGATAAGCCCTCGTCAAGGTGTATCTCTTGCTCCGTATCCCTTCTTTCCCCTTCTTTGGTACAGTGTTATCTATCTTAGCAGGTCGGTTAGAATAAACATGATTTCCTCCCTCTTTCTCTAGTCAATCTTCCTCCCACCACCAATCAGATGCTGCGACGAACTTCAGCCCATCCTGTAAGCATTCAACCAATCAGAGGCCACGACAGACTCCAGCCCATCCTGTAACCATTCAACCAATCAGATGCCACGACAGACTCAAGCACATCCTGTTACCATGCGACCCGTATCTTCTTACAGGATTTTGCGTTCATGTAGAATCAATTAGATCAATTTTCACACCTTTCTAAATGAAATTGAATGACAAGAAACAGACGCAGAAGTCATAAAATTTACTAAAAGATATGGAATTGGACAATCCTTGATTATTTGGTCGTAAAATACAATAGCATAAAGATTGTCAAGAGTCATCCCCCTTGATGACTAAGATAGCTAGATTTTTCCTTTTCAGCTAACTTTATTGACATACATTTCATGTAGGCTTCAAATAATGTTATTATTCTCGCTGTAAGACACTGTTCTTCAAATCTAAGATTTCATTCTCGAAATCTCAACTCAACTCTAACCGTAACCCTGACTCTGTGTATGGGATTGGTTTAATGCACCGGTCAGGAAAAGAGGGTGAATATCAAGCGGGTAACCTGCTTGACCGGGAAAATGCAGGGCAGGATATCACAAGCAATGAAGTGCACGCTGGAAAATACGACCGAGAAATGTCTTGGTGCCGTAGTAAGAAACCTACCTGATTGGGAAAATCTTAGACCCGTGAAATGCTGGGCAGGATATTACCAGGGGAAGTGCGACTGGGAAACGTACCAATGCATGCATGTTTGCATGTGCCAGTGTACGTGCCTATACATTTATGAGTGTATTTGTATGTGAGGGTGAATGTACACGTCTTAGTGTGCGCATATGCCAGTATATTTGTCCGTGGATATGTACAGTTATGACTGAAATTAACTTCGTCCTGATTTATTGAAAACATCCACCAAAATAATTTAGTTGCAAAGATTTCCTGCCAAACACAGGTAGCAATAGGTATGAGGTAAGTAAATATATGAACAGAAATCTTAGATATCTAATTTTACATAATTTTGAAGAAAAGAAAAATATAATTGTATGCCCCAAATTAATGGGATGAGAAAATCAATAATCAATTGTACATCCTTTTTCTAATCTATTTTAATAAACTGTCACAAGATGAGAACAAATATCTGCAGAGATGTTCCTTCAGGTTTCGTTGTAGGGACAGCATGCTCTGGGTTGAAAGTGTCATCTTGACAGCTCCAAACAAATTTCTTGTCTTTAACCCCAATGTCCCGATTTTGTCTCATCTAACCATAATACATTCTCTCAAAATGAAACAGGCTTTTCAATATGTTCATGCTAGAACTTTCGAATGGATAGCCTTCAAAAAGCGAATCTTTTGAGGTTGGCTGCCCCGTGCAGGACTTTCTTAAGAGTATTTCTTATTGGTTTCACTACATTGGCTTCCAAATTATTCCTGAGACCCTTATTTGTAATATTTGTATTATTTTTCTACAGTTCTTAGAAGTCTACGTTCCGATCTGGCCGGCATTTTTTTTTCATCTTACCTCGTCCACGTTTTTCACAACAGTCTTCTCTTTCTTAAACTCAGAAAGAGGTTGATGTTTTAAATAGTTGATTTAGGGATAGAAAAGAAACGGCACTATATCCACTGCCTGACTTGTAGACCCCGATAATCTTAGTTCTAATGTCTAAATTATGTTCAGATGTCGTCACCATTATCCACTTATGAGGAGCTCATACAGCCGAAAAATACTTTATTTTATGACGTGAATAAATACAGTGCAATATCACCGCACTATATCTTTCTGAATAACTAGTAATGTATTAATATTCCAGGCGACCGTTCCCCAGGGCTGCATCTCCCCCTTGAACGAATAGGAATAGGATCAGGGTTAATCCCTAATGCCTGGGGTGTGCTAAAAAGGCAATTGTCGTAGGAACTACACATATACGCAAATAGAGCTTCACATTTTACCTAATTTTATGTCAAATTTGTTCTATTGGGGGTGCGTATAAACACCCTGAACAACATTTGGGATAGAATGGATCCAGTTCGGCGGGGTGTGAAATTAGAGTTCCAGATATAAATTTTGATTCCTCAACTTGAACCCTTATCGTCTGATTAAAGAACAAACTCGCTTAACCTGAAGGTCCTTGACACATATCCACCACCATAAATGGCTCCTTTTAATGAACTCCTATTTCAAATAGTCGTCATCGGTCAGTGCCCAATGGTGTGATATCCCAACCGGAACATATTGGTGTATTCAAATCAGGCCGGCAAAATCTGCTCGAGGTTAGTTAGATCAGCATAGAGCGCGGAAGAATGTTATCATTAGATCAAGTGATAATGGCTACTAAAAGGCAACCGGGGACAAACATGTAATCAAGGATCAAATGCATCGCTCTGTAGCTTGGGGTGGGGTAGGGGGCGTTGGGTCAACGAGGAGAAAGTCAAATAGTGACGAGAAACGTAATGACATTAGCCTTTATAATAGCAACCTGAAGCAACCAGTCTCTATTGGGAACACTAGACGAATATCCGTCTTTAACGAGAACATATAAAGTAAGTAAAGTAAAGCCCTTACGGTGGCTAGGGTATCAGTCGTCCCCGACCGAGCTCCCCATATCACAGGTTTCTCTGTCTCGGCTACTTATTCGACATGTTTTGCAACATGTTGATTAGACTTAGGGGCGACAAGCTTCCGAACTGTCGTCACTCACTTTCTTTGCAATTGTCCTGTTGCTAGGATGGGGTAGGGGGAACAGATGGATTCATGCCTTCCTATAGGCATTAGGGCGAAATGAACGCAGTTGTCCGTCGGAGTTTGAAACATGCTCATCAATTTTATTTTCGGAGCTGCAAACCGTTTGGCCTAGGTCACATCCCTCAACATAAAGTCTCTTTTGACCTGCACGACCCAAATACAGCTGCAGGTGCCTAAGGTAGTACGATGGTGATTTAGCTTGGCTCAGTAGTCTAGTGAGTTCGATTCCCATTGGGTGCTTTATAATTATGGCATTGTGTCAGACTAAGCAATGTTTAGTAAATTAAAAAGCTCCAAGACAGCTTTTACTTCAGTCAACGCCGTTCGCTAAAAATTGAATTAAAATAATTTAAAAAAAAAACTTCATATGTACAAATATTGTACAAGCATACTTCTTTAAAGATTTAAAAATAGTTTTTTTTTCTGTAGTGTTCATTTCTAACCCTTTTTCCTATAGAAAAATAAAAATATATATACGTATCAATTAAAAACAAATTCCTTGATTTACATTAAAATTCCATCAATTTTTCCTATCCAATGGCCCACCTTTTGGAATTAATTGAGAACTCTCAGAGATGTTGTGTAGGCAAATAGACAGACAAAGAGGTGGACAGACACGAGTGAAAACATACGTTTCTTTAACTTCGTTGGCAAAGGTAATATAACTGATAATTGTGTATTTCCTTGTTGCGAGAGAGGCCAGGTTTCAAGTTTCAGAAGCCAGAGTTTCGAATGCTGATTATCTGTGCAGGCTATTCTCATTAAATAGTTTGATGAAACACGCGTGTGTTACTTTTTTTATACCAGGCTAAACTAAGCTAATTAAATATGAAGACGATTTTTCCCGAAGATACATTATTAGACATTTGATTAGACCTGTTCACAGTTTACCTCTTGCTTCCTGATCAGGTAAGGTAATTATTGAGGAGCGGTTTTCTTAAATTCTCACTCACCAACAGATTTCTCTGCAGACCTATAGTGAGAGATCTCTGTCAAGATGTCTGACAATGGAATAGAGTGCAGGGATAATATTCATACTTCTCCCACGAGCATTAGCGTGAAGTGAGCATGAACAGTTTAAGCTGCAATGCGAACTCAAATCGCTGACTTTTTCTTCCGTGTTAATCAGCGTCACGCCACGCTGCACCTCCTCTAATAAAATGATTTGACACTAATAAACCTTGAAACAAGAAAATATATGTTGTACTAACGCATGTATCCATCAAGAAGCAAATAATAGTCTCGATGGACTCAGTACGTACAGACCTCCACACATACACACACACGCATACATGTACTGTAATATACTGTGGTTGAATGAGTATCTTTCTTTGACGATGAATCATTCAGACTTTGGTTCATTCACCAAGAGCTAGCCACAAAAGAGCTAACTACAAAAAAGATACGACATAAGAACAAGGTGACAATTAATTATATTTTTTTGAGCTGAGCATAAGAAGAGCTAAGTGACAACTGATAACACTGAGCAACGCGATTTTTATTCCTCAGAAGTTTATTTGCATATGAGTAAAAATTATGGAAAATGGCCATTTAACATATACGTCTTCTAACTTCGTTGGCAGAGGTAAATAACTGATGATTTTGTCATTCCATGTGGTGAGAGAGGTTAGGTTTCACTCAAACTTCGCCTTTGTGACAAGGACAACGATATTTTGAAATTGTTCAGCGGGGAAATTTACTTACTTTAATCGCATTTAAAAAAAAAACACATTTTTTTCAGAAAAAAAACTGTTATATGTACATTCACATTCCTATGTCATTGAAATTTACACACACCCTTTGGAGATACTGCGTGGAAACTCGTGAGTGAACGAAGTCGGCAGAGGCGAAGTAATGTGATCGGAATAACCAAATTGAAGATCAAAATCATTGTATGTTGATAATACTTCATAGCAATATTACCAACTGTGTAGTGATCAAAACAATAAATGCGAGGATACAAGTCCGAATGATGACTTGCCTTTGTTAAGGTTGAAAACAACAGACAGCTTTTTGATACATCCGTCTCGACAGATGCAGTAGCTATTGGAGAGTGGTTACCCCAAGTGTTCACTATCCCAGCTTATTCTACGTCAACCATTTACCTGTGTCTACATACCTGGCAATGGGACAGAATTTAAGGAGGAGCGGACTCATGCCTTTCTGAAAGCCATCATTCTGAAATTAATTGAAGCAGCCTTTATCGGTGTTTGATATACCCCGGTTCCTTTTTTTTTTTCACCAATAATCGTTAATACTGTCTGGGTGTTAATGTAATTATGGGAGAATGGTTCACCGGAGGTTTAACTACCGTACTCTTTAATCATGTGGCATGCTAGTGACAAGATATTTTTTTTCAATATTTTGTGTTGGGACGGAGTAAATCCATGCCTTCCTAAGGGCATTAGTGTCAGGTGGGGGTAAATATTTCTCGCCGAAATTCAAATTCTGTTTGCCGGATCCGTATTTCCATGTTTATAACCTTTACACTCTCTTGCACGCATATACACACTCACACAAACACCCCCTCTGAGATTTACACATACAGTATTCCATGCATACATTTCTTATTACATGCATACACACTCAGATTAACATAGACACCTAACTACGCTCACTTACACAGACTTAACACTTACTGTCGCTCAGAATTACACCCACAGAATTAGTGATATCGCCACCCTCATAACACCGTGCAACGCGATTTTCCTTCCAGAGTGGTGAAAGTTATTTTCGGATTGCTTATGGCTAAAAGGTATTGAAAATGTCAATTGTTACCTTCAAGCTTTGCATTTATGACCTGAACAGTGATAATTTGAAATCTACTTATTTTCAATTAGATAGTGGGTAAATTTGCTCATTTTAAATTACATGCAGTAAGAACAAAAATTGCACGTGGACACCACTTGATTTACTCCCATAAATAACACCGTGCAGCGCGATTTTTGTTGCTGGGAAGTGAGTACTATTCTTCTAATTATTTATGAGTAAAGAAAATATTGAAAATTGGTATTATTCCTTTCAAACTTTGCTATTGTGTCCAGAATAGTTATATTCACATATAATTGTTTTTCTTACTTCGTGTGATTAGAAATGCGCAAATTATCCCGTTGTCCAATTGAAAATAAGCAGATTTCAAATTATCACCGTCGTAGTCGCAAGAGCAAGGTTTAACGTTTTCTATACTTTTTAGACACAAACATTTAGAAAATAGCACCGGGAACAAAAAACATTTTTAAAGAGTTGCAAGCGCGCATAAATACACAATTGCACACGCATGCGCACGTGGGTGCATCGCTTTGGTGTAATGGTTAGCAAGCTGGTTCCCTCAAATAGCTGAGTCTCGCAAGAACAAGATTCGACAACGTTCCAGAGCACAACAGACACTCGAGGAAGGCCAGACTGTACACAACACAAACGATGAGAGCCCCCCTCCCCACTGACAACAAATACGAGTTAATAAGTCGAGACAAACCGTATACAGTTACACTTAACTCCGTTTGGTTCATAGTTAGGATTAAGGGGAATCCTCTGTGAGGATCGAACTCACTACACTGGGAACCGACTACGAAACCAACTCACTGACCATTTTTCCGTACCGAGGCACTGGGTTCAGATATTCATTTCCATTCAGTTCAGTCCGGCACAAGGGAACAACTATATGAGACACACTGAGCTTAGGGAGCAGCTCGATAACCATTACACCAAAGCGATGCTCCTGCGTGTGCACGTGTGTGTAATGAGTAAAAACACCCCTTACAACTAAATCCAGATAAGCTAAGCTTAATAAATAATTATACCGCTCCTCACAACGGAACGGCTCTGACACTCATAGAATTCTATACACGCGCGCAGAGAATTACGCACGCATCCAGTGATCAACACACATTCAATGATACACACGCACACACAGTATTAGGCACACACCGAGTGATCAACACGCATTATCAGCCGATCGCTGAGGCATAACTAAATAGAGAAACTAGGGTCACGAATTAAACTGTCAAATCGGTTGTGTGACCCCATTCCATTATTTTGCTGCTGTCGTGTCATCGTGAAGGAGATCCTTGAGTGTTCCCCCGGGTCAGGGTTGCCAGATTAGCCACTTTCTGGCTACATCTAGCTGGTTTCCTTTAAGTTTAGCCGATAAAAAAATCCACGATGACCGATTAAATCTGGTTTGTTCTATTGGAGTAAATCTTCAATTCTTATTTTGAGTTCGTTCTGGGGTCTTAGTTTATAAGTTATTTTTTAATGATGTTTTTGGCTACTGAAAAAGCATAAGACGTAGCCGATTTTTGCTATTTGTAAAGATAGTTTTAGCTATAAATAATAGACAATACTTGACAACACTGCCCCCGAGTCATTATGGCTGATTTGAACTCGTTTTTTGTCGTTGTTGACCTTATGGGCCTGCAACTGTTGTTGTTGTTGTTGTTGCTTTGGTAAAGGCCTTTTGGAAAAATCGACTTCCTCGGTGACACCGCCGATCAGGGCCCACTTAAGGTACCAGCAACACGGGCAGTCACCCAGTGCGCCAAGTGCTCCGGGTGCCTGGTATGTGTCTGAGACAGTAGAAAGATTGGAAAAAAGAAAAAAATAGCAGGATAAAAACTGTCAAAATGTCCTATTTAGTTCAATTTGATTATTGCAATAAACTTTTAATAAATTTCTATACATTTTTCCTCACTGTAAAACATAAATAAACTAACGGGAATACCTACTGCTGGATTTATATTTTGTAAGCCTCTAAGCTCCGAGGACTGTGAGGCTCTCAGTAATATTTAAGAAGAAAAAAGGTTAGATAAAAATTAAATGTATTGTTATAAAGCTAACGAAAATTCTAAAGCAAACATCAACTTGGAAACTAATGTCCTGGAAGCTAATTTCTCCAAAGCGCCATTGAATTATGATTTCTTGGGAAGATCGTTTTCAACGACCATGAGAGTAAGTCTGTTTTAGTCATTCTTACACATCACAAATTATCATAAGATGTATAAGTATACTGTACAGTGTTTCTTTTTGATGAAGTTTGTTTACTACAAGTATATATAGGATATATTAATTTAATCCAATTTTGAATAGCCAAATTAGACCACAAAAACTTTGATTCAGAATTCACAAATGAAATATCTTTTCCTTTAATTTCTGGGGGCCCTCCAACAGGTAGAGACCCTGGGCTGCAATCCTTAAAGCCCATAATTTAATCTGACACTGGATCCAGGGAAATAACTTCAAATTTAATAACATCGTGTAAAGCATGTTCTTCGATATATTTCCTTTTACCCAATTCAATGAATGGGAAAAGATAACATTAACCGTGGGGTTATTCTTCAGATCGAATCCACACTGTTCTTTTCACTGTCGTGAATTGATGGCCTGCGTTAGGCTTCGTTAAAAAAAAGATGGTCAAGATTTGTTTGACCAGTATAAGCCAAAAACTGTACTGATTTTTTTCAGAAGAAATTGTTTGTACTTTCAAGCAGTAAGACTTGCATTTGCTATGATACCTAAGGTCTTGAAAGAGATTAGAGTTTATAGCTGGGATGAAGTATTCTATTTACGATGTAACTATAATGCTGAACTGGACACTTACTTTTCATTCGTAGCATCCTCATCTTTGCAGTTTGATCACTAGGTTTCAGCCGTTGCACTCATCGGCCTTGTTAGTGCTGACCAAAGTTCTGAGGTGAAGCATCGTCATTTTTTAAAAAAAATTTTTTGAAGAGTATTATCAACCTATTTTTTGAGGGTCGGGGAAGTGATCAATATGTTGCGGCCGAAAACTGTCTGGTTTTCCACAAGTGCATTCAAGAGAAGGGAGTCTTAACAATGCTATTACTCAATTTTTTTCTCACTTATCCTTACCATTCTAGGCCTGCGCTTTTTTTGTGTTTCTGAAATAGTTTTTTTTTATTTAGAAGTATTTGAATTGATTAGGGTTACATATTTCTGAAAGGCATGAACTCGAATTTCCCTGATCCGAATCATTATACAGAGATCAAAAGGCGATTAGCGGTGCAAGCATTAATTCGCTAGGAGATATAAATCTTCTCACGAAGCAATTGACAGTTAAATTTATACGAGCTTGTATTGATGACATTTTGTATATTTCTAAAACTTCCCAATGGATGAATGTGGAAAATAACACTAAGTTTGATAACCCTAAGAATCACTAATTCTACAATCAGGTGTTTTGTAAACTCTGGAACCATCAACCGAAAACCTGTTTCTCTTTTTCTGCTAATAGATTGAGACCAGCGTTTGTGTTTAATAGTTTCAAAAGGGTGAACTGAAATTGTGCTCACTGAAAATTTCGAAAAAAAAAAATCGTTGTTACCCCTAGTGGCAATATCGGGAGCTGTATTTAGTTTTGGAGACTCATCATGGATATTGTCCCTATATAATGGGTTGAAAAGAATTGTCGAACCATCGAAACGGGAATTTACACCAAAATCAACTTCTCATCTAAGAGTTATGACTTGTTTCGCTATCTTGCACAGAAATGGCAGCCATATTTTGAGCCATGTTGAATTTGAGACTATCCTGCAAAAATATCACATCAATTTAATTTTTATCAGTTTAACAACCTCCAAAACATAGAAATAAACACCCAAAACACATTCATATTAGGTCTGGCTGCAATTTTACGACTATTTCAATATTCTTCCTAAATACAGCTGCCATCTTGGACACCGTGGATTTCTTGGGAAGCTCAAATGGGATTCCAAGGAATTTTTAGTGTAGTGTTTTTGGTGTCATATTGCAACTATCCGACAAAAATCAGCTTGTTAGAATAAATTTTTATGTTAGGGCCTAATGCTCCTGGACTAATTATATGGCGCGCACTGCAGTCATCAAATCTCAATTTGTTTCGAAGTATCTCAGGAGGTTCCGATTAGATCCTTGGGGATTTTTTAGTATGTGATTGTATACACCATTGACTATCATTGACAAAAAGTCAGCTTGCTAGAATTAATTTCAAAGTTGACTATAGTATTCATGCTAAAGTTCTTGGTATATGTGACAAATTGTTTTTCATAAGGCCTATTCTCCGTGCATAGGTGACATCAACACTTCCCAGGTGCCGACCAGTGTGGTGGGTAGTCAGATGAGTCGAAGAAAAACAAAATGACGACAGTGAATCAAATCAAAAAATTCAAAAAAATGAAGAGGTCAGAAAAATGCGTGTCCATACAAAAGAGATGAAAAAGTAGGAAGGAGATGTGCGTTGCCTGATCTGACCTTTGCCCTGTCAATCGTTGAGCAAATTGACCATGATGCACTCGACGAAAATGTTCCATTTTCATAATTTCGGTTTAAGTGACCTCATAGTAATTAGCCGAATGCAGACCCCCCCCCTCTTCATAAAACAACCGAGTAAGAGAAGACTCTGTGTGTGTGTGTGTGTGTGTGTGTGTGCGCGTGTGTGTATTAGAAAGAGAAAGTATGATAGAGTCGAACGCAGATCCTCAACCAAGTTCGAGGAAACGTTGTGTGTGCAAGAGAGAGAGAGAGAGAGAGAGAGAGAGAGAGAGAGAGAGAGAGAGAGAGAAAGAGAGAGAGAGGAAGAGAGGGGGAGGGAGGGAGGGAGAGTTGAATAATTTTTATGCGTCTGCCTACAAAAAACAAAAAACAAAACAACATAGCCCCATGAAATATTCCATGTATACCAATGTGATTCCCAGCGAAGGTTTTTAGCAAGTTAGTTCTCGGATCCCCATGTCTAATGTTTTTTTAAAGTGTGGGTTCGATTTAAAATGTATATTCATGCTAAAATGGACACATTTTTGTGCATACTTTTATTATTCTAGCTGAACGAACTGTATGCTGCTGAAAATAAGCAGTCGGTACCTTGTTTCATTCATAGAGAGAAAGGGAAAATGAGCGGGATAATGAATGTGTACTGATTGAAGTGAGGATCTCTTATCGTTCATAAAGAGGAGGGTAGAGTAAAAGGGAGAATGACTGTGTATCAGACACAGGGACTGATTGTAAAATGAAGAATGATTCGTTATTTCAAGTGGTGTTTTTGCAAATTTAACATTTTTCAAAAATCGAAAAAAAAAAAAATCTAAAAGTCACGAATATCAATTTTCAAAAGCAAATTAAATTAAAAAAATTCCTATGTGTGCCAAGGGCCCAGATGCCAAAATCCCTTCAGATTTTTGATTCCGTGACCTACATCTGGGCTGGGAGGGAAAGGTGGCAAATGAAAGCCCATAGATCCCAGAACAACATATTCTTTTTCACATGCGTGAATGTTGCGCATGCGCGTGAACGGTCACCGTATATAAAGATGATAATTTTACGAATAAAATGAGATGGTTTACGAAACCCTACAAACATCCAACCAAAGAAATCTACAGACATCTAGTTTAGCTTATTTTAGTCTAAAATATTTTCTTTATCTTGTTGAATGTGATATATATAGAATCCAGGATCGGCTTGAACATTTGAAAAAAAAAATAGCAAATTTTCAGACGTTTCTTTAGATTCAACTTTTACATTTTTTTTTTACCATAACGTAAGTAACATTTTTTTTGTTGAAATTTTCACGTTCATTTTGTTGCAACACTTATATTCTACCCATAACACCAGTTAAACAAGTTGATTATTCCTTTTTTACTGCCACTGAAGAGGTTTTAAACTAAGGTGCATTTGCAGTTTTGAGTATTTTCGAAGTAGGATTTGTTACAGCAAAGTAGTAAAACATAAAAAGACATACACAGACTCTTGAATTCCTGGTGATTTGGGGGAGGAAATTTCATCAGCTTTCTGACAGGGTTACTTTTTGTATGTCAGACATATTGTTATAGCCAAAAACATGAAGGCAGGTATGCAAGCATTTAAGGTATTCCAGCATTTTACAAATACTCAATAGTCCACAATCTGTGGATTGAGTACATATATATATATATATATATATATATATATATATATATATATATATATATATATATATATATAATGACAGCTTCATCAGCTTTCTAACAGTGCATATTGTGAATTTGTATCTGTTATACGTAAAAAGTTTCAGTTTAAAATGTGAAGCTCGTGACTGTGGCATTTTATTAGTATAAGTGTACCGTATCGTCACCATCTATGAGGTGTAAATTCAATTGTTTAAAAGGAAATCCTATCGGCTTCCTGAAATGTATCTTGTATATTTGTAACGGTTCGGCATAAAAAGTTATAGCCGGAAACAAGAAGCCGAGTAATCCAGCATTTAACGAGTACGTAATTGCCATATTCGAATATTATCTTATTCAAAAGTAATGTTGCACAACAATAAGTATGCACAAAAATGGCAATTTATTGATGTATATATATATATATATATATATATAGGAAAATCGGTAGACAAATTCCGCAATAAGGGTTGAATAAATTTGTGAAAAAAAGGAAAGTCGAACTTTTTAGTTGTGGTTTTAAGGTATAATAATTTTCAATAAGCCTTAACCGGTTTCGTACATATCTGAAGACATATATGAAACCGGTTAAGGCTCATTAAAGATTATTTCATCTTCAAGCCATGACTAAAAAGTTTGACATGTATATATATATATATATATATATATATATATATATATATATATATATATATATGTACATTCCTTTCAATTTATCTGCAATGAATACCTTGAAGTTGAAAAATCATGGTTTTTATTTAAATTTACTGTCATATTTAATTTTTTTGAGGAGTAAATTAAACAGCAAATTGAAGTGAAATTCTATAAGAAATGCTTGATATTTACTTGAAAACAATACCTTATTCACCTTCAATTTTTATCAACACTAGCTGAAAACATTTCCCTGCTATATGGAGCCTATAGTCGTAAAATCACGAGTCAAGTAATGGTTTAATCTTCCAGGGCCATAGGCGCCATATAGCTGGGAATTTTCGCCTGGAGTGCGGACGTTTCTAGTTACTTATAACGTACACGACGCTATCCCACTGGAAATATTGCACCTCCAATTATTCAATGATATAAGTTGTTGTTGTTCGATTATTGTTATGTATATCATTCTCGTAACCACTTTGTCGATGTTTATTCCTACATGATAGATATATACGTCGGCAGTCTACAACCAAAGACGAGATAACTCGTTTTTGCAAGTTGTCAGTTTAGTGCCACGAACAAAGTAACTGGTCTTTGCAAGCGGTCAGTCCAGTGCCTCGGACAAGATAATGTATTTTGTCAGTTCAGTCCCATTGACAAAATAACTGATTTAAGCAAGTGGTCATTTTAGTAGCCCTGATGGAATAACTCATAAGTCATCAGTTCAGTGCCATGGACGAGATAACGCATCTTAGGATAATGTGTTATTCTTCCACAAAATAGCAAAATCCCACCGGAAAGAGTGGATTATGTTTTTCAAAATGAAAAAGGCCGATTGGACGGATACAAAGGTACTGCAACAAACCATATTCTGATCGGCACCGTTTACAAATGATCATATACTGTTGGTGTGACTAGTAGCGATGAAAGGCAACTAAAATTAAGATGAAAGAAGTACTAGTCAAAAACCATTAATGTTTGATAATGCTTCATCTGATACAAAAATCAAGATAGTAATTCGACTACAAATTCTACCAATTCACGAAAAAGCAATAACATCAAATATGGCGACGAGCGATTTGATGAAAAATTGATAGTAATTATACATGGTTAGACTTTATATTCCGCCAACTGTAAAGCTCTAGTAATTCAACCGATAGAGCAGTTGTCGTACATAGAGAGGCTTCGAAATGGATGCCCTTTCGAGTCATAAGTCATACTTAGAGCTTTTTCTTAATTTACTATCCGATCTTCTTATTGATGGCTGTTGACTGACGGTTTTAGATGTTGCGATGAAAAGCCACTAAAATTGGTCTCCTTGCTTAGATTTTATTCATACCTATTCGTCAGAGGCAAAGAGAAAAGAAAGTGTATTAAAATAAAGACAGTCAATATTATTATCATTATTTTTCTTTCAAGCATTTCTTTCATCTTAATTCCTATCATTTGTTTTTGCAACTCCCAGACAGTCACTAGACGATCGTTAAGCAAGGAGCCTGGATCGGATATAAACGATTAGCCTCCGACAAGATTCGTACTTGCACCACTTATTCTTGGGTTCGAATATTAATGGAGACAATTTTTTCAAATTTTTATTTCAAATGTACCCTGCATTCTAAACGTTCGTAGAATGACGATCTGGGAGTTGCAATATAAAGCAACAAAATCAAGATGGAAAAATGCTATCAAAAATATTTTAATAATTCATAATGCTTCTCCTCAGGAATTCGAACACGGTTATATCTAATACTACTAATCGTTGCCGTGAAGTTCTTATTTTTTGTTCAGCCGTAAACATAATTATAAAAAACTTGATAAAACACAACGATAGAGAAAAAGATCAGAAACTAGAAGCGTATTCCTCTTGTCAACTCTAAAAAATTAATAAAAAATGAATGAAAATCAATTCGTATATAACTAGGATGAAAGGTGGGTAACTGTGTTTCGGTTTCCCACATTTCGGATTGTTTACGTCTTCCCAATGCATGTATATGATTTCTCTATCGGGAAAAAACCCTCATGGATCCACTTAAAAAATTAATCAATTCTTCCCTATCATGTCACCTACCCTTCCAGAAGATTTGATTGAAATTGATTTAGAACTTATGGAGATATTGTATGGACAGACGGAAAGACAGACAGACAGAATGATAGACATGGGTGAATATATATGCTCAACCAAGATGAGTAAAAGGAAGAATTACTCGCCATCACAGTGAAAAATTAAACAACCGTAGCGTCAAATTTTGAAGTTGCGTAAAAAATCCAATCGAAGGATAAGTATGGCCAGAAATAATTCTATTTATGACATCGCTGGTGTTTACAACTGGAAAACATGAAAAATACAGTAAAAAAACATATCTTAATCCAGGAGAATAACATCGAAATAACTTCGTCTAACAATGATCAGTGAGCTAAACCTGCTGACCTTTCTTAATGGGTTCAATCTTCATTTGATCTACCACTAATGATAATCTGATACGAAACTGATGTTTTAATAAATAGTATAAAGAAAAAAAAAAAGAACACGACGAACGTCGTATAGAAATGATCAGAAATCTCAAGTTGACATATGTGAAAGAAAAAAAAAAAAGAAATGGGCGCACGTCGTAAACCTGCTGGCTTTTGTTAGCGGGCTCGATCCTCATTGGATCTGCCACAATGAATGGCGATATAAAACCGCTTGGCTGAATATTAAGAAAAAAAACAAAACACATTCAGTTTTTTTTTCTATTTTGTTGAAATCCTATTAAGATTGTGGATTTTTTTTTTACTGGGATTAACGAGTAGATCTTGTGGGGAAAAATATAGATCAGGATACATGTCGTATAACAATGATCAGCAAACTAATCTTGTTGGCTGTTGATAGTGGGTTCGATTCTCATTGGATCTCCCGCTACTGATGGTCTGATACTAAATTATGTCAAGTTGACGAATCACACACTCACACACACAAATACACACACACTTGCAAAGGCCTAAATAACTGTCTCGACTCGAAAAGCTCGTCTTGTTTATTTACGGACTATATCCGGTCTATTTATTTCTTTCAACGCGACAATTATCTTAATAAGAAATGAATATATAATCTGCCAGAATCATTATAAACTGCGTTATATTATATTGAAGCTCTTTTTTGAAATGATCATCCATTATGGCACGATGAATGTACCATTTGAAGTAGACAACGTAAATAGAATAAACAATTACTTCTGGAATCGAAACTGCAACCGATAGGGAAGCCGCTTCAACGTAGCATTGCTCTTACCATTGAGCTAAATAGCTGCAAAGAATGCAAAAGGCCCAAACAACTGTCTCAACTCCCAATTCTATCATGAAACGGATCAAAATGCATGTTGTATAGCAATTACCTGTTTTTCCTTTCATCTGTCGCAAAAAAGGTACAGATTTCACAAATTCTTGCGAATAAACAACGATTAGTAACTGTGTGGTGGGAACAGGACAGGCATAATACCCGTGCTGGATGTGTTCAGGGATGGAAGAACATGCATGCTTGGAAATATTTATGCAATACACTCGGGAGATAATTGCAAGCCACTGTTTTAGTTCATCAATCGTCTGATTTTTGTATGATGAGCCATTTATCCCCAAAGTATGCGCCGTGGATAGTTTCCAAAGGAGCCGCGGGACATTCAAAAATTTCAATAACTCTCCTCAATTAATTAATCTGTACAACATAACAGTTGCATATAAATAACCACGGATTCTCAGCAGCAAAATTGAAAATTGAATCTACTCAATATGGTGTGATTACTCCTATTAGGTTGAATTAAGTGTTTTAAATGAATTAAGTGTTTAAATTAAGTGCTTGAAAATAAATCAAGTGCTTAAATTAAGTGTTTTAAATAAAACAATAAGTTCATTTGAGACGTGTAACTCAATAATACAAATTAAAAAGTTTATTCAGATAGGTCTGGTTAGTCCCTAATAGGAACTGTCACGTGATCAACGTCTTTCGGGAGCATGTGTCGGGGGAGGGGATGAATGGAAATATCAGAAATTAGGGTAGATCAATGGATATTACTTCTCTCGTCTTTTATTGCATCACACTGAAAAGTCCGAATCTCCAAAAGACAAGAATGAATCCTACCGGACAGAACCCCCCCCCCCCCGCAAAAAAAAAAACAAAAAACAAAACAAAAAAAACAAAACAAAAATACAAAAAAAACAAAAAAAAAAACAAAACAAGAAGCAATTTATCATAAAATTACAATGTAAAATGACTTCCCAACTTGAAACCTATTTTTGGGAACGTGACTGTTCTTTTTAAACATACTAAATTGTAAATATTTAAATATCTAGCCTTGTACCTCCTTTGATGCTGCTTGTACGCGTGACACTCAGTCAACCGGTCAGAACCGTTTGAAAACTGGAGAAACCTGTTGATTATGCTGACAGTTTTGACTGTTGGTTTCTAATTAGGTATTTTCGCGTTGTTGTTCCTATCTCCGTACAAACAGTAAAGTTTTTTTTCTATAGATACATAAATAAGCATTCAGAAAGTGATTTGATTTAACACAAATTTTAGTCAAAAGACAAGTAAATATTGGGAATATGACAATAGTTTTAAAGAGTATTTTGGGCGATCGAAAGCCTTTTTGTTCGTGTTTTGATCCATTCTACGTCCTTCTTCGGTTGTACCGTGGATTTTTCTATCTCTCTCCGATTATAACGTAGCATTTGGGCGTTTTCTTTTCTTTCTCTCGTTACGCCTTGGTTTTCATGCCTTGTCCACGCTGAGTAGCGGGGGACACGTCGGGTTGAACGTATCTGACTTGGGGGTATTCAACCCGAAGTGGCTTCATATCACAATCACATTCGGATAGTACACCTGGAGAAGGTCGTAAAACGAATCGACCGACACATTGTGTTGACAACACAAACAACAAAGAGGAGTACTGTAATGACCTTCCGTAGATCTATGGACATGACGATAATTATAGGACTCAGACTCAAATTCATTAAGTATTTTCCGACGAGGCGCCATGGAGAACGTCGTGTACTAAGGACGCCGTGATTCGAAAGAATTCGGGAACCACCGTTGTCCTATTCCTACTCATTCATTTCTCCCTATCAGAGTCTGTCAAGTTCCAGCGAATCAGACCCCCACAGCTTGGCACCACTGTCAATTAGGAATGCATTTATGACAAAAACCACATCGCGCTCCACGCTTTCGTTACTCATCTCAACACTTACACAGTATTGGACAAACATCTGATAACGATAGTCTCAAGTAGGTCCGAATTTCTTTAGATAACACCTTCTCATGATTAATTATTGACTAGTTTCATCTTTCACCTTATCAAAAACCGTCAACCAAAACTGCCACGAAAACTGTCAACATAGGTTTCGTCTGTTTTCGAGTGAGTCTGGCTGATTGCCTGTTTAATGTATGTCTCACACATACAGACCACACCAATGGATGCTAAAGGGGTAAGAATTGGAACATTAACTCCTTATCATGTTTGGATAAAACACTTTTTCTTTTTTTTTCCTATCCCCAGTAGGTATTTAGAGGGGGATTCAATTATCAATGTGAGCTTATGCTATTTTTTTTTGTTTATTTATCCAGATCAGGCCTTTTTTCAGAGTTCACCACACAACAAAAGGCAAAAGAAGTAATTTATTCATCGATCGAAGCCTTTTCCAATTTTTTAATTGATCACTCCCAACACGGCATGCTGCCAGACGGGCCCCGTGACGGTTTCTTTTGAGTGACTATCCATACCCGTTTTGGTTTTCTTTTTATCAAAACCATTCTACGACCATTAAGTAAACAGCATGAACTGAAGCATAGAGAGCAAACCTAGGATAAAGAATCAAAAAAGAAAATGCAACTATGTTTTTCTCCTCCTTTGTAGGCTTCCGAACTTAACAATCGTGGACATTGGCTCGGAAAAAAAATCAGTTTGACTCATTTTGGAGCTTTATCATTTGGTGAAAACATATCCAGAAAATATCTACCCGTTCCCGAAATACACTAGAAATGAGATAATCCTAGTTTAAACGGACGTAAAATAACGATTTCTGTTTGCTGTGTCTGGCTACCGTATATTACTACGGTATAAGTGAAGATTACCAAAAATTACTTGCTGAAGCCAAACCACCCTCATACTCCAGATAATGAAATACACCACAATTGACAAATTCGAAATAAATCTTCAAAAACTGGGCTACCATATTTTTACCTTCACTAGTTTCTGAGTTATCAAGCTTTAGAAAGCTTGAAGTTCCGCCGGGTCAGGTCATTTAAAAATATTCAAATGAATCTTTAAAAACATGTCATCGAATGATAAAAAACGCACGTTCATATCCTTGGTAGTTTTCTAGCTATGGAACAGTCTTTTGACCAACATATTCGATAAATTAATCAATTACAAATTTATTTTATAAACGTGAAATATCTATCGGTTTACCTGGTGTCTGTAATAGTTATATATTTCCTTCCGTTTGAGGTTAAGTAAAATTTTAATGGAGAGTTGGCTCTTTCCGATTGAGTGATAGGTACAACTTCTAGCAAAGCCTAATTTCCTCTTCATTTGGCCAGATTAAGGTAAGAATAGTAGATATCTCTACATCAGATATTGTACACTTGATGGAGGCCACAGAATATATCGATCGAAACGCTGCAGTAAAAAAAAAAATCAGCACAGAAGATTAGTAAGGACCATCACTTTCCTCTTTATAGTCCCTCCCTCCCCAAGGCAAGCCCCCGTTTCCATGAAGTTTGTAATATGGACTCTATACCAGAAAAAGGCCGCAGAATGAATCCGCTGTATCTTCACGATAAAAATACAAGCAGCAAAAATAATGGGACCAGTGGTCTGAACAACTTTTGGTGATGGGAGTTTTGGCTTGAAAGCTTCTTGGCTCGACGTGAGGTTGTCAGATCTGAATCGCTGGAAATTGGGAGCTGAAAAGTTAAAAGTAGCTAGTTCGTAATGAAAATAGACCAGTAATTATTTTACCCACACGACTGCAGGTATCTAATATGAACGCGATAATAGGTCAACCTACCAACTTTCAAGCCTAATATTTCAGTACTCCGTACCTATTAACAATATCAATAAATGATTACGTCTAATTAATTCCATTCGAGGTTTCATTAAAAAGAGACCTGAACTCGTTCAAGTGGAAAAGTCCATTGTTCCTAATGGCAGGTTGGAGATATCTTTTGGTTTGACGCAAGGTTGCCAGATCTGAATTGATGGAAGTTGAGAGCTGTAAAGTTAACAGTAGCAAATTCGTAATGAAAATAGACCGGTAATTATTTTACGGATTGATAAACTTTTCAGGGTCAAACAATTTACTACGCAGAGTACACAACACAACTGCGAGTATCAAATATGAACGCCATAATGGGTCAACCTACCAACTTTGAAGCCTAATACTTCAGTACTCCGTACCTGTTAAGAATCGATTACGTCTAATTAATCCCATTCGAGATTTCATTAAAAAGAGACCCGAACTCTTTCAAAAGGAAAAATCCATCATTCCAAATGGCGTATTGGAGATATCTTTATCAGTGAAATCGTTACTTCTAAGTGGAAGAGTCCATTATTACGGACAGATGAAGAGAAAAAATACATCATTCATTCCTATATCATACCATGAATACATGAATACTCAATAACTGAATTTCTTGTCGCTAGTAGCTCAAGTTGGCATTGCTTACCAGCGTGCGCTCATTATTGTTCTTCAATATTATTTTAATTTATGCATCACCTAATGTTTTCGAGATATCAACGACATTCAAGCGCTAATTGGTGCGTCTCAGTGGCCTGTATGGCAGTCTTGAAAAAAAGTTTTCTTTCCAAAGTTTCCAAAGGGTTCTATTAACAACGTAACCGGACCCTTACTCTCCGCCTTTGTACAGTTTAGAAGTATTCGGTTATTTTCCCTGTGAAGGTGGTACATTTTTTTTTTCGCTTGTATTCTCTTCTGCTTTCATTGAGGTTTTTTTTTTTGGGGGGGGGGCTATGCTGCAGTGCAATCACGCTTATAGTTCCTCCAGGATATGCAGTCACTAGTTTTAAAAGTAGACCCCAAATCTCAAGTAGCCAAAATCCAAAATTTAGTGGCGGTGGTATCTCAAAAGTAGCCCGAATTCGCTACTTTTAGTCCCGATCTGGCAACCTTGTTTGGACGCCAGAGAGTAAGAACATTCCGTTGTGCAAAAAAAACAAAACAAAACAAAACAAAAAAACAACAAAAAATCTGTTTTGTAAACAAAATATTTTAAACCCATTGAGAAAATAGAAAAGGAGGCCAGGAGTTGACAGAAAGGCACTTTTTTTCCCCTGTTTTTCCTCCGTTCTGTCATTACCTCTTTTGTCTCCCCACGTTTTTTGTTTATCTCTACCCCAGTTCCACTTCCTCTCACGAGTTACGGTACTTTTAACCGCCCACATTCCGCCTCCTCCTGCTTCTTTTTTTTTCTTAGTTTTTGTTATGGAACATTTTTTAAAGATTAAGAAGAGAAAAGTTTGATCGTTCCCAGACCCACTGGCATTTAAAGAGGATAATTTTAAGCCCAATTTCCAAAGTCTTCCAACTGATGAGACTTTGTTATTATCAACGTCACATTTGGAAGATATTATGTTTAAAAAAAAAATACAAGATTTGCATGAACTGACTTCAGTGTCCCCTCTAATTTTTAGTAGTCTATGTGCGCAAAAATCTCATGTTGTGCAAATTTTTTTTGTGACAAAAGTATGTGCGCACTGAATGCTTCTGCAAATGTAAACTTGGAATGATTGCAAGAAATTTTCGCATTATACATATATATATATATATATATATATATATATATATATATATATATATATATATATATATATATATATATATATATATATATATACATGTATTTGTGTACTAATTTCTTGTAGTCAGAGTGTGGAGAGATATTGTACAAACGCATTTCTTGTGACAACAGTATGAGCGCACTGAATACTAGCGAAAATACAAACTTGGTGTTGTTTCAGAGTAATTTCAGCTCAGCTTATCTCTCATGGCTAATAAAACAGTACCGGCATGTTCAATATAATACAAGTATTATTCAATTACATGAAATTAATTGAGAATTTTTTCTGTACATAGCACTACTTTCAAATAGGAATTAGTGATGTACAAATGAAAAACCGACTGACTACTAAATAGAAACAGTTTTCTAAGATATTATTGTCAATAAGTATAATCATAATATATTATTTACATACTTATAATTATAACCAGAAGAAATATTATTACTCATTACTTTGTTATTGGTGATTGAACTTTTTGTACACATTAATTTTCTTTGTGCGCAGGTTGCAAAGAATGTAGTAGTGAAGTTCATATTTAGATGAGCTTTCAGTGCAAATCATAACCTTTGATTCCTTCCGATGCCTCCCAAACTTTGGAAAACTTGTAAAAAAAAAAAACTGCACGTATAATTATTGATTGACAAACGTAAGTAGTGTGCTTACACTGGCTACGGCTTCAGATATCCCTGCTTCAGCTCCTCATACATTACTATTCATTCGGTGAAATAGACTAAGGCGTGTTAAGAATTCGAAGTGGCATCACTCAATGCTCTGTTTTAACCATAAGCAGGTGGGAGAGATTTATACCTTTTCCATGGGCATTAATGTGGAGAGTGCACAAACTGTCTCAGTCAGGGTTCGAACTCGGCTCGTGCCGTCACCTTGATAGTCAAAGCCGACTTAGATTTTCGTAAGAACAAAAATTGCATGAAAAGTGTAAAAAAAATTGTAACCACTGTGTAAGAGAATAATAGTTGCAACATAAACAATACAGGACATCAGAGAGCGGAAGAGAAAAAGGGGCCGTGGGAGAAGTTGCGTTAAGCTATGAGCAAAGAAGGAATGTGTCTATGGGTATGAGTAGGAAGGAGGAGGGAGAGAAGGAAGGAAGGACGGAGGGAAGGAAGGAAGGAAGGAAGGAAGGAAGGCAAGCAACCTATTTTAATCATCTCCTTGGTGAGTCGAGTTAAGTGTCAGAAGAATGTGTTTTTATCTTCAGGCACTGGGGGCCTCCAGTAATTTAAACTGAAATGATATGCAAATTACGAGACCCGATTCGGAGGTCTCACTGTACATAACTTGGCAGAGTAGGTCTACGATTGATAGATAGATAGATAGATAGAAAAACTGGAATAGATAGATAGATAGATGGATAGATAGATATGAACAGAGAGAGATAGATATGAACAGAGATAGATTGATATTAACCAAGATAGATATGAACAGACTAAGGTGAATAGATACGAACAGGCAGAGATAGATATGAACTGACTGAGATAGATGGACATGAACGGAGATAAATGAATATGGACAGCTAAAATGGAGAGATATGAACAGAGTGAGATAGATATGAAGCTAGATAACAAAAAGATAAGTAGATAATATCTCTAGCAGACCTCCATATCAGATATTCAGTAATCGAGCACAAGGCCACAATGAACAGACTGAGATGAATGTACATGGACAAGTGAGATAGATAGATAACAAAGAGTTAGATAAATAGAAAGATACCCTCTATAGCAGACCCCCTTATCAGATATTCACTAATCAAGCAGAAGGCCTCAGTAGTGGTGTAACCACTTAGGACTGAATTACTTGTCTGTAAGACTAGATTGTTTACTTTGCGATAGGCACTCCGTTCTCCCCCAATGTAAATCTCGATCGTGCTATTGAAAATTTCAAAAAAGTGAATCATGAAACTTATCATAAAATGTTTTGTTGTTGTTACATTTTCATGTAGAAAACTTAAACGGAAACGTAGAACAACAGCCTTTCACATGCAATCCTCAACTTTTGTTTGTCACGTGATCGACTCATGTGTTCAACCCTCCCTTATTTTTTTTTTTTATATCTTGTTTCTTTTATTATCATTTTTTTTTCCTCCTAACATATGATGTGTGGAATTGACGAGAGGCGGCAACCTTCCCAAGTAGCGTCAATCATTTCAACCACTATTTCACCCGTACCTGGAGGATGGGGGCAGATGGTTTCATGCCTTTCGTAAAGGATATAAGTGCAAAGTATAATAACTGTGTTTGATCTCGGCTCGCCGAATCCATTTTCCATGCAGATAACAACAGATCGACAAACCCACACTTCCTCTTCGTGAAATGTCTTGAGTAAATAAAGTACATTTCAATTTGGTTTTCATTTCAAGCATTTATAATTGAAATTTTGGAAATGTTCAAGTTTATCCGGTTTTTGTACTTGCGATGAAATACTTTATTGTACAGAGTGAAGACTCGTAAATATTATTTGCCTTTATCTGTCGTGTGTTTTTGTTGAATTTATCACCTTTTTCTTTTCACCCTTTGCGAGCCAAGACCGTCGCGTGAGCAGTTTTAGCTCGAAAAGTGATACTCACTATTACTTCTTTTATGAAAGCAATTTCTTCCTTTATGTAAAACCTTTCCTCCTACACAATGAAGTCGTTTAGTTCTCGGACATCACTGTAATATTGATAATACTCGTTAATATATGAGAAAAAAAATTCTGATTCTTTTGTATATCTATGGAACTATTTTTATATAGTGGATATGTTCCAGTTAAAGAGTCCGTACTTTCCAAAGGTGGATAAGAGATATCTTCATTAGCAAATTATACCTTGGGTAGAAAAACCTGGTGTTACAGACATGGAAAGAAAAAACGTCTCTCTGTTCGTAACAAGTTGCTATAAGACTATCTGTATTGGGAGATCTGATGAAGATCGAGACGATCAACGAGACTAACTCCATATCAATGCAATACGATTTGATTTCTGATCTGATTATTGTATTAACTTAGCTGTTTTGTATCAGACCATCAACAGTGGTAGATTCAATGAGGATTGAACTTAGTAAGAACAGCAAGCAGGTTTAACAAATTGATCATTGCTATATGACATGTATCCTTATCTGTTTTCTCAGGAGCAAGAATGTTTCTACTATTGATCATCCATTTTGGAAAATTGTATCCGACCAAACGAACGCATATACAATGCTCGTGGCATTGCTTTGTGTAGCCTTCATTAAAGGGATCAAGTTTCGCCCTGTGACTAAGTCAAGTTCCGAAGACAACGGAGAGTTTTTGAGGAAGTTCCTGTCCCTTATGTTTCCCGACTTTGTGTCACATCTTGTTCCCGTAGAGGTTCGGGTAAATACGAGCTTGCAGGTGATTCAATTTGGGGGATTATTCAGGACCAGACGGACGCAGATTGCTCTTTGTAATATAGGCCATATGGATCAAGGTTCGCTCTGTGGCCAAGTCAAATGCTCTTATAAACTCGCTCGAATAGTGTCAAGAACTGAAGAGAATTTTCTGAGGAGGTTCCTGCCTCAAATGTTCGCGCGTGAGGTTCCTGATATTGAACCGACCTTGTGTCACATCCTGTTCCCGGGGGTTGGTTCAGGACTTGCTGATCATTGCTACAGGACGTACGCTGTTTTCAAACTGGTATCTGACCATTAATAGTAGGATATCCAATGAGGACTGAACCCACTAATAACAACCTGCAAGATTAGCTTGCTGATCATTGCTATGTGACATCCTGATCTATTTTCCCCTTCGAGTGATCTAATTGTTAATCCCGGTGATGAAAGTTCACAGATATACATATTATAGATTTAAAATTGTTTTTTTCGTTTACTGGTCACTGTCTTTTGGCCGCATGCCGTTTTGGTGTGATCAATTAAAAATGTAAAATATTTCTCAAGACTTTTATTTGCAAGTGATCCAAATTTTCAAAAAAACAAAAAACAAGCATAAGTGCTATTTAACACAAACTAAGAATCAGATTAGCGTAAACTTACATTGTAAATTGAACCCCCATTAGAATACTTACGGGTGATATTGCAAAAAAAAAATAATTTCTAGACTGGATCAGAAATTAATGTTTTATCTCCATTGGTGTGGCCTGTACGCAGGATACATACATACACATATAGTCAGCCAGACCAACTTAAAAACTATAGAAATCTTTGTCGATATTTTTGATGACAGTTTTGGTTGCCTGTTTCTAATACTTTACACTATTGTAACGATGCTTTTATCCTACAACGCCCAGTAGTCAGTTCATGTCTAGAACGACCGAGGTGTCGTTTCTGACACTTATAAATATTTAATAACAACTCGGTCAATTTTACGATATTAGAAGGGATTGATCAAATGAAAGATGGCTATAAAACTACAGCTACTTATTTTATTGTTTTGGAATGATGAATAAGCTTCCAGCATATTTTTAGACGAAATATTTTACTGATATAATCATGATGCAGGAAATGTATTATTTCTAACAACACGTCATTCAAACAAGCCATTTTCTCGCTTCAGCATTACACAGTAACAGTTAGTCAAGGTTCCAGCAATTTTTTAATGAGAAATTCCCCGCGAATCCAACCAAACACCGAGAACCTTTCCCCTGAAGATTCCATATATGCTGAGATTCTGAAGGCTGTCTTGGATCTGGACATAGTTTTCTTCGTTTGGGATTTTGGTAATAAATCTATTTTTCATTGCTAGTGACGGATCGAAAAATGATATTTCAGGGTCAAGCAAGAAAAATGTACAATTGATTAGACTTTCAGGTTCCATTAGTTCTTTTCTCTTAAGTCCTAGCATAGGTTCGACACGAGGCCACGAGTATGAGTCATTCAACGGGAACCGAACTCACTATTCAGTAGTAATGATCTGCAAAAACACCTGACTAACCATAAGGAATGATGTACAGCGTCTTTGTTTGATAAGGCTAGAGATATTGTTTTATACAAAAAGCCATGTTAGAGCGGAGATAAGAAAAAAGAAACAATACCTTGAAGTATTATTCAAGTTTGTCATGGCATTACTTTAAATATATGGCGTCAAAGAAATGCAGGTGTTGATTTTTACACATCGCCCGTTCTACAAAAGACTCAACACTAAAAATAAGACGTTAAAAATACGAAGTGTCGATTTTGACTCTCCAACCATTTATTAAGGCTTTACCCTGAAAATACATCATGAAATGTGAAGATGTCGATTTTAACACTTCAGCTTTTCTACTAAGATATCATACTGAAAATACGATGTAAAAAAATATCATTGTGTCGTATTCGACACTTCGACCATCTATTAAAGTTTTACCCTGAAAATAAAACATAAAAATATGAACCTGTCTATTTTGACACTTGCCCCTTACACGAGAAATAAGACGCCGAAAATGACAAGTCAGTTTTGACACTCGTTCTGTTAGCGTTTTAAATACATTGCTAACTTGTTGATATTATAGCTAGAACGACTGATGGTCATTATACAATGACCTATACGGCATTATTCTGAAAACATGATGCCAAAAAAGCGAATATCTTGACATTTCGCTTGTTGTAGTGTTAAAGATACAAGAAGCGGCGGATATATTGAGACAAACAGGGTAAAACACTGAACTCGAGTCACTGTAGCAGAACAGAAAGAAAAATTTGCTTCAAACTAGAGACAAATTGTTTGCATTCAACTTTGAACCACGCTAAAGCTAGTGAGTAATTGTATTATTATTCAATTTGCCTTTTACTCTGAGCGCCTATGTACCCGTTGTAAAACTACAGACGATTTCTGGTCACCATTGAAAATTTCGATGGGAACAAAAAACGAAATAGAATAAACGGAATGCCAACAAAACGTTTTTATTTTATCATTATTACTATTATTTGATCAGTAGATGAAGTTTTGAAACTCACTGTATTAGTTTTGATTACTGTTCACCTTCATGTGAAACTTTGTTTTGCCTCCTCTGACAAGAAGAGCGTGATTTCGAATTCGACCATGATCTTACATATTATTTTCGATCTGTGCCGTTTGTCTGCTGTTGTAGATTAACGGCCCTAGTTCGGCTGTAATGAAAAAAACAAAAAAGACAAAAACAAAAACAAAAAAAAAGCAAATTTAGATAAAGCTACGTAGAAATCAAATCTAATACAATGAGTAGAATTTTTTGTTTCTTTTTAACCCTTTTGAAACACCTGGGACATATATTATACGTCAATATTTCTATGGCTGGATATATATATATATATATATATATATATATATATATATATATATATATATATATATATATATATATATGAACAATAGGGAATGAGTCAGACTTGGGAATAAAAATATATAGGGACTTTATTTGTTAATCAATTCATAGACGAAATAATGAATATGCTATACATGTTTCGGGAGGAGTTCCCATCTTCAGTAGCAAGTGTGTATCTTTCAGTGATTAAAAGGTTTCCGTAGAGGACAAATTTAGCATTGGATGTTTTGCTTCGGAATCAAAAATGGAAATCAAGGGAGAGGATTCCTTTTGCTTCATGAGGGTGAGTCCAGACTGTATTCTGAAATCTCTGGTGGTATGGTTGAATATCCTGTTGGAAGTAGTAGCTGCAGTTATAGGTATTTTATTGGTTGTGTAGCTCAGAGGGTATCGGCTATCTTAAGTATTAGTTGTCATCGATACTAGGGAGCTGGATAGAAGTTTAGTGTTAGACTGTTTGGGTGCTTGGTAAGTTGGGGATGAGGCTATCTGTGGTATCTGTCCAGATGGTGGGGTAAAGGGGTCCTTGTTATGGATGATCGAATATCATTTGTGAAATGTATCTTCTGTATTCTCAATGGTTGTGGATGTTCCGAAAAGTCTGATGACTTTGAGTTATACAAATGAAATACATAGGTTGCTATAGGTAGGGGTCTATGTGACTGTGTGAATTTCTGAATGTTGGATATAAATGAAGAAAGATAGGGTGTGGACCTGGGGTTGTTGTGAGAAATGGGAGTATACGAATATCAAGGGGTGTGTCTGGGCTTAGGAAGAAATATTGTCCAATGAATAGTGAGATAGTGAGTATAGAATAATTATGAGCGAGAGGATTTTGGTATTATAGATTGGTGTGGTTAGGGTTGTTAAGTTTAGTATTGAGTCTGTTAGTGGAGAGAGTTTCAAGTTTTTAATCCACCTGTCTTCACGTCGTTCCAGATTTTTTGTCGTGTCAGGATGTGTATTTTCTTTCTATTTTTTCAATGATTGTGAATCTTATGTCAGTACCGAAATTGTGGCCGAGATGCAGAAGTGCAATTTTACTGGAAGTAGGTAGGGATGATTCTATTCTGTGCCTATAGTTATTAAGTCTAATGCTGAATTGCCACTCGGACTTACGTATGTATTTTAATTTGTATCCATTATATTCCTGGTGGTAGATAACATTTTTACTTCTACAGTTAAAATTATGGTATACGTAGAAAGTCTTTTTAGAGGTAGATCTAGTGAAGGTGCTGGTGTCCTTAAGGTGGTTGCAGCATAGACAATTTATCTTTTGCAGGGTTGGCCGAATTCAACAGTTTTTGGGATGGTGTTGTTTGAGACTTTTTTTATCATAGCATTACTGTTAATCAGATCTTTGATGCTTTGAGGTCTGCAGTAGGCCATGACACTTGGTTCTAGGATTATTTCTTTGAGTTCTGTTTTGAGTGTAAGTATATTCCATCTCGTATCGATTATATATGATAGAGGTGGGAGTGTGTTGCGGAAGGTGGTTATGAGTGGTATGCAGTCAGGCTTATTTTGTTAGAGAGTGTAAGGGTTTCTTCTCTTGGTATTGTAGTGACCTTTTTTTATTTGGTTATTTGTATCTTCTGGTAAATATCCTCGTTTAGCGAAATATTGCAGTATGTTTTCTTTGTCTCTGTTGAGTTCACTATCTATAGAAAAATTCCTCCTAATTCTAAATGCTTGTGAAAGTAAGTTTTTCTTTCAGGTGTTTGGGGTGGGCCTATTTAGAGTGAAGGTAGTTGTGAGTGTCTGCAGGTTTGGTATGGATGTTTTTATCATCATTTATGTATATGTAATTGGTCTCGTGGTCAAATTCAATAGAGTCGTGTGTAGAGTACACACATACACACACACGCACACACACATATATATGTATATATATTATACAAAGCTTTACAGCTTTAAACACTATTCATGAATAAACCTTTTTTCGAGAATTTTGTGAGTCACTTATTTCCCAATATCTGTTATTGCAATTTGTGTAATTTTCTTCAGTGTTTTTTTCCTCCCCTGTTTTACATTCCTGTTTTACATATACTTTGTAATTACGGTGTAAATTTCCTCTTATTGAAATAATCAGATGTTTACCATGTAACCATTTCAGGGATTTTAAAAACAAAACTGTTACACTAACATGACACCCTAACAGTGCTGACCATTTTTCTTAGAAGTCTAGAGGGGCGCTTGTATCCCGAAAAAAAGTAAATAAGATTTCTACGACCCGTACAACCGTAGACAATGATGACATCATAGTATGAAATGAACAAAGAAACTGGTTTGCATTACATAATTGCACAGTCAAGATATATAGGCAAAATTATCTGCCAGTTCTGTGTATCATTTTGCCTCGACAGCTTAAATAGAATAAACAATTGAAGAAAATGGTACTACTGCAGGAAATGTTGTTGTATTTCAAATAAGAGCTTCAATTTAACATAACAAATTCATAATCATTCTGTCGGATCATATATCCATTTCTTGATAACATAATTGTCTGGTTGAAAGGAACAAATACAGCAGTTATAGACCATGAATAAACAAAAATGAGAAAAATAGGAATTTGAAGTTAAACCAGTTATTTGGGCCTTTGCATTACTGGCAAATGCTAAGCTCAATGGTAAGAGCAACGCTACGTTGAAGTGGCTATTCTATTGGTCTCAGGTTCGATTTTTGCATCATTGATTATTCTATCTACGCTGTCTAGGCCAAATTGTTCGTCCACTGTGTAATAACGGGGGATCATTTCAAATAGATTTTCAATATACTATAACGCGATTTATAATCAATCTGTCTGATCATATATCCACTTCATAATAAAATATATATATGTGTGTGTGTGTGTGTGTGTGTACTAGATCATCATCATCATCAGTCTTGCAACATCCGTTGTTGGTCATAAACCTTCTCCAGAATTCACCACAATTTGCTATTGTGGGCGTTGCAGAGCCAATACTTTCTGAATTTGTATTGTTTGTCTCTCCATCTAGTATTCTGTTGGCCTTAGTTGCACATGTGATCTCCGGGGGCCAGTGCTGAGAGTTGTCTGCCATTCTTGCAATATGGCCAGCCCATTGCCATTTCAGTTTTCTAATCGATTCTATGATGTCCCGGACTCCTGTTTTCTCCCTGATATATTGTGCTGTCTTATGGTCCCATGCAAGGTCGAGAATGATTTTTTTATTTGCACGTTGCATGGTTCTCAGTTTGCAGGATTATCCACTTGATTTCTTCTTCTTTTGAGAGTTTCAAGGAGATTCGTTGTCCTAGGTAGTGGTCTACCTTCTCTAGTTCTGGGTCTCCGATTTTGATAGTTGTGTTCTTATTGATTGTTGCACATACCACCCAATGCAGCTGGTTTTCAGGTACCCCTGAGCGGGGGTATGCATTAATGTGTGAATGTAAGAATGTATAAAGAAAGATAACAATAACCTTTAACTATTTGTTTCAGCATTCTTTTTTTTTTAAAGGATTCAGACATTAACCCATCAAAAGGTGACAAGGATAATAGTTATTCATTGCAGGATAAAAACCCTTGTCTATTACAAGATAAACGATAGTTAGTTATTATGCAAGATGAATACCCTAACTGGAGCATAAATCTAACTTGTCATCAATCACATTAGAGACAGAAATTTCAGTGAGTTAGAAATAAAATTGCACCGATGGAAATTTCCGTCATTAGCAATTAATGGGTTAAGCACCTTTAGCCTTGAAAAGGAAACTACATTAATTTCTTTCTATCTATTTGGGCGTTTTTTTAATGTTTATTTTTTCTGGTTGGTTTCGTGAGAAAAATCTATGCTAAAGACATTAATTACGCCTCTGTTATTGTCCGACTGTAAGCTACAGGCTCAAATGAAACCAAATGAAATTCACATCATGAAAAAGAATACAGGTATCCATCGCTTTTCAAAAGTTAGCTTCATGACACCCTTTCGCTTTCACGAAAAACAAAAAGCAAAAAAAAAAGTGTTCACTGTTTGTTTTGCAGTGAGCCGTTATAGGGACAGCGGGCATTATTTCCTCCATCTCCAACATCCCTGCCTCCAGGATATCCCACCATTCCAAGCAACCAATGACTCAGCCTAAAATTCCATCATTTCCATTTTTTGAGTCTCAGAACGCTCGAAAACTTTCCCCAAATATTAACTCTTTTCGCTTAACGCCATTTTGGATTACAAAAGTTTTTTGTTTTAAAACAATGATGGACTTTCAGATAAATTACAAAAAAAGTGTATCTTATAGAACTATTGAGCCTTTCTTAAGAGTAGATTAAGTTTTCTTCCGACACAATGGAAAATGCTGTCATTTGATCGAGAGGGGAAAAATAGACAAGGATGGAAATATGGGGGAGGGGTACAGCGTATACTTACTTCTCATTTTTAGGTTTTCAGTATGTTCTATGTTCACTTAGTTTTCAGACTTTACTTTTACTTCATCTTGACATTATCATCCGCCCACCCGTAAATAAATTTCCATAGTTTTCATTTTTTCAAATGGTGAGGTTGTCCAGGAGGCGCTGGGCTTTTGGAAAAAGGCATACTTATTTTCCGTCCTGAGAAGGACACGACCGTAAGACAGTTAATATTTGTCTTCCACCCCAATCACACTGCTTCGAGTGTACTCAATTAGCTGCTGAGTGCACAGGGAAATGTGTCACATCGATAGTTTTCCATGCTCTTTGATCGGATCAGGAATCGAACCCGTGACCACTGGGGCAGACATGCTAACCATTACACAATCTGTGCTGATGGAAACCAAGATTTTCTCTATACTCTTTCCCCTAACAAAGTCTTACCGTATATCTAGTTCCCCAAATCCATATCCATCACCGGAGATAGATGATAGAAAGAAAGGATTACCGTTCATGAATTGAAATCAGATCTGGAAAAAAAAAACTCTTCACGGGGTGTGAAGAATGACTTTCTTTGTTATTGTCAATGAAACGATCACTCACTCGATGGCCTCACGACTTATTAAACCCTACAGGAGAGTTTCTACCCATGCATGCACAGCCAGGTTCATTCTGATTGGTTTTCAAACAAGGCTCAAAAACCGGTTCTTGAGGTATTCAAAACGGCTGGAAACTTTCCGGACAGACCACGTACAGCAATTTTCTTTACACTTGGTTGGAAGGAAGAAACCTGATGTAATTGTACACACGACAAACGAAAGCAATCGTCTTCCTTTCTCCTACTAAACGTTATTACAATTCGACCTTGTAATTGTTATTTGTTTTCAATATAAACATTCATTCGAAATTTCAAATAACGCCAGTTTCAATGGTCGTCGTTGTTCTTTTTTAATTTGCCCTTGGCGCCAACAAACTTATCACGCCTCTAGTACAAGAATATACAATTTCTTATTCATTGATATAAGCGAATAAAGGCATCAGACTTCCTCTCCACGGCTGATAATATCGTGCAACGCGATTTTTATTCCTGGGTATTAGGTGTTACTTTCTAATTGCTCATGTGCAAGAAGTAAAGAAAATGAGTATCATTTCCTTCAAACTTTACATATTCCTATGTTCTTGTTTTCCTTCCTTTACGTGATACAAAATGTGAAAATTTGTCCGTTGTCAAATTGAAAAAAACTTGATTTCAAATTGTCACTGTCCGGGTCACAAAAGCTTAGTTTGAAAGGAATAATTGACACTTACTATGCTTTTTAGGTATGATTAATTAAAAATAACACTTATAACCCAAGAACAAAGAAGTAAAAAAGAGTTTCTCCGTGCAATTCTTGTGAATAACGCATCTGCCAGAATGACATACTCAATTGCATACGAACACGTCCTCTTTGAGCCATGCTATTCATATTGGTTCTGGTGTTGGTAGTAGCTGGAATAAGGCCAGGTTTTAGATATTAAATCTTACATCAAATGCTACATAGATGATGTCTCCTAAGGTATAGTTTTTCTTCTATCGAATCAACCTTTTCTTAGATGTGATACCTTACAAGACAAAAATACTCCAACTGCCTTGCTATTTACCCATGGCTGTCCATCGACATTTCCTGATCGTTCTCTACCGCCGGTAATGACCTGTCTTTCACTTTCCTGCTCGAACAATTTACCAGGCGACAACATTTCCCGATTGCATTTTCCCGGTCGTACTCTACCTCTGGTAATATTCCGTCCTTAATTTTCCCGGCCGACAATTCACTGGCCAATAACATTTCCAATCAGATTTTCCCAGTCGACAATTTACCGACCGACGAAATTTCCAGGTTAAACAATTTACCGGCTGAAAACATGACCAGTTGCATTTTATACATCAAAGGTCGTACACAAACGCTCATACGTGGACAAAAACACATTGAAGCACATACACACTCATACACAGACGCATACTAACACACATAGACATAGTCATGTACATGTATACTTGAAATGTGCATAACCATAGGTACATACACGCACAATAAGACATGCGCACACTTATAAGTACGTAATGCAAGCAAACATACATACACATATATATTTATATATATACTAAAACATGGACACATACAAGCATATGAATGCACGCATACGCAGACACGTACGCACATACATACACACTGACACATGTATACACATACACACACATATATGAATGCACACTAATACATACACACAATATATGCAGGCACATTAACACATGTATATGCATTCAGGTACGTACATACATGCTTCCAACACACACATATATGCTCACTCATACAAACATGCACATTACCGCACGCTCATAGTGCTCCGTAACACACTCACACGCATAGATACATATACAATACACACACACACACACACACACACACGTACACACACATGCATACATACATGCACACATCCACGCGAGTTGTCCTGCTAGACCGAGAAAATGTGACTGGGAAATGTCCGCGGACAGTAAATTGTACGACCAGTAAAATGCAGGCGGGAAATGTTTTCGGTGGGTAAATTGTTTGAACAGGAAATTAGTTCAAGAAATCTCGTCCAGCAGTAATTTGTTTGACTGGGAAAATGCAACCGGGAAATATCGTCAGTCATTGAACTGTTCGACCGCAAAATGCAGCCGGGAAATCTCAGCGACTGGTATATTTTTCGATCGCGGAAATGAGACTCAGAATTATCGCTGGCCACTAAATTTTCGACCAGGTGAATGCAACCCAGAATGTCTTCGGCCGTTAATTATCAATAAGGATAATTCGACCGGGGAATTGTTGAAAGGGTAAATGTGAACAGGAAGTGCCGTCGGCCAGTGAGTTGAGGAAATGTGACCAGGAATTATCATCGGCTAGTGAATTGTCGATCGAGAAATGTCGTTGGCTGGTAGATTGTCTTGTGGAAAAATTTGACTAGGATATGTCGTCGGCTGGAATATTACTGGCGGTAAAGTGCAACCAGTAAAATACGACCGGGAAATGACATAGTTTGGGAAGAAAATTGAATTCATACATTTCCCAAGGGTATTAGTGCAAAGAGAACGCAAAACAGTTTCGGCAGAAACCCGAACTCGAAGTCAGTCAGCCGACTCCGTTCTCCTTGCTGGTAACCTTTACGATGCCCTCCCCCAGGAGAAACCTTTTTTTTTTAAGAATAAGATTTTTTTGTTCTTAAAACGGACAAACAGTATCCATCATCATCATCATCATCATTCTGACGTTCGTCTCTATCATGGGCGTCACAGAACCATTACTTCCTGAACTTGTCTAAGTCTTCAAGCCATTTCTTTTTTGCTCACATCCATTTTGCAAATGCTGTCGATTCACGTTGTGAGTCTTGGTGTACTGCGGTTGTAACATAACCAGTTCATTGCCATTAGAGTTTCCGAATGATATTTCTGGCCTTTCTCAAAAATGCTGTTCTCTGATCTTGCTCAAATACGGGTACATTAGGAATTTGTCTTAGTGGATGAGTTAGCTGCGTATTATACATTGACGCCAGTCGTCCGAAATCGAGCACAGGAAAAAACTAGGATTTCAATGGCCCATCTACCCAAATTGGGAAACTGGTGCAAGTCAATCTTCCTTCAATTTATACACGTGAGGGTGTTTTATCCAACGAACTAAGCAAGAACAGTTATAGGCATCTACTGCTTTTCGAGAGTCCGCTTTACGCAACTTGTTTGCTTTACGAAAACAATGATAAACGAAAATAGCGTTTCACCCTTTGTTTTTGCATCGAGTCGTTATAGAGGTACCACAAACCCTCTTCTCCGTCCTATTCCCCGGTCTTTTGTATCTCACACCATCCCATCCTCGGTCCATTTGACTATTTTTTTTTTTTGAGTCCAGGGATACCCAAAAATTCTTCCCATATAAATTGATCGTAATTGCTTCTTCCCTTTACGCCACTTCGGCTCACGCACATTCTACTTTCGGATAGCGGGGAAAACCTGTACTCACGTATCAGTCGTTAGTAAAACGTTGCAAAACGCTTTAGAACTTGGCGATCCTACTCACGTATTCGAGTTCTGACTGATGCGTTCACACAGACAGAATAAAATCCACACACACGCACACATACACAGTGACACACGCACATGCACACACATATATACACAAAGACACACACTCAAACACACACACACACACTCAAAAAGAGTTTTGATTGATGGGCTCACACAAAAAAAAGAATCAAATTCACGCACACAGAGACACGTGCACATGCGCAGATTCACGCATACACACACAAATGATCTTTGATTAATGCAGTCACAAAAGCAGAATCAAATTCATTGATACACACACGCACACATACACACACATACATATATATATATATATATACACACGCACAAACACCCCCCCCCCAACCCAGAAGCCATAGATCTACATCACGTGATCCCCTGCCCTCCCGAATTCATGACCGCATATTTGAGATTCCAGGTTTCTTTTAGACTATTATTCAATCCTGGTCGGCACCGAAGAAAATTAAATTAAAACTAAACCGGCAAACCATCTGCTTCGTTTGTAAACCAGTTCTTTATTATGTAACATCAAAGAAAACGTTTGGAAAGAAAACTATTTCGGATCATGTGTCTGTGGAGAAACTGGCTCGCTTGAAGAATGTGTGAATGACAACGTCAAGACAAACCGGAAACGAGCATGTTGGCAACTTTCTTCAATGAGATTCTTAACCCATCAGCAACATGAAATACACACACACACACATATATATATATATATATGAAGTAGTTTTATATGGATACATGTTTGTACTCTTGTAACTCGAGAATAACGCATCCCAAAGGAAAAAAAAATGAAAGTATAATCAGATTCTGCTCGTCTCAATCTACGTCTCCATTCGACGCATATTCTAGGTCAAATCTAGCGAAAATATGAATTTATGGATATTCTTGCATTTTTTTTTTTTTTTTTTTGCGTTCATGTCCGAAAAGTATCCGACCAACAGCTTCTGCTTCAAGTAGGTATGGGTGTTTCAATCAGTTCTCAAAATACCGCCCCGGGGCATTTTTCAGAAATATCGGTCGGTTTTCAGCTAGTCTTTACTAATATTAGAGCCTTTTATTCCCATGTGTGTATTCCTGCCATTATTTTGCTAAAAACACCAGGCCAATTGATCTAAATTTGCCATGAAGACTCATAAAACTATGAATTCACGAAAAATGCTGAAAAGCGAAAAAGGTTATGTATTACGGAGAGCCATCTTTTTTTTCACCCTTTCTCCTTCGCTTGCACCCTAAACTTCTTTATCTCCGACCACGACAAGCTCCGAAACATAAGATTTCATTGAAACTTTTAGAGATATTGTGTGGTATAGACATATATCTATATCATAAGAGAGGGAACTCTACATCACATTTTGCGATGTACATTAATGGTAATTGCTTCTTCATCTTAAGCTATTTCGGCTCACAGAAGTTTTTTTCTTCGTAGGAATACACCAGTTTCGGATATTTAATTGAGGACATATCACTAAATGTAATTCTATACAATGTATGTGATCACCTCTGCAAACAAGGTTAGAGTCCGTATGTATTACTTTGAGTCTGCCTGACTGTCGACACGACATTTAAAAGTTCTCAATAAATTCCAATGTAATTCTGTAGAAGGATGGGCCATGGGCTACGAGAGAAGTGATTGAATTTTTTGGATTGATTCATGTACAGTTCTTTCCCCTATGTCGCAGATCTATGTCTACACCGCAAAATATCTCCAAAAGGGTTAGAAGCTGGGCTATGGAAGAAATGATTAAAGTTTTGGGGTAGTACCATGATCAGTTACTTCCCTTACCTCACAGATATGTGTCCACAATACACAATATCTCCAGAGGTTCTCTGTCTGCAGGATATCTCCAAAAGTGCTCAATGAATTTCCATAAAGTTTTGTTGATGTGTAGGCAATGGGCTACAGAAGGGCTGTTTGAAGTTTTAGTTAGATCTATGTAGAGTTATGTCAACATCACGTGTATATCTTGAAAAAAGTTCTTTATGAATTTCAATAAAGTTTTTTCGAAGCGCTGGTCATGGGAAAAGAGGAGAATTGTTTGAATCTGGGGACGGACTCAGAATTTTTTTTTTCGTTAGAGAGATATTTTTTCACTTTTTGAATATTCATTTATATCACTTTATACAGTATTCCGGTGACACTTTGTCAAAGGGTAGACAAAAGTTAAGGAAGAATTGAAACTGTTATGGCTGGATCTAGGAATCGTTTTACAGTGAACTTTCCGGCATTGGAACTATTAGTAAACTGATATTCATTCAATTATTAGTGCTACTTCAAAGCTTTAGGAGTTTGACAGTAAAATTACTTGCTCTAGTACCTATTTTCAATCGTCTCCTTAGAAGTATTCCTTCGCCCATCTTGTGCTTATAAAGAATAATGCTCATGGAGGAGACGATGGAAACACACTGAAGTGACATGCCCAGGGCACAAGCGTGGGTAAAGCGTATGGAAATCCTGGGATGGGCAGTCGACAGAAACGTTGCCACAGCCTCATTAATGTTGTCCTAAGTTATTCAAACTGTGCTCAAACTGTGCTCTATGCAATCTTTCCAGGGATCCCACTAAACAAAATGACATTTTTGTAATGTACTTAATTTATACTTCATTACATAAACGATTCCCCCACAGCTTTTATGTCTTTATTTTATTTCTTGAACACGAGCAGTACTTTTTATCTGAGGGAGATTAACACAATTTTGCTTTTTTAATTGAAAACATCTGGATTATTTACCTGACACCTTTCAGTCGTTTATATGTTTATTTCTTCTCAGTAAGCTTCGTTCTTACTGCCATTCGACTGTGTATTTTCCATTTGGCTCTGTACATATTTGGTTAATTCCATTAACGAGGATCCTTTAGTTACACACACACACAGATACACAGACACACACACACAGACACACACACACACACACACACACACACACACACACATAAATATACATAGCAGTTTTTTGAGGGAAGTCACCAGAAAATTTAATTACTGAAAAGTGTAGTCAAAGTTTGAAGTCCACTGATGGTGTCCAAATAAAATAAAAAAAATTAAAATTAAAAACAAAAAACAAAAACGGAGCAATACGTTTGGCATCAGCTTGACCGGGGTAGCTGCAAAAGTTGGCATCCTGTCGTTGCGATTTTTCTACTCTCTGGTTTGGAATCAGATCCACCCTGAAAGATAAATTTCTATTTCATAGTTTAATACTAAAGGGTACACTGTGATTGGTCTATTCTTGTACCGAAAAGAGGAACCCAAGAAACCCTACTGATATAAAAGTAAATCCTCGAAAATTACGAACTGAAATCGAGGCTGAAACCTGCAAAAGACTTGGTAGCATCATATCCGTCAACATTGGAGGCGATCTGATTGGAAGCCTTCTGATATTTGTCAACAGATTTTCAATGTTCGATCATGTCTGAATGATCTTTGGATTTTTGTATTTGTAGTATTATAAATCTGTGGTCCAAACTTCATTTTGAAGCTGTCAAAGTATGTTAGAATGAACGATATTCAGTGAATAAACTTGATCACACAATACATGTGGAATAAGCTCTCTTCTGAATGTTTTCCTGACGAGTACAACTCAATATTTTCAAATTCAGTGTAAACAAGTAGTTTACTTAAAGTTGGCAATTTTAAAATTTCTTATTGCTCTTTTAGTAACCTCTTCATTGTAAGTGCTTCTAACTCTTATAATTCCAACATTAGTGATCATTTCAACCTTTTAACAACCTCTGTTATTGCTTGTAAGTCATTTCAAGTTTCTATTGCTTTTTTAGTCTACATCAAATCGGTTTTCAATATTTCCAACAATTTTAACAACAATAAGCTATTGTAACATGTTTATTTTATTGGACTTTATTTTGTGACATAAGTAACTTTCTTTCTACAAACCTTGTGACGTGACATGTGGTCGGTAGGGCTTGCTTGGGGTAACCAAAAGTAAAAACAAACAAACAAGACAAAAAACAAAAAACAAAAACAAACAAAACGAAAAACAAACAAAACAAAAAATTGATGACTAATCTTCTGTTCTCTTTTTAGGTGCCAGCAGTGGTTCATCCTCGATCAGCTCCAATCGGTCCGAGACGAATTCGGAAGTGGCAAGTATCGTGTGGTCAGACTCCAGCTACATTCCGTTTCCTTCTCATTGTCCCCGCATATTCGCCAACATCCTTGCTGATATCCACGACGTAGACTTTCTCGTGAAACTCTACCAATCGTTTATCGATTTCATCGATCCAGAACTGCGAATCATGAGAATTATTGAACAGAGCGATCACTTCAATTGTAACGATCGCCTCGCGCAAGTGCAATCACAACCTCAGACAAGGCATGGCTCGATACCCAGTCTAGCGATTTTACTCTTTTTACACGAAGAGGCGTCGATCAGTGGTTACGACACACTAAAATCCCGAGACTATTTTAGTCAGTATCCTTGGAAGTTACACCACGAGGATCTTCTGTTGACAGAGACAACCATAGAAACATACCCAGGAAACATCCAGGATTTTTATGAGACCCTAGACGGCCATCCCTTGTGTGGCATCCGTCTCATTCATTATGGGAAAGAACACTTCCGGATTACCATATTTGTCAGTTATCGTAATTGGTCCAAAATGGTCAAATTCTACAAAATTCTCACCAATGTCCATCCAGATTACGAACGAGAAGACTTTTGTTTGCTCACAGTTGAGTCGTTTGGGAATTACGACATTCAACTTGTGTTAAAGAAACTACTACCCAAAAAACTGCCAAAATCCTTAGATTCCATGGAAATCCAGTTTCAGATTTCGGATTTAAGTTCTCTCATTCCGTTCTTGCCCAACATTTGCAGACCTCTTCCAAATAACAAGTGGGCAACATCTGACCACGACGGCAATAAAATTGTATTCGATGTCGTCTCATCCCCAAATATAATTGAATACGGCCGAACGAAATCAAATACCAGCCATTCGCGAGTAGGAAGTTTAAACAGAACAAATAAAGGTTTCTATGTATGAACTTGGTCACATACAAAAAGGATGGTGCTAAGGAAGTTTGGTTTCAGAAAAATTTAGTCCGAGAAAATTCGGTTATAGGAAATTTGGTTAGAAGACAATTGAAATATCTTAATATTATTCTCAGAATGGTGGATTAAAATTATAGGTATGAATCGAAGACCATCATGGGAAATATTGACGGTTAAAAAAAAAAGAAATTAAAAAGGTTGGAATTATTCAAAAGGCATCATGGCATTAAATTTTGATAGAAATATTTATTAAAAAGATAAGTTAAAATACTTCTCAGTTCAGTCTAATATGTTATTTAGAAAGAAAAAAATTAAAAAAATTCCAGACTGAATTCTCCAGACCAAACATTCTAAGACTGAATATTTTAAGACTGAATATTCTAAAACCGAATTTCCTGACCTTTCCAAATATATATGCAGATGTGAACTTTAACAAGAAAAAAATGCTTGGTGGCTGAGTTAATTCCGTATTGACAGAATGAATGCGTGTTTGGACAGAGTAAAAGCCAAGATTTCGAGAGTTCCTTCTCAACGCCGGTAAAATACTGCAAGATCATCCTCTTCTCTATCAGGATGTTACATATGAAATTTCGTTTTTTTATATCTTGGAGAATAAAGCTGAAAGTGGAAGATTTACTTACATAATTGCGAATTCAATGTAAAAAAGGATATCATTCGTTATTATCGGTGGTTTTCAGCTCTTAACAGCAGTATCTATCTACCCAAGAAGTTTGACCAATTTTCATTTACGATTCCAAATTAAGATACAATGCAGTTCAAATTACTGATAACGTTGATGAAGCATACAGAGTGAAAACTATGTTTGAACTGCTCAGCGTTGCTTCAATGGATTCAAGTCCGATAATTTCGGTACATATAATTAATCTTAAGGGAAGACCAAACTTTTTCCTAATTAAACAGAATTATCGATGGTATTAACCAAAGACCCACGAACATTATCGATGTTAGGAACCAAAGACCCACTTTCTGGAGACTTTTTTGAGGCTTTAACAGATAACCATTCTATGTCATCTCAAAACATTACAAAATGTTAAAAAGCTAGGAATTTGCGTCCCACATGAACTGAATGGAATGCTCCAAGATAGTCCTTGACCCCACATTTCTCAGCTGACTATGTCCAAGCTGGAGGAATTGGGATATGAAGTCTTGGAGCATCCTTTATATTCCCCTGACATTTCCCTGGGAAATCATCATCTTTTTTTAAAATGTCATATCCGTAATAAAAGGTTTAATAATTGAGAATAATTTGTGCTTTAATGAATTTGTGATAACTAAACCAATTCTTTCAAAAACAGGTGGCATTTTATGATTAGAGGATTGTCGAAAAAAAGTTATTGCTCCAAACGAGTTGTATTTCAATCAAATATAATGTTTTGTTGCTGTTTATAAAATCCTACACTCAAAGAGTAGCGATAAAGGTCCGTACTACATTTGTTTAGTGAGCAATTTTGGAATCAGCGCTTTTATGGAGAGTTTCTCTTTTTTTTAAAAATCTTTCACCACTTACTGAAGAAGGCATTTTGCCGAAACAGCTTGTATACTGTCAACTCCACATAATTCTTTTCTTGTTTTGATATTTCTAGTACCTGCAAGTATTCTATAACCAAGGTTATCATATTATTATTATTATTATTATTATTATTATTATTATTATTATTATTATTATTATTATTGTAGTTGTTGTTGCACTAACCACCTCCACTCCAGACCAAGTGACAGCAGGTCTCCTCAATACTCTTGGGCTCTTATAATTATGACCGACTTCAGTTATGCTGACATTTGGATCATGTTGTTTTTTTCCCCAAGTTCCTAGTTCCCCTGTTTTTTTCTCTCTTCGTTGCAGATCGATTCCAGTCCCGCAATTACTATTGGCACTACATCTTCTTCAGCTTTTTCAACACCCTGACGAGGTCCAGGTACTCATTCAGATGCACCCTCTCATTCAGCATCAATCCGTGGTCTATCGAAATCCAGTGTCATGCATTTTTTCTTGTTAACTAACGTTAAATCTGATTGCTTGAGCAGTTCCCAGCCGATCAGCCCTCACCCAGTCATGCCTCTTTTTGTACCCCACCGGGCTAGTTTGCGACGCTTATTTACAATATGGTTATATAGTTAGTTCTTACAGCGTTGTTCAAGCGATTCGGGTGTTTGGTTAGTCGATTCCTTCAATATACATGAAGAGGTTGATTTGTCACTTTGTTTTGGAGAATCAGTATGCAGTTTTCCAAGATTACATTTAGTGGTATCATGGTTATAACATAGAGTAGCGGAGGTGGAGAGTCCCCAGGAAAACTTCATCATTATATTTACCTCTCTTAAGTCTTCTGATGCAACTGTCAACAAAGTCCACTGTAAAGCTCTTCATAGATTTGGCTGTAAATCTAATCACTGATTTGCTGGGTAGTGATCACCAGAGGTCAAACATTTCAAAAACCAAGCGTGAACAATGCAGGACACGAAGAAAAGGACCAATTTAGCATAAAGCGACATTGTTAATTGAACACCCACTAAACACCTATGTTTGGGTGGAATTCTGATAAAACAAACAATTTTTTTCTGGACATAAGCAGTTAAATCTAGATTTAAATCCTCAGCCCTTTAACTTAATTTGTACAGCTTGTACAGGCGATTTATACGTACATAAAAACTAAAGTAACCCATGATGACGGTTTTCGTAATAGTTTTGGTTGATGCAAGCCAATAAACAAACATATATTATATATTAGATGAATAAAATATGAAATTTATATAATATTAAAAGTCTGATTCTGTTCATCTGTGACCTCTAAATAGCTGAAACGCTGCCTTGTAGCCAGAAGTATTGCATTGAGACACCCTTGTATTGACGTAAAAATGCAAAAAAGTCTAATAATAACAAGAGTTCGACGAGAATTTACGAATCAGCCCACACAGTGTTCAGCTGTGAATATTGAGACTTTGACAAAAAAAGTACATACAGTTCTAATAACAATTTGTATTGCCATTAAAATGACGCTTTTTTTGCTTTTCCTAATCAAAATGAAAGCGCTAAATTGGCAATACTGGTACTATCAACCTTCCTGGAAATTTGGAAATAGCCACCATTCCTAGGGATCTGTGAACCCCGGATTGAGAACCCTTAGCTAGTGCTCCTTTCAATTTTTGAAGTTTGGTATAGGCTCTCTTTGCTCCATCCTGTGTCAAGTCAAGAGAAGACATTAAAGCTGGACGATGATAGATAAACGAGCCTAAACTCTGGTGGACGCAAAATAAGGGATAAATTTAGGAAAAAAAACCCTAATTTGCAGATGGAACTCCCTCTGAAAAACCAGTTTAATTAGGGAATTTAATGAAATAAAGAAACATTTTCCTCGAGTGGAGTATGTGTGCAAAGTTTCAAATCTCTAAAATGATTGGTTTGTACCGTGCCAAAGACTGCTACATAGTGTCTAGTGTATATAAGAATCCCTTACCCCAGCATCGTTCAAATTTGTTATCTTTGGGTTCGTAGTGATTAATAGTGTTGGGTCTACGTTCATGCTCACACTGATTAGTGACGCAATGGGTCACAGAGTTGACTAGTAATAAGTAAAAGATAGACTTGTCACCACAGTCAATGACTGAACAACCGGAGCGTTAAAATTTGGAGTTATGTGAAAAATGCTCCATCGAAGAATAAATATGGTTAGAATAAGTGCTATTGATTTCATCACTGGCGTATTCCACGAGAAAACATCTAAAATAGAGTAAAAAAATATCTAGATTCTGGAGAATCTAGATTTTTTTAATGAACGCCGTCAGAATTGGGCCCGAAAGGGTGAAAAAGTATTTTTTTTTTCCTGAGAAACTTTTTTTTTTCAACAATGTAGTGGAGTACTGAGGCCAATTTTCAAGTCAGTAGACAAAACAGTAAGGCTACATCTCACAAACACTCAGACATAAACAAACGAACACGTGCATATATATATATATATATATATATATATATATATATATATATATATATATATATATATTGTGTCATCCACAGACAGCTGTTTCGATGTATTACATCTCTTCAGTGTGGCTATAGACTTTATCCCATCCAGTACCGTGAGGCAGAATTGAAACATATATATATATATAAAGGATGAAACTATTCACAATCTTTGATGGCTACGGATATTCAATTCTCCACCTTCTTCAGGTGGACAATTCATCTAGAGGGAGAAGGTTTTATATCATTGATAGTTTTGAGTTGTGGGTAGCCCAACGGTTAACGGCTTGGAGAAAGGAATTGGTTTATCGAGCTCAAATTCCGGCGGGGTAGTTAGCATTCATTCCAAACTAAAATCCCTACGAAAGGCATGAACCCATTCCTCATCCCCAGCCATAAATAAATAACAGCGAAGATGGAGCCCTTTAGCCCAGTAAGGCAGTCTATCTTGGGCATTTGACGTTCTATGTCTTCCACTTAATGAGGAAATACAGTTGGGACGTTGTGCGTGTCTTGGTACAGAGGTCAGTGAGGGTGGAATGTCGAGGAGGACAGAATATATAATGAGCAAATGGCATATTGCACAGCCATGACGTCAATGAGATGAAGCCTTACAGTGTAGATCCTTGTGGCAAGCGAAAACTATATGTTAGAAGTGTTGTTGGAAGAAAAGATCCTTTGGTATACGCCCTGAATTTGGTTTGGTTTGTCATTATTCTTGTGGCAAACATCACTCAGTACTGTCGACACTGACTGCATTTAAATTCCGCTCAGAACAGGGAATCATCACTTGCTAACATTAGATAGATCTACAATTCAAACGTCCCTGAAGTTTATACAGAGTGTTTTAGAAGTCAATTTACACCGAGTGCGTCAAAATCAGTGTATACAGGGTGTCTTAGAAGTCAATTTATAAACGGTACCTTAAAAGCCATTTTATACAGGGTCTCCCAAAAGTCCTGTACACTTATAAGAAACCGTCAACCAAACCTGTCAGCATATTTAACAATGGATTCTTCGATTTTGATTGATTCAACCTCGGCTGGCTGGCTATGTATGTGAATATCGTGCGTACAGGCGGCATCGATGGACTTAGAGGGTTAAATTTAAGCATTTACTCCTTATCATGTCGAGAAAAATTCCCTAACATTAGTTTTTTTGTCGGGTGATCAATTTGCAATGTAATTCCAAGCTAAATTGGTCCTTTGGTTTTTGGAATTATTTTTTTTTAAATTCGGACCATATAGTGATCACTGCCCAACAAAAGGCAGGAGAAGTAATTTATTCATCTCTTTTCCAATTTCTTAATTGATTACCCGAACAAAGATTGCTTCAAGATGGCCATGTGATAGTTTTTATTGAGTAACTAACTTTATTATTTTAATTCTCTAACTAAACAGAAAAAAAACCCTTCGGTATACATAAATAAGAATAATTGAAAATTTTGTTCTTCAAATTTTGTCAAGTTCAGATGAGAATTACTTCAACGGTAGACTCCTATGCGTGGGCTAAGTACTTCAAAGTACTTTAGTTGACCAGGCAATCGATAGATACTTTCCCAACACCAGCCCCCAGCAAGCATTTCGAGAGGGATGTTTGCATAACTATCCCTGATCCTTGTCTCAAGTTCAAAAAGGTCTCTTGATCTTGTTGCCTAAACATTTTCTTGATGTCGCCCCTCAAAAAGTCATCACTTGCCCTAATCCTTGTCAGACATCGTTAGTGTCATAGCCATAATAATGGGGGTAGATGTAAAGTGTCAGAATATTTCTCACACATATAGCAACAAACTGTTGTATACTTTATTGTGATTGGATGGAAAACTGAAAAGAAAAATGAAAAAAGAAATGTATTGTCACTTTCGTGCCAACCCGTATTTTGTCGGAAGTGAGAGGAATTTCACAAATTCTGACCGAAAGAGGTGAAAGGAAGCTTTGAGATTATGAATCGTTAATTCTTTTCTGTCTCTCTGAATTTTTGAGATAAGTAATTCTCATGATTATACGCTGATTTATTATCCTCATATTGGTTGTTATTGTCAGGGCTAGTGTGAGGTGTTTTGGTACCCTAGGCACTGATAATATTTGGGTCTCTCTAATGTTTCAAAATGTACATATTTTAATAATTTCGTAATGTTTACATTACTCAAGTGATTTGAAATTTACTTTTAGTAGGCACAACCTTTTTTCGTAAACCGTAAATTTTTTCGTAAGCTCTAAGCACTGTGTCTATTGTACCTAATACAGCCCTGGTCATAGTACATCGTTTCGGCTGCTTTATCCTCCTGTCCTTTCCCGGTACCTGTCGTATTCCCTAATGATCCCGACATTTCAAAGTAAAACCTTATTCAATCCACGAGAGGAGACTGTTCTCATTCTACTGTCCAGGTTAAGGGAGGGAGCGTGATTGTTAAATCTTCTTTTATTTCAGTGGGACCCACAGAAACAAATAAAAAAGGACGAATCAATAAGAAAAATAAGAAATAACAGAATTACCAAATACGAGATATACCTCAGTACAGATAGCTGATGGGCACAGTCTTCACCTGTAGAAAAAAGGATTCAATTTGAAGCTGAAGTTCAATTTGAACTCCTGTCGTTGCTGGAGGGTTAAAAACTTCATGGTGGAGACGTATTCGTGTATGGGTTCGATCCTCAAAAAGTGTTCAATTTTATGGACTTTTGCCAAACCAAGACAAGCTTTGTAACTGATTTCGCTCTTACTGTAGTGCAATAGGTAACAGGGTCATCTCGTTTATATAGTGAGTGGGATACTCACTTGATACTCCTGTACAGTAGCCTTGCGCCAGTTAGAATATAACTTTGTTGAAATCTATTTCCTTAATTAAAAGTTTTCCTTGGATGCCTTTGAAAGCTATGCATAGATAACATAGGCATAGTACCCTCCAAACTCTACGTTCACACGTTTTGAAGCCAGCACATACAGGAAATGAATGTGCAAAAAAATGGTTGGTGATCTAAAATAATGTTGTAATTGATAATGAGAGTTATGGTTATTAGTATGATAATGCAATTTTAGCTAAAAACCGCTTGATCAGGTGGTTTTCAGCTAGTGAAAATATACATCAGGACGCTCGTATTCCTTGAAAAATAAATAAATAATTCTCTCACTCTCTCTGTCCCCCCAGACCTTTATCAAAATATAAAAACGTTCACAATGTAAATCAGTTCGTACAAGCAGCCGACCAAAAGGAAAAAAAAAACCCTATCAGTCTCTTCTATCGCTCAATGAGTTTCATTATTTTGCAAAATGGAATCTAAATATTTCAAGATCAATAAACAGAAATTTATAAGTAAAAGCCAGAGAAATATATAAAATTTACTTCAAATCAACAACCCATGAATCGGTTTGCTTTATCATTGATTGAGCGTTTTGGATTTTAAAGAAGTAAACTTAATTCTTTATGCATCGATGTTCAGAATTTGAAACGTTACGCTTTAACAAAGGCAGCAGGAGGGGGCAAAGAAAGGAAAGTTGTTTGATAAGATGGTAGAAAGATAGAGAGAGGTACGGAGAGAGAGAGAGAGACGGTAGAACGAGAGAAGGGGAAGCGGGTTGAATCGTTATGCTAAGAGGAGTGTGTGAAAGACACAAGCGGAAAAGAAAAGCAGTTTAATAATTCACTCTTTCCTTCTTTTTTCCTTTATTTCTTCTATCCTTTCTTTATGTTTGTCTTTTATGATGTATCATTAAGTTTGTCTCATTATTTTCGCCAGTTATTTTTACTTCTCCCCTCTATTTCGTTCTATGTCTTTCTTTCTTTTTATCATCAAAATGATGGAAGATTCGATTATTAGAGAAAGGTGACTGTAACTGTTACCAACATAGTGGATCGCCTATTAATCTAGAAGGGATTAAAAACAATCTCTCCACAAACTGTTTCTGTTAACTGGATAGCCGTTTTTTTTCTGAATACGACAAAATAATCTGTGAATTGACGGATATCATAGTTATCAATTTATTTCGACATTGCATCACATAAAAATAAGAAACACTCGAGGAATTACAGACTGAACAAAGTAATTCAAAGTAAAGGAAATATAAAAAAATCTCAGCTAAATACGTTACTCCGTAGAATACAGCCATAATTGTATTATATTAAAACATGCCAATACAGTTTTATTAGCCATGAGAGATAGGCTGTGCCAAAACTATCTTGAAAGTTTACATTTGCATAAGTATTCAATGCGCACATAAATCTGTCACAGCGAAGTAAACTGCGCAGCATAAGATTTTTGCACACACTGGCTACTGAAAACTCGAGGGAACATTGGTCATAGGTAAACAACAGGAAATTGTATCAGGTCAATTCAGGGAGAAAACGTGTTGAGAAAAACGTGTCAAAGTCTTCCCAGGTTTCATGAGACGTCAACTTTCATGAGATAACAAGAGTCTAGGGTGGTTGATGTATGGTTTGACCTCCTGGGGCTGACCGTACTTGGAAAATGATACTCAGGTCATGAGGACACATTAAAGTGCAACCATTCAAAGCATATGCACCCGGGGTAACTGATTAGACTGACAAATGTGCTTAATGCATGAGTTGATGACGTAAGTAGCATGAGCTTGTTAACAGTCACGATTCAGAATGCAGCCATTAAAAGAAAGGATAGTGTTTATGCTACAAATAAGATAGGATTAAGTATCACAACTTTAAGGAGAAGAACCTTCTATTGATAGCAAATTGGGAGCAGGGCATGCTCAAGGTACCAGCAACGCATGCACTCACCCAGGACGCCAAGTGCTATGAGGTGCCTATCAGGTGCCTGAGGCAGTGGGACTTCCCAAATACAAATAGAAAAAAAAATAATATATTAAACAGAATAAAAAGTTTTTAAAAGATCAACTACAAAAAAAAAAAACAAAAAAAAAACTTCCTGACGTGAAGTTAGATTTTTTCTGAAATATCTGACGGTAAAATATTATTTGCAGTGGTAAATCAAAAAGAAGCCATTGATAAAACAAAATTTACCTGATTATTGTAACAAACAATTTATATCTATATATTTATTTCCTCAGTGTAAAAAGTTGATGAATGAGATAATAATATTTTTCTAAGGGTGCCATTGTTTACAGTGGTTGATGTTCGAACCCAGGTAAGAACACTAACCCGAATACATGTTTTCAAGGCAGGTATACAATAAAAATGGAAGTTTTTTATATGGACATTCCATCTGACATAGGTTTTATGGCCGGGAAGTCTGAATACCAACCAAATTTATTGACATTTTATTTAAGAATTTCAATCCCCTAAAAGGTAAGTGGTAAAGCAGTATCCTTATACTAGTTATGGAAATAGCTGTCCCTGCCTAGACTCGACGCATCACTAGTGTTACAAGGTTTACCATTTGTGAAACCGACAAAATGGTGACAAGTACCCGAAGTGGTGTCACTCATTTCACCCGTTATTTTATCCTTTGCTAGGAAAGGGTGTAGAGGAAATAGATTTGTGCCTTTCCCAAAGGCATTGGTATGAAGCAAACGCAGATTTCAGAATTCAAACTAGGCTCGCAAATTCTACTTCCCATACTGCAGACCGACTGGCCACTGGCACTCCTTAAACCAGAAAAAAATCTTTCTGCTTGTTTTGCTGTCTGTACTTGGGTTTCTCGGATCAGAGAATCGGATTCTGAATCAGTCAATAACTTGGAATGAGTGATTGAGTCAGTATAGATTCATAAAACGTTCATTTTTGCCCGTTCTCAGTGGATTTGGTGATATTCGAAGGCATACGCAAAGCCAATCAAAATATTTATTTGGTTGTTTGGAAATTAGTTGCCGACCTTAATATAGTTTTGTTGCAATATAATATATATTCTAAATTTTCCTTGAACATGCATATATCGTAAGGTTAATCATGTTTTATAAAATCATGTTTTTCTAAATATAATAGTTTGCATTTTTTAAGCTCCTCAACTGAGTAAAGATTAAAATTAAAGAGTTATTTGGCCATTGTTTTCAGAACTACCTAATACCTTTATGTATTTTATCAGTTTCTAGTTTATCCTTACCGTCAAAAAATGACAGCATATTTGAGTGATTTTGCAACAGTAATTACGTAAAAACTTCGAATGTAAAGAGATGATGTGAAGCTGATTCAACGAGAAATTGTCACAGAATTTAAATAGTGTTTTGTACAATCATCTTCCTTTTTAGTCGGCTGCATTTATGTAAAAGAACATCCTATATCGAAAAATTGCCACAAAAGTTTTTCCAGCGGTTTTTGTAGTATCTCGTGTGCACAGTAGCATACCAATAGTCAACTACAGTCTGACCAATGGGAAGGTATGATTTTTGAGATGGCATCCAAGATGGCTGCAAGAGGATTGAAATGTCTATCATCTGTTTATTATTCCTCCTTCACGATTTTATTTTTTTGCAGCATAAGGTATTCTCAATAGCATATCAAATGTCTACCACAAACTGGCCACAGTGGAAATATAAATTCTAAGATGGCGCCTAAGATTGCCATCAAATAAGTCGACAGCATCAATAAAAAATCCGATCTTGCTTACAAAATGTTTCAACGAGAGCTTTCTCATTGGTTTTTGTAGTTTCAGCTATAGTCAGTAGAATATTAAAAGTCTACCACAGTCTCATCTATGGGAAAGTATAATATTCAAGAGGGCGTCCAATATGGCTGCCAGGTCGTTAAAACGCTAATTACCCGTCAATTATTCATATTATACAAGCTTTCCTAGCATTCGTTTGTAGTATCAGACGTTTTTTAATGACACTTTAAAAGTTGACTAAAATCTAAACTCTGGTGTATATTTTCCAAGATTACGTCTAAGATGGCTGCCAAACCCTGTAAATGTCTATGAAACGGTAATCATTTATCCGTGGCAAATTTTCCGACAGTCTTTTAGAGTACCAGGTATGTTTAAGAGCTTATCGAATGTCTACCACAGTCTGACCACTGGAAAGATATAATATTCAAGATGACACTTCGGATGACTGGCAAATCATTGAATACCAATTATTTATTCTAGAGAGGTACTTTTGGTGTTTAATCGTACGTTTTAGTGATCTAGGCAATTAGCATACTTGAGCTATGATGAGGTGATTAAAATTACAAGAGCAGATGACAATTTCACATTCATGATATAGAATTTCTGACAAATACAGATTATGTATCATTTAGAAATTAGCACCTAAAGAGGATAATTTGGAGAGCAGTATGATTCTGAAACCTTACCCCCGTTTATGGAGTATAAAACCACGACCATTGTCTCATTCTTCCTAAAGAAGAAAATTTGGTGTGTCAACATATATATATATATATATATATATATATATATATATATATATATATGAATTCATAAAATGAATATATATGATAATTGTTAGATATATTATAGTAGGGAAAATATTTCGTCCAGTACCAGAATTAACCAGATAGCAAACCTCGTGAATCAAGGAGGAAATAAGCGCAGTTTGGGCCTCGTATCCACGTCCAACGTAAAGCAGTCTTGACGTAACTTTGCTCTACCGACTGAGTTAACAGCTATCTTGGTAAGCAAGCGTTCGAAATAGTGCGCTTACACTCCTCTTTCTACTCTGCAGTCGTAGGATATCTATCTATCTATCTATCTATCTTTTCATCTATCTATCTATCTATCTATCTATCTGTTCCCATTCTTTTTCTCTTGACAGTTTGTATATCATTAGATTGGACAGCTTTATGTCTAACAAAATTGTAAGGTAATTGTTAAGCATTTGTTTCCATACATTATAACTGTGATATACAGCTAGAGTGAAAATAATTAGCGTATATATGTATTTTTGTTTTATGACATTTACTCAGTTCAACACAGGGACACGCGCAGAATGGGATTTGGGGGTTGAATGCAAGGTGGGAAGATTATATTCTAATATAAGTGGACAAGTCCTTTTACCCCGAAAATCAGCATTCAAGAGCATGGGCGATGAACTGGGCTAGACTCAAACCCTGGGCCACTGACACTGGTGGCAAATACGCAACTACTTTGAAAACAACTGCATATTTGCTTGAAAGCGAACATAAAAGCGTGAATTAACCGATGGAGTCTTTATTCTTTCTAGCCCAGGTTGCCCTGAAGAAAGAACTTACTAGACAAACGAAACGTTTTGCAAAATAATCTTTCAAAAATCTGTGCAACAGTAGGCGTCCAGTTATTTATACTGCTCAGCTTGTCACAAGTGTGAAACAATTAGGGATCGAACTCATGACCCTTGGGACTTGGTCTTCGAAATGAGGTTGCTACCTACTGTGTTAAAGCAGGTTCCCTAGATTATTTATGAGGCTCAGCATAGTACAGGATAAGGTTATAGTAGTTAGGCATCCTACTAGGGTCTACACCAGTACTTCTTAAGCTATATCAGTGTCATTCACCCTTGAGTTTATATCCCAAATTTTCATTCATCCACAACTGAAACTTTCCTATGTTCTTGATCATTTTTTCTTGTTCTCTTTTGTGTATAATTTTATGTATAATTCATTTTGTATCATGAGATCGTCTGGTCTCCACTTTAAGGTCTTATTACACTCAATTTAGGAAATATCCTACTACTTTGAAATTAGAAAAACCATAGGTAGAGAGAAAAAACATATCAAATTTCCAGCTTAATTGCCATTAAAAAGCAATAAGAAAAACTATAAACTTGATGCCAATGCCCTTTTCAATACATATATTACAGAAAAAAATATAAATATGTAAGTAAATTTATCCACTATGTATCATTCACCCTTCATTACCCTTTAGTTTCCATTCATCCCACAATAATTTCATTCGCCCTTTGATGAATCATTCACTTGTTTAAGAAGCGCTGATCTACACTGCCTGAACGAATTATTCAGCGAGAAGAACTTGTTAACAATTGCTCTCCGGTTGGCGCCCAGTTACAGACATTTCAAAAGTAAATTTTACATCACATCGCTTTTACAAAATACCTATCTTATCACAGGATCCCTCCGTCATCCAAAGTGACATAAAGTGGAACACCAATTACCATTAATTCATATAATAAGGCTGTACTTTTGGATAGCGGGGAAACCTGAATTTGGTCTTATATGGACGAAGCTCAACTGTGATCTTGTGGTCGTCTTAAGCAAAGCTGTATCAATTCTCTTCTTTTTCGCTGTAGATAAACATTAATTGCACATTCCCAGTCGTAGATAAGAATTAATTGCACATTCACAGTCGGAGATAAACATTATTGCCCATTTCTATACTCGTTCTTCGGGATTTATATTCTATTGGCGATAAAGTTTCTCTGTTAATTGCAACTGTGCAAAAGTGCTTAGGTTTTGCGAGCCGGGATTTATTGATATTTACTAAGCTTAAGTACGTTAACCCATTGACTGTGAGAGTCGGTAAACGTAATAGTTATCGATTGCAAGATAAGGATCCTAGTCAATTGCAAGATAATCCATTGCAAGTAATCCGTTGCAAGATAAAAACCCCTGAATCATAGGCACAAGTTAGTCACCATCGATCGCAATAGAACGGAAATTTTCATTGAGTAAGCTATACCATAGAATTGCAATGACGGATATTTCCGTCGTCCACAGTCAATGGTGTATCTGTGCACAAGGTAGAATTGAGTAAGCAGTAGGATAACAAAAAAACAAACTGTGTTACACCAGTTAGTCAAATGGAAAAGGTCATACCTACTCAAAAAATTAGTTTTTGAAATCTTGGTACAAAACCATAAAAGTGTGCTCCCAATTTTGATAGAATTACTAACCATTGCTCTCGTGCTAAGCGCCCAGGTATTTACTAAGCTTAGCTCATAATGTCTCAAGTTTACAAGCATTGGGTACAAAGTGAGAATCAAACTCATACAAGTACAAACGCAACACCTATTTTCTGACAACGTATGATCCGGCAGCTCTTTCAATCGGGACACAATTACGAACAGATTCTTCATTTTCTCGCAGTTCCCATACTAGTTCACCGAGTGGCCACAAGTGACGTTGTATGTGGAGCCATCTTTTTATTATCTATATTGCAGTAGTTGTAAAGAAGTTGTAAAATCCCTGGCTTAATTAACCCTCGTAATAATTTCCAAGCCACGTGATGTTGTCAGTGATGGTGTAAGTCCATATCGATGCAAGAAAGTTTCAAAGTGCGGAGGAAACTCGACAATTCATCACGTTGGCAGTGGTAGTACTTTTGGCCATTTCAGTTATTGGTTCCATGTGCAACTAGAAATCCAGAATTTAAATATTGTCTATCGAGTACCGACGTGTTGAAACGATGAAATGCTGCACTAGATGACCAAAATGATTCCTGATATGTTAGGTAGACGTCAGTTTTTATCATAGTGACATTGCATCAGAACATTGCTAGGATTTATCGGAATTTTCAAATTTCTCGCGGTACCCTATCTTGAGAATCACTAGTGTAATGGTTATCGATCTACAACACAGAATAGGCGAACTGAGTTTTAAATATGGTTGGAACATCACTTTCACGTGTATACCTCTAGTACAAGTAGTCCCCGTTTCTGTCCCATCACCAGTCATTTTCACTAAGTTTCTGTCACTGCCAAGCTAAAGTGTTAGACAGAAAAAAAGGGAGTACACGGACGAT
>OY735208.1:43253781-43346281 GCA_963457665.1 Thysanoteuthis rhombus | reverse complement strand
TATATATATATATATATATATATATATATATATATATATATATATATATATATATATATCCCATCGGTATTTTTCCACATACATCCCAATAAGTTCATATATCTCAACCAATTCATTTATTGCTCGAAATATTTACATATATCTGTTCCTTAACACACACGCACACACACTTATATATATATATATATATATATATATAACATAATGCATATATTTTTTCAATTTGTGAGAAACAAACAAAACAAATGATAGCTAATTATGTCCGTTGTAGTTGTTTAATCACAATGCTCAATATTTAACCCAGTAAATAGAATTATTGATGTATGAAAGAAAAAACAATTAGCCGGTGAATGTAAACAATTAATGCCTCTTGCACTCGTCAGTAACTTGTGTGTTGTTTCCTGTGAATTCTGAAAATAATCAACCTATTTACGTGTAGAATAATGTATTCTACAGTTATCTAATCAGGTTTGAAGGTTTCCTATGGCTAAACGGTTTCGACCATTATTACTATGTATGTAAAAGAATGATCCATCAGATTTACCTACCTTTTTCTTGAACTACTTAAGGAATCTATGAGATCATTCTGCTATGTATATCACACGTTTGCTATGAAGATAACCCGTTCATTCTAGCGAGTTTTTTTTTTTTTTTGTATTTGAACGCTCTATATCACCCCTTCAAATCTAAGAAGGCATTCAGTGTTAGGATTTAGAACTTTCCGTGAAAGTGGCCTCGGGGAATAGTATCAAGATAATTATAGAGATTTCACTGAACCACCGGTTCTTTGAGCAAGAGGTCGTTCTAAGAGCTATTTTGGTTTAGTTTTAACTAACGATTACATCTATTCGTATATTCAAAGATTTTAAATGATTTTAAACGATTTAAGATACAGTTATTTATTCTCACCTTTATCAATATTCCTTGTGCTTATCAGATTCTAACTGTTGATAAAATTTATACAAAGTGAGGACTTCTAAAACCGTGTAATAAAGCCGATTTTACTGTAAATAAGATACATATGTGGGTCCCTCTTGCGAGGTGTCAAGTCTGGACTGTATCTTCCCCTATACGTACATGTTTAGGAATATAGATTGATGGCTAAAGATGTCCATATCCATTTATCTAAACATGTAAGTATATATATATATATATATATATATATATATATATATATATATATATATATATATATATATATATTGTAGACCATTTTGCTAGTGTAGTGAGTTTGATTTTTAGTGGCTGTATATAATACTAAGCTAGACCCAATGAATGACCCCATGAGGACCCTTGACGTAGTGTGATGGTTAGAAAGCACGTCTGGTAGAACAATTCGTGACTGTAATGAGTTTGATCCTGAAAAGCTGTCTCATAAACGGGGCCTAGCGTCAAGCTTAGTGAATAACCCCGTTAGAACTCTTCCATCCTGGTGTGGTTAGCAATTGGTGATAGTAATGAGTTCAATCGTTATTTGTTGCCTCAATGCCACGATCTTGTGCCAGACTTGACTCAATTTTGTAAATAAAATGTCTTAACTGATAGGATCGCCGACTTTTGATCGCACACTTTCAGGTTTATTTGGTCTCAAACCCTTGACTCCTCACTGATCCGAGAGACGTATGTTCAGTTGGCGATTTGGATTAACGACGAAGAAGAATTTGGGGAGAAACAAATAGCAAGATTAATTCCAGAAATATACCTGGGATCAGTAAACTCCTTTGAAATTGAGCCACATTGATAATGTTTTGGGAACTTGCAGTCTAAGACAAGTAAAACCATGGACATACAAAACTGATATGACTGTTGATTTTTAGTCGTTTATTTTGGACCGTATCAAATATCATTTTTGATAATGAATCATCATCATCATCATCATCATCATCATCATCATCATCATCATCATCATCATCATCAATCTTTTAACGTCCGTTGTTGGACATAGACCTTGCTCAAGATTTGCCACAATTCTCTATCATGGACATCGCAGAGCCATACACTAATGCAATTTCTTTCGCAGCAGTGACAATAAAAATGATGAAATACAGAGTGTCGCAAAAGTCGCAAGGGATTTAAATTAGTCACAACTTTTTCTATACTTAGATATTGTTTGTTTTCCCAATCCTCTGATATATAAAAGATCCCTTGAGAATTCGTCATGGAAGAGCATACAACTGAGCAACGAGCTGAAATGATGAAACTTAATTTTTTGATATCTTTAATGTTAACCCAGGGAGTATATTCGCGTTATTTCAACGTGCAGACATTGCCATCTGAATCCGTGATATGTGATCCGTTAGTGAGCGCCCACGAGCAGGGAGACCATGTCCAGTCGGAAATGCTGAAAATCGTATACGCGTGCAGAGAAGCTGATATCATACGAAATGTCACGCAAAATGACATTGAAAGAACAATTCGTGAAGTTGAAAATGGCAGGCATTTGAAAGAAACAAATATCCCGTACATAATTTAATTAGATTCCCCTTGTTTACATATAAAAAACGATTTTGAAACATCATTAAAACTGAAATGATATGAATGTTCTAAACCCTTTCGCGACTTTCGTGTCAGGCCGTAGTTTGTCAAGTATTTCTAATGTAATTCACCTTACAATAACAAGTGTTACATCAATCATTGGAAATAATGAAAACGAATAATTACACAAAAAAACCCCAACTATAATTGATAACCTACTTCCGACCACAATTGCTGAATTTTTTATATATTTATTCAAATGTATCATTATGAATGGATTTTTTGTGATTGATGTAACAGTTGATTATGGAAGGTTAAGTTCACAAGAAATTTGATATACTATTGTCTTGTAAATATTTGGAACTGTCAACCGGGACTGTCAGAATATGTCAACATAGGTTTCTTTAGTTTTAAAGTGATTCTGACTAGCAGACTAGCTGGCTCGCAATCTATCTATCTATCTATCTATTTATCTATGTCTTGTACGTACAGGCCACACCAATGGAGCCAGAGGTATTCAAATATTTACTCATTATTATACCTACAAAAACGGTTTTTATGTTGTTGTTTTTTAAAATCCCAGTGGGGGGGGCAATTTACTATGTAAGTTCATACTAAACTGGTGTCTGTTTATATCCAGCACTGTTCACGTTTTTTTCTTCGAAAATTCGGAATTTTTAGTGAGAGAAGTTACTTTTTCATGGATCACCCTCTTTCCCAATTTTTTTAATTGATCACACCTAACAAAACATACTGCCAAAGAACATTGGTCAAGTGACAGTATCTATTGAGCGACTGACCAGACCTTGTTTTTCTATAATTAATTGCTTTATATCATTGGATAGTCTTCTTTGATTGTGACAAGTAAACATTTCATTTCTAATATTTTCTAAAATAGAAAATTTTATATATATACATATATATATATATATATATATATATATATATATATATATATATATATATATATATATAAGCAAAATACATCAGTCAGATTTGGTTCGCAGCTGTAGTTTGCCGGTCTCTCCAATATGCAATTCGGCCAAGATCTTCCTTCTGAGCTATCCCAAGCCCGTTGGAGAAGGAGAGTTGGACATAGGCCTAGCAACTGCACTCCATAAATTTACTTGCCCCTAAAACAGCAGCATCAAACCAGCTTGCACCAGTGATCAGCCCAGTGAGAGTCAGATCAATAAGACATCCCCCTCCAGAAGAGCTCAATTAAACAGCAAATGGATTCAGTTGTAACCATTTAACTCATGTCCTTGTACCTTCAGCCATGGAATCATCGATCGTCACTCGTATTAACAGTCATTAGTTCAAGATTGGAATCCCGATGAGAGTGGTATTAAGGTAAACAGGACGTTTATTTTTACTAATTGTGTTAATGAAGATAAACTTGTTTCAAAAATCTAAGAATATCATTGCGTGACATGAAGAAAGTACGAAATGCAATCTGGTTCGGGTGTCCCTGAAATCAAAATAAACTGTGATCAGCTGCGGTTCTTTTTTCTCTCTCTCTATCTCCTTTTTTTTTCTGTGACAGATTCCACTCTTACAAATGACATTCGCTACTCGTCCCCAATTCTTTAAGCTTTATTCATCTGTATTTATAGAACGTGCCAGTTAACGTTTTTATCGACCACCAACCGGTTGTAGCTTCGTTCGAAGGCGTCACATAAAAAAACAACAACAACAACAACTATCTGTGAGAACTGGGTGATGGCTCATGGGACATCAAAAGCATCTCAGAAGAGTTGAATACCGGAGTAACAGAAAATGCTTTGAGATTTCTTGGAGGAAGCCCAAGTTTAGGTTAAGTGCACGGAGCAGGTGCAAATATACGGAATCATAATGTACAAATTTAAAAAAATAAAAGAAGAAACAAATGCGTATTTCCTGCGAGTGGCTATCAGAGAAGAAATCGAACTGTTAGTATGCATGCGATACCATCTATTGAGTTATACGCAACATGAACATCGAGCAGTAGTTAGCGAACTATATTCGTTTATCAATCAATACTGTAGTTAGTTCGGTCCTCACTACTTACATGGCCCTGTGCCGTACTAAGCTAGAGGTTGTCAGTATCAATCTGGGACATCTCATAATTGTACAATGCAAGCTGATCTGGCAGACCATAACTGAGACATGAGTTTGATCCTTGGATAGTGATCTACTTCGCTGACTCTGATTCGTAATAAAATAAGCTTTGTCTGTATCAACTCAGGGAATCTCACCATCGAGCAATGGCCAGCAATCAAATCTCAAAGACCATTACTATTGCAGTGAGTTCAATTCTGACAGACTGACTGCCATGCAACAATAAGCTCGAACTAAACTGAGCTGAACTTGATAAATACCAACACTTCAAAATCTATATATAAGTTCTGTGACCTTGGTGGTTCGCTCATGAAAAAAGTTAGTCTCGTGCCGAATTGAGCTATCAAGTGTACACGACAGTTCTTGTTTTACTAAACGTTGGAATGTTTGTGACGAAGATTTCCCATATATCAAACTACTTATTTATTTTATATCCATGTCTACCCATCTATCTATCTATCTATCTATCTATCCATCTCGCTCCATTAATATCTTTCTGTCCCAGTCTGTTCATACCTATATGGGTTGGTCGAAAAAATGAAAACACCTGCTGATTTCACTAGTTGTATTTCTGGACTGTTGAAAATACTTCAGTTGTCAATGAAAAAACTTTTATATCAGCATACTGATACACAAAGCCATCACCCCTTTCCCCTTTCATCAGTCACTAGAAAAGGTTCAGATCTCACAAGCTTTAGTAATAAAACCACTAGACTGGCAATTCTGTGGCAGAAGGGAGACAGACATAATACCCATACTGGACACGTTCAAGGCTCGAGACACATATTTGCGTATATTAGAAAAATTGACGCGGTACGCGTAGGAAGTTGTTGCCGCGTACTATTGTGCCGTGGCACACAGATTGAGAACCGAGGATCTGGGAGCACAAAAGTTTATATTCTGTCACTGTATTTTATTGGTTCCCAAACTAATCAACTGATTTTACGGAGTTCAAAGTAGAAGAAAAGAAATGTGCTTTAAAGAATGATTTTTCCTACCAAGGAAAAGTTGAGACTTTTCTTTCTATTACATTTTTTTTGTAAGTCAGAGTAACGTACAAGTTGAGACTTTTTTCTGTCATTTTTTAAATTCTGGTCACCGATTCTTCCACGTGCAAGAATTTTAAAAAGTCAATCAGAAAGACCAAGTAAGGCTATCTCTCTTCAATCAAATATGTTCCCAATGCAAATACTTGATCGCACTGTTGTCATAAAATTGATCTCTCAAGATCTGAGGAGAATTTAGATTTTTTTTTTCTTCAGGTCGTATTTGCTACTAGTAAAAAATCATAGTAATATCTATCAATCTATCTATCTTTCTATCTCACTTTTCTTGATAGATGACAAAATAACTCTCAATCGGGAAAGAAATTCTTGGATCCAAAGTTAACCAATTAAAATTCATATAGAACTTTTGGAGATATTGTACGGACAAACAATCATGTGTGAATGTGTATACCTATTTACAACTACACTGGAAAAGACGAAAAAAGGTTGTTTTTCGTTTTCATTTCACTGGAAATTTTGATTTAATCCTTACAAGCAAAAACATTCTGAAATGTGTTTTCTTTGAAAAATGACTTGCCAGATTTCTTATCTAAATGGAAAACATGAAATTCTTCTGACATTCCTTCCACTTAAGCTCTTTCAAGAGTCAGATGACGTTCAGACTGGTTTTTGAGATGTGGAATTGTCATTATTCACCTCTGCCAACTAAATTGGAAGAAGTACATATATATATATATATATATATATATATATATATATATATATATATATATATATATATATATATATATTCACTAACACTGACTCATTATCCACATACTATCTACTAAATTTCTCAATGAATTTCGATGCTATTTTGTAGATGAATGTTCCATGAGCTAAGGGCGAATTGATTTGATTTGGGGCGGATTCTGACAACATATCTATCCGCACAGTATCTTTAAAAGATCTCTTTGAATTTCAATTAAAGATTTTTTTTTGAAAGGTGGACCAGGAATCAGAAAGTGCATACCTCTGCCTACGTCATTTTCACTGAGAACTGAATTAAAATTGATCTATAACTTCGACGCAGGGATGGTAACTATAAAAATTCCTAAATCCACCAAAAAATGTAATCGGCTCTTTCTAAGTCAATGACCTACCTTTCGACAAAATGTCATGGGAATTTATTGAGAATATGTTGAGATATTGTACGGACAAACACGAATGAATAAGTAAACGTATGAAGAAAAATGAAGATATCTCTCGATCGAAATAATTCCAGGCTTACCCTTCTAGAGAGTTTCATTGAAATTGTTTGATAACTTTTGAAGAATCATGCTCAACCTTACATGGAGAGATCACAAGACAGCACAGTATATAAAGAAAAAAACGGGAGTCTGAGACATGAAAGAAACTATTAAAAAACTAAAATGTCATGTTGCAAAATGAAAGACAACCGATGGACATGACGACTCACAACATGGATCCCCAGAGATCACATGAGAAACCGAGACCAACAGAACACAAGATGGAGAGATGAACTAGACAAATTCAGGGAAATACTAGCTCCACGACGCCCATGACTGAGAATTGTTTTGAATCCTGGGAAAGGTCTGTGTCTGATGAAGGACGTTAAAAGACTGATGATGATGATGATGATGATGGAGATATGGTGTAAACAAATAGCAACAATGCAGGGGAGTAACTGTGATCTTTCTTGAATCCTCCTCATAATATAATCACTTCTTTTGTCCATAACCCACCTTCCCTCAAAATGCCATTGAAATCTATCATGAACTTTTCGAGATACTGTATTGAAAAAGATAGAGAGAGAGACTAACAGATAGACATCAGTTGATGCTTATACCTTTGACAAATTCGTTATCAGAGGTAAATGAAGTCAGATGACTTGTGGTAAACACCAGCCAATTGTCACCCACTATCGCGCTAGCATTGTATGCTTCAACAAAGAAATAATAGCAAGACCATCTCTGACCTATTTGTATCAGTTATAAGCATTTAGTAACGTTCTATTCTACTTAATTTGAGTGATTGCTGGTGTGAGAAGTAAAAGTCTCTGGATGTGCACAGTAAAAAAGTTATGACGCGTTTGAATGTCTGAACGTCTATCTATCTATCTATCTATCTATCTATGTATCTATCTATCTATCTCAGTCCGTCCATATGTACGTATCTATCAATCTATGAACAGTTCATAACATTAATCAATGTCTTTCTTCACACACCATGGTGTTAAAGCCCCGGTTACGGACCAAGGCGGTCTGTGTTCTAATTCACTAAGCAAACCTGCATAATCTTTTTGATCTATTTTCACTTGAACAACCACTGAAATATTGGCAGAGTGTATAGACTTGCCGAAATTTAATTCAACCAACAACGCCCATCGACTAGGAAACTAAATTGCAGATAATTTTGGCTTCTATCTAGTTACCTTTTCGTGCTTTCAAGTGAAAGCCACCTCAGTAAAATACAGGATGTCTCAAAAGTAACTAAACATTATCTTTTTCCTTTTTCTTTTCAGATTTCCGTCTAACCACAGTGGAATTGATACCAATCGATAGTTTGATGTCTGATGTTTTTACCCTTAAGCCCTGAATATATCCCCATCATTACAGCAATGGAACTAACACTAGAACTTGGGGTGCACGGGGTCAGGGTTAGTGATTTCTTTTTCAGGGGTTACATCAAGAGCGAAGTTTATGCAACGAGATCAAAACACCAGAATAAGAGATTGTAGTGCAAATATCCCTCTAGGAAAGTTTGCTGCTGTCGGGAATGCCTGCACTGTGTCAATCAGTAGCTTGGCTCAAGTGAAATGAAGATGTTGGCTCACATTTAGGGGTCTACTTGTAAAGGAATTGTTCTTTGAAATCATCAAAATTTGAATTACAAAAGTATCACATGTACTTTATTCGTACGTTTTCTTATGTCCACTTTGAAAATGTTTTTGTGACCTTTGAGACATATTGTATTAAAAAGAAAATATTATTCTCCATTTTACCCATATATATCTAATCATTGATATTCGCAAAGTTTAGTCCAGCACAATGCCACCGTAGTGAGGCAATCAGTGAGGATCGAACTCACGACAAGATTTATAATTTTCCAATGCGTCGCTTGTTCTTTGTGCTCCATTTGAAACTTTGCAAACTATTTCAAGCTTGTTTGCGCCTACTGCAATATTCTCATAAGCTTCAGTGACTAATTGCCCAATGGAAAGAATATGTTAGGCCAGCAAAATCAGACAATGTTAGCCAGCTGATAGGGCTAGTTCAGTAAATTTAAAAGAAATCAGGTTTTTTATCATCAAAGATCAAAATTGATGTGAAATATATACTTTTGAGGAAATTATCTCCAGCCACATATCAATAGCGTCTAATGGTTGAACATCTTCAAGTTCGTGGTATTTGAGCTTATTCTGTTACTACGATATAGTTAGCCGGATTGAACCGTGTCGAGTCTTGAGAAAGCAATTTCTAAGGACATGGGTGCAGCGGAGATAATGTGCCATGAACAGGTTTACACGTTGGTAAGCTATTAATGTAACTCGTCTCATACCCCAATGTACAGAGTGGTATAAAAGTCGTTGAGGGGTTAAAACAATCATTATTTTTACTATTTTCTATCTTTTTGTTTTTCCTCTTCTCAGATATATGAAGGGATTCTTGGAAATTAATCATAGCTTTTTAATAGAATTTTACTTTGAATAACTTTAACCCAAGGAGTAAGTTCTCCTTATTTGAACTTTTGGACACCGCCACCTGAGTCAATGACTCGTTGTTAGCGCGTCTTCGAAAATTGAGATCGGTTAGTGAAGACAAACAGGGGGGCCACATTCAGTACGAAAGGCTTAAAATTGTATACGTGTATAGAAGAGCAGATAACCTTCAAAAGGTTATTGAAAGTCCAAGATTTTTTGATATAGCAAGTATTTAAAAGAAATAGCAGGTATTTAAAAAGAACAATTTTCCCTACATAGGAAAATGAAAATTCCCCTTATATATTCTTTTCTTAAAGCAATTATATGCTTCTTTTGTTGAAACAACTATACATTTCTTTTGTTAGAACAATTTTGGAAATCATAAAAGCTAAGAATATTTAAAACCTTTAGCGCGATCTAGTGCATGTAAATCGTCTTACAACCCCCATATACATACATATATATATATATATATATATATATATATATATATATATATATATATATATATATATATATATATATATATATATGAAACCTAACTAAACCTTCCCATAAGAAATAATGAATGTTCTATTCTATTTATTTTTCTACATGGGAGGGTTTAATTAACTTTCAGGTGAGAAACAGAGTATCTCTCAGTAAATAAAATACGTATACATCTTTCTAAGACATTTTGATTCTTGAGAATCAAAATGTTTCTAAATATGATTTTAAAAAAACCAAGAAGGTGTCCAGTGGAGTACTGCTGTCAATTTTCATGTCTGTTGACCAAACGGTATGACCGAAGAGATTGAACCCTCTGCTACCTTTGGTGGTTTTGGTGGTTTACGAAAAAGAAACAACTTTATTACGACAGCATTACCAACATGGTATAAGCACGGATATAACCAGTTTTTGTCGTGCTGGATGCAAGTTCTAGCCTTGTTTGATCCTAATGGCACAATTAAATCAACAGTCAGGGACGACTTCAGCATCAAATGAAGTAGAAAGATATGAAAAGATAAAAGTGTGAAGCTATTCAGTTTCAGAGTCTGAGACAACACGTAGTAATAGAGTGTAACATGAAGTGTCATTTTTGTATCGCGTCAAACCCAACGACTATCAGCTTACTGTGTCTAAGCTTGAGGAAAAGGGATCTAATGTCTTGCAGCATCCTCCAAATTTACCTTAAATCTTTCCCTATAGATTATCATCTTTTCAAGTATTTTGAACTCCATGTCCGTAATAAAATGTTCAGTGATAGAATTGTCATACTTCGTGCTTTCACTGAATTAGTGACCTAAAAACCGAAGTAGTTTTATAGAGATAGCATATCATTTTTAGATGATCGTTGGAAGTCTATTACTTCAAACTGATCATATTCTAATTAAATATCTATCGATTTTTGTTTTTTTTATATAATACTTGATTTTCATCAAGAAAAACGCTATTTCATAGTCAACAACTCATTATTCTTAGGAAAAGTTATTAAACAGAATAAGAAAATGTGGTGAGCCACTCAAAAGAAACCGTCAAGTGGCCAAAGTCTTCTGGCAGCGTGCCTTGTTGGAGATGCTCAATCAAAAAATTGGAAAATGGGGTAGGTTACTTCTCTACCCCACTGAAATGTGCTAATTGTTAAAAAAAAGAATAGTGTGAATACTGCTGAGCACAAACTTGGGGACTAATTTAGCACAAACTTTTATTTGTGGGGAATATTCAAGTACAAAAAAAGTTCAGTCATAAGGAAGAGTTCATGTTTACATTTTTAGCCCTTTAGTTCCACTGATTGGGCCTCTATGCTCATATAGATGGCTAACAAGTCAGCCAGTCCCACTTAAAACTGGAGAAACTTGGGTTCCTGTGGGGGATGTTGATGTTGACATCTTTGGTTGACCGTTTTTAACTTGGATTATCAGATTGTAACATGAAAAGTCATCTTTTTACAGTGTCTGGCTGTAAATATATGTACTATTTCGTGATTTTATTGAATTTCTGACTCCTTTTTTTTAAGCCCCCTCGGTCAAAGTAGACCATTGGTGGAGAGCTTTTTTAAATGACCAGTTTGAAGTAATAGGCTTTTTCTAAAGATCCTCTTGGAATGATATGCTATGAAACTACTTTGGTTTTTTGGTCACAGATTCAGTGTAAACACGTATTATGGCTCGTTTATTATTGAAAATTTTGTTACAATCATGAAGTTCAAGTTTAAAAGAGTTTCTATGCATAAGCTTTAGTTAGGGGGAAATGTTGTGCCCCAGTTCCAGTTCCCCACTTTAGACCATCCTAAAGGCTTTCAAAAGGAAGGTGACCTCTAAATCAAAAGAATCTCCTTTTTTTTTTTTTTTTTTTTTAGAGAAGGCATATAATTATTGGAATATCAACGGAGAAGTATCATAGCTTCGAATTGGTCATATTTTGATTATTATATTTACTGTTGTTTATTGTTTATATCATCCTTCATTTTCACTTAAAAGACACTATTTCATATTTAAAAAAAAAACCTTTACTCTAAGGATAAGTAGATAAACAGAATTGAAACATATCGGTCAGGGATAATACTCCATTTTAGAAACCAAAACAACTTATAGGATTTCCCCTACTGCAACCAACACTGATCGGATGATGATGAAGGAGTCAAGGAATGACGTCAGTGGCGACTTACCGATGCGAAAAATTTGTTAGTTAAAATTCCTTTCCAATATCAAAAGACGATGGACGGCATTAACTCTGGCAAAATGTTGTTGATTATAAGAAGAAAAAATATCTCCAAATAATGTGGGCTAGTGATTAGAAGATAAATGTCTCAAAGTCTGCTTTGTCCATCAAGTGACGACGCTGTTTGTTTACGTCTCGTCGAAAGAGAAAAAAAACTGTTTATTTGCTTATAATTATTTACATCTAAACATTCAAACTCTCACAAGAATACGATTGAGGGCTGAGGTGAGCCCATCCCCCACCTTACGCACTGGCGACGAAAACCCTGCTATCTACCAATGGCAATAGGTACTCGTTGACCCATTAACTACGGATGACGGAAATTTCCGTAATTGCAGTCCTATCGCTAAGTAAATAAAATTCCTGTTTTATTGTGATTGATGGCAACCCACTTGTATGTGTGATTCAGGGTTTTTATCTTGCAATGGGTAGCCAATTACACTTGCTATCTCCGCGGTTAATGCAAAACAGCAGGGGTAAGAAGAGGAGCCGATTTCGTGAAAAATACAAACGAGGTTCTTTTTGAGTCTTCTCTGTTCTCGTATGAATACTAGTAAAAACCTGACTTCAACTCTCAGTCTAGTGACTTAGCTGAATCTTTGACGAGATTAAAAGGAAAAAGAAAAGGAAAAAGAACGATTTCAAATGACCGTCAATGATAAAGGTAAAAGTCCACGTAATGAAGTGAATGCCACACACGCACACACACATACACACACACACACACACACACACACACACACACACACATATATATATATATATATATATATATATATTGATGTATATGATCCGACAGAATGATTATAAATTTCGTTATATTATATAGATTTTTTTGGAATGATCTCTTGTCATTACATGGTTATTGTATCATTTGCCCTAGACAACATAAATGGAATAAACAATTGAAGAAAATGGGACTGCATTTCGCAATAAATAGCTGTCGCGTTGAAAAGAGCGAATAGACGGTGAATAAACGAAATCAGATTTGGGCGTGAAAACAGTTATATGGACCTTCGCATTGCTGGCTGCCGTTTAGTTCGATCGTAAGAGTATCGCTACGTTGAAGCGGCTATCCTATCATTTTCTTTAATAGTTTATTCTATTTACGTTGTGTAAGGCAAGTGATACATTAATCATGTAATGATGGAGGATCATTTCAAAGACGTTTCCATGTAATATAATGCAATTTATAATTATATACATGCATACATATACTTGATCATAGATATACAGGAAGTTCGGAAAACACATCAGGCGGATTATTTTGTTAAAAACAACGAAGATGTTAGATGAGGTATCAGTTTTTAATTCAGAATTTCAACTACTGGAGGGTAACAAATTAGTTTTTTGAGAAAACTGCCTTTGCCCACAAACTGTTTGATGAGTTTAAAAGTTGATTATTCCCTAAACCGAATCTGTGAATAGCTTGAAGAAAATGTGAGAAAATCAGGAACAAAAATAAATAAATATGATCGAATATAATACCTCATTTATCATATCACAAAGTATTAGAAAGTTACCCATGAAATGTGTTTTCATATCATCCACACAGATAATAATTAACAATGTGTATTTGTGCTCTGTCATGCTAACGGAAGTAACTGACGTAGTGAAATGGAGCTCTATGTTTTGATGACGTAATGAAAATGTCTAATTTAAAGAATGATAAACAACACAAAATTCTTTTAAAAAGCAAAACATAACAAGCTTGGCTGTGCCGGGGTCAAACTCACTTGGTTCGTCTGGAAGAAATCTAAAATCTAAATAGAATCAATTTCCCCATAAAGTGTTATTCAAAAACTTTGTGTCCCATTTCAGCTCCCTTATTAGAAGTTCTTATAATAAAACAAGTCAACCAGAGTTCTGAGTGTGAATTCGTCATCAGTTTTTTGCGCATGCAACTCTTTTTCGTGCCGTTATTACGTCACTGGTTTTTGGTGAGGTTATTGTCATAGTTTAGACAAACGAAAATAAAGCAAAAACTCTATAGAGAGAGATTGACATTAAAAACTATTTGAGATCAATATAATACTATTCTTCAAACTCACTGTAATCAAAATCTCTATTATCCACGTTTATATATTTCATATATGCCGTCATTTTTGACAGCACAGGTAAATTAGTAGAGAATACAATTAAAAGTGAAAGATGATTGAATTTAAAAAGAAGGGTATGCAATTAATATATCTTACCGATAATCATATATGGAGCTGAAACATGGAATCTAATCAAAAGACTGACCCTCAAACAAGTACATGGGAGAATCATGTTCAACTTCACACTGAGATATCATAAGAGAGCACATTATAATAGAGAAAAGACAAGAGTCCAAAACGTCATAGAAACTCATAGAAAACTCAGATGGCAATGGGCTGGACATGTTGCCAGAATGTCAGACAACCGCTGAATATAACAACTTACAATGTGGATCCTCAGAGATCAGATGCGAGGCTGTGGCCGATATAAAGTAAGATGGCGCGACAAGCTAGATAAATTCAGCAAGTACTGTCTTCATGATGCCCATGATAGAGAGGTCTTGCGAATCTTGGGGAAGGTCTATGTCCAGCGACAGACGCTAACAGACTGATGATGATGGTGGCATATTTTTGTAGATTTGTAGATTCAATGTTTATATTGATATGATTCGTTCTTACTGGAGGTTTTTGAGACTTTAATAGCAATTAGTGTCGATCCATTAACTAATCTTTAAGTATGATTTTAAATTAGTTCAGGAAAGGTACTTCATCGTGGAGTAGGGGTTAGCAGGCTTGTCTCAGTAGACCAGCCTTTCTCAATCTTTCCAAACATGGGTATCCCTTTGAATAACTTTCATATCACAAGGAATTTCTATATAAGATACCAGATATACACATAATGACGCACCAAAAGTGTTGCCAATTGAGCTCTTTTTGGGTACAGCAACTTTTGAAAAATCGTATAAGGGCTTCACGGCAAAATAAGTTTAGGAATCACTGGTCTACATTAAACGCCTGGAATTATATTTTTGATAAGCTTAGATTAGCCTAGCACAAAGACCGTAAAGCAGGGTGGGGGGTAAGCGAGGAGTGAATGGTTGTTCCAGCGATTTTAGATTTCCTCCATCCCGATGGAGGGCGCTAAGACCTAATGAATTGTTTCTCACCGTATTTCTGCAAACGTTATATGATGAAAAATCTCACTAAATGTCAGAAGGGGTCACTCAAGGAGCCAAGTCCTCGTCTCTCCGCTCGGGCCATCGAATCTCTAGTTGCGTCATTGTATTCAATAATTTTCGTTTTTTGTCTGCTACTAACCTCGTGGCCGGTTTAATCAATCTCACTGAATCAGCGGTTTCCAACCTTTTTATTACCGAGGATCCTCTTTTTTATTTATCATTATTATTCCATGGACAATCAGATTGGGAACCATTGCATTAAATGTTTGAGGGGGCCCCTAAAAGAGCAAAGTCCCTGGCGTCCCCAAATCTCGAGCTATGCCTCTGCTATTGATTGAACTCTTATACAATTATAATGGACATTTATCAAGATTAACCAAGTCTGAAATTGCCAAGTGATGATGGAATGATTGTGATCAGCCAATGTGGATAATGGTTAAGGCTTACTTGCATTGGTAAATGGTAAAAATGGTCCCTGAAAGAGTAAGAAAAAACATCGCATTTGATTAAAACGCTAATGATCTAAATACATCGATTGAATAAGAATGAATTAATATACAGGATAAGAATTAGGGGTTAGGGTTAGATTTAGGGTATTTTATTGAAATGTGTCATTTTTCCTTGTTGCTCACTTACGCAATTTTTCTGGCGAGATTTTTCTTTCACTCAGACTCACTTGCATCTAAATCAACATTGGAGAGCTCGTTCTCATCAGGGCTCGAACACCAACCTCCTACACCGATGGAAAATATCCAACTATCTTAACCACGAGACAAGACCCGAGTAGTGTTGTTCATGCTATTTAAATTTTGAATTTTCTTTCACTGTACTTCAATTAAATGATATGGAAATTAATTATAGAACAGCGTAAAAAAAAAAATTCCCTGAAATTTTGATGTGTTCATTTTGATTGCTTTTCATCATACCATAAAGATCTGAAGTTCATAAAAGTTCTATTTTTATTTCTATGATTCTTTCGGTCGTGAATCTAGGGCCCCGTAAAAAATGTTTCCAATCGGGCCCCGCAACTTCTGAAGGGCGGCCCTGTCTTTCTGCGGGCTATTCTTGTATATTTTTCCCAAACATTGTAGTCTTTTACTTTGGAAACTGGACTTATAAATAAAGTTTAGTGATAAAGGGATGCTTATTTTTAAAATAAGGGTCTGTTTATCTCATAGCAGGCTCACATTACTTTTAATCTGCAACAAAGCGTCAATAGAAAGTTCTCTCTCTCTCTCCTCTTCCTATCTCTTTCTCTTTCCTGTTCTTCGTGAAGTGTAACTTTTTAGAAAATAAACAAGCACCTACTTCGATAATTCAGCAACGAATACCCCTAATCAGTTTTTTCTCCGATCATCACATCGGGACGATCTCGTTTATTTTCATCTTTATGGAAATCTTTTTTTTTTTTCAATTTTTTTTCTATTCTTAAAGATCTTTTCTTCTTTTTTTTTTTTTTTTAAATCGTTTTGTTTTCTATTTTATACAAGGAAGTGTAAACACGATATTAAAATAAATGTTGATGATATCGGTCTTTTGGTGCAAATATTATGTGGAAAAATATTTTGATGTTAATCAACAAGCCAGAAGGAAATAGAACGAGAGAGAGAGAGAGAGAGAGAGAGAGAGAGAGACAGAGAGACAGAGAGAGAGAGAGAGAGAGAGAGGGGGGAGGAGAAGGGGAAGGAGAAAGAAAGAGCCAGGAAGATGAAAAGAGTAAGAAAGAAAAGTGAATAAAAGAAAGAGGAAAATAAAGAGAGAGATAGGAAGGAAAAGGAGAGAGAGAAGAAAGAGGGGAAAAAAAGAAAGAAAAGGCGGGAGAGAGGAGGATAAATGAAAGATTGAGATATAGAAAGACAAAAAAAGAAGGAAAGGAGGAAATGAAGAAAAAAAAAGAAAGAACGAAAGAAAAAGGACAGGAAGGGAAATGAAAGGAAATAGGCAAGTGAGAAAGAGAGGGATAAAGAATGTGAGAAAAGAAGAAGGAAAGAAAAGAAAAAAAGAAAGAAAGAAAGCACAAAGTCAGGAAAAGCGAGATAGAAAGAAACATCGGAAGAAATTCAAACTATCGATGCATCTTTAAAAAAAAAAAAGAAAAAAAAAGAAAATATTTTATGGATTCATTTACATGATTTGATTTTAATGCTTCTCTATGTCCCTGTCTTGTTTTTGTTGCAAAATAAAATGCATTTGTAGAAGCCAATTAGTCGTCAAAAGAATTTTTTTTCAAATCTGGAAATCAATAATAATAGAATCTCAACGCTTTTGACATTGTCTGCCTGTTGGGGATGTTTAGTGCAATGTTTTGACATTCGAATATAGCATTCGGCGGAGGACAAGCCTTTCGGAGAGAAATTGTTTGCTATTGACTCGAAACGATTTACTGCTGTGATCGAATCGGGATGCTGTCTTGGCAAAATAGTAATTTGTTTATTTGCTTAGTGCTACATATCCGATGATAAAGAAAGAGTGAGAAAAGAAAGAAAGAGACAATGAAAGGAAGAAAGACTATGAGGGAGGAAGGAAGGAAAAGAGGAATAAGAAAAGGAAGAAGGGAGAAAGGAAGAAAGAATAAAAAAGAAAAAACGGAAGAGAGACGGGGTAAAGGGAAGGAAGGAATTTGGGAAAAAAGCAAGAAAAAAGATAGAATAAAAGATGAAACAGAGGGAAAGAAGCAAGGGAAAAGATAAGGAAGAGAAAGAAAGGAAGAATAAAAGGGAGAAAGAAAGAGAGAAACAAAGGATAAAAAAAAGGTTGTATGAAAAAGAAAGGAAGAAAATAGTAATTTGTTTATTGCTTAGCGCTACATATCAGACGATGAAGGGTGGGGAGAGACAAAAAAAGTCAGGTTTAAGCATTTTAAACATGTTTTTTTGTCGAATAAAAATATCATGAAAGAGTTGAGTTAATTAAAGGAAATATTCATCTTAATTATCTCAAGGGTACAATTGTCAATCTTTAAAAAAGCGATTGAAAAAAATAGTGATTTTTTTTTCCATCATTAAATTATGCGAGATAAACAGAATTTTTGACTAGTCTCTCTCGTTCAATTCTTCTTGACCATGTTCGTTTTTGTTCTCTCTGGAAAAATCGAATTTTTTTTATTGATTTATTTGAACCAATATCATTATCTTTGTTGTTTTTACTGATGTGTTCATCGGCCTTGTTCGGGTATACGCCACGTTCAGTGATCCTTAATTTTAGATCAGTACATATTTGACATGAGAGAATCATGTTCAACTTTACATGGAGAGATCACAAGACAGCACAGTACAGAAGGAAGAATACGGGAGTCAGAGACATCATAGAATCTATTGAGAAACTAAAATGGTAATGGATAGGCCATGTTGCAAGAATGAAAGACAACCAATGGACATCACGACTCACAACATGGATCCCCGGAGATCACATGCGGAACCAAAGCCGAGGGAACACAAGATGGAGAGATGAACCAGACGAATTCAGGAAATACTGGCTCTGCAACGAACATGATAGAGAATTGTGGCTAATCCTAGGGAAGGTCTATGTCCAACCACGGACATTAGGAGACTGATGATGATGATGATGATGATGATGATATATTTGACGTTCGTGTCCAGCGTGGTCAAGATGGAAAGAAACCAGACAAAAAATATTTTTCCATAGGTATCGCAGTTTTTTTTTGTTTATTTTGTGTGTGTGTGTGTTTGTGTGTGTGTGTGTGTGTGTTTGCACGTGTGCGCGCGCATGTATTACAAGTTTTCTAAGTAGTAGCCCTATCGGTTGAGCAGCCGGATATATACCAAGCTTCCTGTGGGGATGCGTGTTCGAGTCCCACCCAAGACCTACATTTTCTAATCATTTGCGATCAACGCTGTTTACTCTTCGCTGAGGGGAAACCAATAAATAGCAAACAAAACAATGAAGATTAAGGTAAAAAGTAGTCATAAACATTGATAAAAATGACTTATAATGCTGCATCTGATATAAATGAATACAAAAATGTATGAAAAAAACCTGGAACTACAAGAATGCAGGTACCAACATGACTGCCGATCAGGACGCCAACAAGCAGCCAACCGGAATTGAGGAAGTATTTCAGGTATTTTGTTGGACTTCTGCCTTTTCGTTGAGTCTTGTTAGCAGTCAAGTGTTTTCCATGCTTTTTGCGGTGTGAGTTCGTTTCTCACCTAAAGCAATTCCTTTATTTCTCATCAACGCTGTTGGTGGAGTGAACCGGCTGCGATTAAAAAAAATCAACTAACCAGTTTTACATATAAAGGGTTTATATTACTTCTCCAAAAATTCGATAAATCTTAAACAAACGAAGACACACACACACACACACACACACATATATATGTATATATATATATATATATATATATATATATGGTATGCAGAGGTTTCCCGTGGAGCATAGGGTCACTTGTGTAGTTCAAGTATTTCTTTTTATTGGGTATTATTACTAGCCCCACTCCCTTTACTTGGTCTTGGAACTCCCGTTTTTCTCGGTCAAAATAACTTTCTCTTATTTTGACTGACTTCATGGTTAAACGACCCCGACTGCCCTGCTCTTTACCTACAGCGTAAAGTAGAATTAATTCAAGCATGCCCTGAGGGAAGTAGTACACACACACACACACACACACACGTGTGTGTTTGAATGGGAGCACATGATGAGTGCCTAACATACCATCGTCTTGCTAAAAATATTGTCGGATAATACAATTTTAATCCTTCTCTGGTCATTTGCAATCGAAATTAAGTCAGCTAGCTCTCTATAAATTGGTTTTATAGTCGCGCGAAAAAATATAAGATGCACCTTATCGGTAAGTAGGCATTCTTGAGCCATTGCAGAGTATAACAGCATCAAATGCCTTCCGTTCGGTCTACAAAATACCAAGAGCGCATATCAGCCAATCGGCGATTGAAAGTGTTCAACGCACATTTGAGGAACTGCGATGGAAATTTGTCAAACTATCACTCGCAATATTTTCGTCATTTTTAGGGCTACGACGCTGGTATCTATAGGGTCTTTTTACGCCTGAAAACTCAGTATTATGACTCCTAGGCCTATTTCAATGGATTTTAAATACTTTCAAAAATACGTTACATTGTGAAGTTTCATTTTTTTTTCTACGAACAGAAAGAGCTCACATTTTTTGCTAATGAAAATATTGTGGGTGAACTTTGCTCAAAAATTGACACACGATTTTCACTAGAGTTTAAAACAAAACAAAATCAGTTATTATGTTCAAATAACATGACGTTTCATTGTTACATGCATCAAAATCATGGTGCAAATTGTTCAAACTTCAAAATTAACGAAAAACTGACCATTGCAGATCTAAAAATAAAAATATCACGAGCGAAAGTTTGATAACGATTTCATCGACTTTACGAAAAATGGCTCGTTGGGTAGTTATCATGTTCATTAGTTAAAAAAATTCTATTTCATTCGAAGAATAAATATTGTCAGGCTAAATTCTATTTACGATATAACCGGCATTTTCCACTGGAAAACATATGAAATTGAGATTTTTAAGAAAAAATCATCTAAATCCTGGAAAAATAGGGCTGCAAAATGCCAAAATGGCTTTTTTTTTCGAAAAATTAAGAAAAATCATTTTAAAAAGTGGTCTAGTGGAGTACTGATACCAATTTTCTAATCTGTAGATAAAACGATATGACCAGGAGCACTGAGCACACTCACACACAGACACATGAACCAACAAACATACGCACTTACAAAAGGAAAAAAATATAAAAAGGATTAATGCTCATTCTCGAGGGCATTTGTGCCATGATAAAGAGGTTTGGTGAATCTTGGGGAAAGTCCATGTCCAACGACGGACCCTAAAAAGCTGCTGCTGCTACTGCTGCCGATGATGATGATGATGAACGCAGATAGAGATTTGTACTTAGCTCACCGATTCCATTTTTTGTGCCTCTGACCGCTTGGCCATCGGCACTTCCTCGTTTTATCATCAAAATTCAAAAACCCAGTTATGCACCTGCCGTACAAAGATTCTCATTGTTTGGCTTGACCATCTGCGCATGGGATGATGTACATCCCACATGTTGTACGAGATCCAGTATCCTTGCCTTTTGCCTCCGTTAAAGCAACGACTGACGAAGACGATGAAATTGATCATGGGTGCGTACGATAAATCTCAAATCGCGAACGAACCAGTTATCTGGTCTGGCTGATAGTAATATGAGAATAGCCGTTATATATATATATCTATATCTATATATATATATATATATATATATATATATATAAGACAGATTGTGTTTTATTATATTGGAACTCTTATTTGAAATGATTTCCCGTTATCATACGGTGAATGTATCATTTGGCCTAGATGACGTAAATAGGATAAGCAATTAAAGAAAATGGGCCTGCCGCAGGAATCGGCTGTTACCGGCGGCTTTTACTCAATGGAAAGAGCAACGCTACGTTGAAGCGGCTGTTTTATCAGTTGCATATTCCGGTTCCTGCAGTAACTTCATTTTCTTTCATTGTTTATTTTATTTACGTTTTCTTGACCAAACGATACATTCACTGTGCAATAACGGGATATCCTTTCATGCAAGAGTTTAAAAATAATATAATGAGCTTTACAACCAATCTGTCGGATCATGTATCTATCTTCAAGTATATATATATATATATATATATATATATATATATATATATCTATCTTTAGGTATATATATATATATATATATATATATATATATATATATATACACGCTCACACACACACACACACACATATATATATATATATATACATATATATGTATATATATAATATATATATATATATATATATATTTATATATATTATCATTTTTTGAAAGAAGAACAAATATTAGATTTCGTTCAGATAACGTCCGCCCGATTCGGACAGTTTTTTTCATCAATTTATATACATTATCGGTATTGTAATTTTATCTGATAGTTTTTCATTGAGCTTAGCTCAGTCTCATACAAAGCCGCTCAGTGAGTATCAAACTAATTACAGTGCAAGATGGTGCAGAAAATGTTTTGGCTTGAGAAACGATGTCAGTTCTCGGCTAGACTCTTTTCCTGATATCTCCGCGTTATTTTGTCACTATGGTTGTGAAAAGTGTTTTTTATATTGCAAAATGTCATTTTGTAGGATCATCGCATTTATCTTAAAAATTGTTTATAGGTCTTTCCCTTTCTCAATCAGACTGAGTCAATTTCAGCACCTCTTTTCAGTCTTTTTTCACTGGTTTTCTATAACTCTGCGCCAGTTTTCTAATAAATTATGCATTCCATCGTAAAAGAACGATTCTGGTTTTTACTCGAGGAATTCTCTGGGCAGTTATTCAGTCACTTGAACTTGTTAGAACTGCTGACAAGACAACAGATGTTGCACGAAATGAAACAAGTCTGAAAATTACATGTTTTGAGAATATCTTGCTTGTAGAAGAATTTCATACACCAGCTCCGTAATTGTTTGATACAATGTACTTTCAACGTTGTAAACTCGGCCAGCCCTACGAACTGGCAATATGGGCCCAAGACGTCAAGTGCTAGGGGGTACCTGCCATATGTCTTAGACATTGGGCCTTTCTAAATACGAACAGAAAAACTGGAAATTGAATTAATGAAACATAATAAAAACAGTCGATAATTTCCAGAGTGGAGTCAGATTTAACTCGAATGTTTGACAGTCGGATAATTTTTGTTGTGGTGAAAGAAAATTGGCAAAGGAAATTCACATTACCGTCAACGAATTCAGTCAGGGTTTAAAGGACGACGAAGTTCAGTTTGCCTGGGTTGGCAGGAGGGCTAATCCTGTTTAGCAAAATCAGTGGTCAACTTCTTTACTCAGTAAAGATCTTTTTTTGAAATGTACCATTCAAATGGGTAGATCATCCACTATATATAGTGGAGTTTTTTCTGTCCTTTCAGAAGTACATAAAAACTAGGGTCCTACTATAACAGTTTGTCTATAAGAATCATTTCTTGAAAATTGATATGCGATTATACGTGTCTTGCTCGGGAATCTTAAGTATACATTAATAAACTGGAGCACACATTCTATAAATAAGAGATTCCAGGAAATGATGAAACATTCCCAGGAAACTTCATCGTTTATTCCTGGTATGATTACAAAAACTAAAAATCGACTCAGTGCTTCCATTCACACACTTATTTCATCTTTGCCAGGACACATCTATTTGTAAAATAATATTTTAACCCACGATCTGAACATCAGTAATTCATTTGTAAACTGAGCCAGTCATACAGCTATGAAGCCGTAGCTAAGAGCTTTGCAACTCTTGCATGATTTAAATCCTATTGGCTTATGGAGATTTCACACTCCAGGGTAACTTGATGCAAAAGTTCACAGCATTTTATCGGACCAAGTGAACTTTCCGCACCCCAAGATTATCTAGGACACAACTGACTTGACACTAGGTGACGTCATTCAAACGTCACTGTTTCAAAAACGTAAACAAATAACACGTGTTTATGGCGGTTACATAAAAAAAAAATTCTGCTTTTAATCCCCAAAACGTCGAATAAGAAAAGAAAGAAGTTTTTCTATCAAGTTTCAAAAGTTACTTAGATCAAAAGACACACAAAAAAATTTATTTTCTATCGAAGTTTTCTGTAAACTAATGCATTATTTTCAAAAGGTACCAACTTGCCCTGAAGAAAAGTTTTTTTTTTGCACTTTCAATTAGATAGAATAAAGAGTAAAATATTAGATTTTAAAAAAAGAAAAAAAAGGTAGTTTTGAAATTTCTTGAAATTTACTAAAGTTACATTGTGTCAAAATTACAATTTTTTTAAAAAACAATCCTGTCACTGAGTCGTCACTTACATTTATTTTAGTTGAAGGTATGTTTGGGGGGTTTATTCTCTAATGTATGTTTGAAAATAATGCTCAAAGTACTAATTGAAAAAAAATGTTTTTTTCTATTTCCCATCGAATAGCCACTCCTATGCCGAATAAGGGCTAGATCAACTTTCAAAGATGTTGTATGTCCTTTGATTGCAAATTAAGGCCCTTTGCCTTCAATAGACAGGATGAAACGACATCGTCTTCCAGCAAGTAGTCTGGAGTGTGCAGGCTGCATCGAAAAAATTAACTGGACAAAAAATTTCAGTACTGTGGACAAATACACATGGAAATACTAGAAAAAGGACTGCAACAAGTACACAAGCACAATTTACATATGTTCTGCTTTGTTTTTTTGTGAAAATTACAACTTGACTTTACAGACGTGGATATTCGCCATCGATTTTCTGAAAGAACAAATACTATGAGACTGGTAGGTATTTGTCTGAAAGGTATTGTCTATATCTATGTTGAATTTCAGAAAATATGTTGAAATTATTTTGAAGATAAACCAGTACAACTTGGTGATCCTGGTGTAGAGTTTTGAATAGATGAGTCCAGTTTCTCCCAGAAGCCGAATCACCATCGCAGAAGAACTTCGAGAACACCATAATAGGTCTTTGGTCTAGTGGATACAAATACACATCCTGCTGTTGGTTATATGGAAATAGTTGAAAAAAGAAATGATGGAAAATTACAACCGATTATAGACAAAAATGTATCGCCTGGAATAATCATTCACAACAATGAATGGAAGGCGTACAAGCAGATTTGGCAAGACCGGAGATATCCTCATAAGACTGAGAATCATTTGGTTTTCTTCGTGGATAAAAAAACGAGTTCACGAACAAACAATGCAGAGCTATTTGACTTGCCTGAAAAGTAAAAAAAAACAAAAAACAATGATCGGCTGCAGGAGATCTCGTTTGGAATCTTATTTTAAGGAATGTATGTGGTACGGAGAAAGACAAACATGATAGTTATAGAACATTTTGAGTAGAAATGTCTTCACAGCATCCTTTGAATTAAGTGGATATTTTTATAATTTTGTGTAAACAAATAGTTATCTATATTTTGATTGAATAAACTTTTGTTCGAATTGAAATTGTATTTTTCAAATTTTTTGTGAAGTGAGTAATGCTGACCAATGATGCGTAGGTTTTTGGCGACACACGATGGAATTTGAAAAAAAAAACTTTTCAAATTTCGTTTTATTATCCTAGTTTTGTAAGTATAATTTGAAATTATAATTTGTATTTTAAACATAAGTTCTATGAACATAACGGTGCCCCATCACTGGGTTGAAAGTCAATAAAGAACTTCGTTACAGTTGTAAATTTGTCAGTTTTGTTAGTGAATTGAAAGCAGAAAAAAACTTTCTTTTTGAAAAAAATCACTTTTGTTTTTCTGGCGGTAACTTTCAAAACTTTTTTTTTTCTAAAAATGTAATATTCAATTTTTTTTATACAAATAGATTGAAAGTACAAAAACTACTATTTCTTTTAAGGGGAGGTAACTTTCGAAAATAACAGTTTCCTTTGATAGGAAATAAAACATTATTTAGTTTTTCTGGAGGTAAATAACACCCGAAATTTGACAAAAAAAACTACGTTTTTTTCTTCGTTTAACTTTTTTGGATTGAAAAAAAAACAAATTACATTTTTTGATAAAAAAAAAGACTCTTTTTCTGAGGGTATGTAACTTCTGTAAACGCCCATTACTTGTTTACATTCTTAAAATGGTGGCGTTTGAATGACATCAGTCGGTGTCAAGTCAAATCTGTTCGTTTACAAAGCGTTTCAGGGTGCGAAAAGTAAACTTGGTCCATTTTATTTGACAAGATTTTTTTTATATAATAAATTTGTCGCATGATTATATATTCATAGCGTATAGGCAAACCCAGAGCGTATGTACCGTATATACAATGTATAGTTTGATTACGTATAATGCTCAATTCTCTTTTTGCCGATCAAATTCATGGGATTATCATATATTCTGTTTAATGTTTGAATCAGGATTTTTCAGTTTCCAGTAATAGTTTCAGCAAATGCAATTCAAATGTTCGTAATTCAAACTCGTTTCGTTTTACACAAACGTTAGGGATACTATCGGATCATTGATGTTTTAAATTTATTTTTTAAGGTTCTTATCAGTAATGATTGTTTTAAGTGTTAAGTGGATTACAGTACATTGGATAATATTTTCTTTCTAACACCCTTATCACAAATTGCTGTTCATTTTCAATAAAGGCGTACAATGTACCAGTTTACGGTACACAATGCAACTATCCACCACCATGCTTAATACCTGTCCCCGTTTCAATTTTTACCAGCTTATCAATTATATTCCATATAGGATGGAAATTGAGGAGGGGTACGCAGCTCTACGGTGTATACCTACTTCTCTGTTTCTAGGGGTTTCGTATGTTCAATGTCTACTAATCAGGACATTAGTGAATACCTAGTTCCGAAAACCAAGCCTTACCGTATACTTAGTTCCCCCAAACCACTCCTTATCTATCATTTAATGGGATTCAGTAAGTAAAATAACATTTGTGATAACGTTCTCAATTTTATATGAAACACAGTCGTAGGGGATGAGAAGGGGTAGTCGCCCCTGGACGCAAGTGTGAAGTGGTTTAGCATTTTCTCTAGTTAATAATGCTCTTTGCTTATTAAATATGCCCTCCCCAGGGGTATGGCGCAACTGCTCCCAGGCATTGTTTTTGCCCCTGCACTGAGAAACTTCGCTGAGCGACTGATGATATGGGACAATTTTTTGACTGCCAAGCCTAGGCACAAATCGTAGGCCAACGAGTCGGCAGACCTTGCCTCAGCCCCAAGTTTCTACTGGTTCAAAAACATTCATCGTGTAATGTTCGACCCCCTAATTATAGACTCACGAATTGTTCTCAAACAGTCGAACATTACATGAGTATATACGGCATATGGTTCTGCATGCAAATTATTCGGTTTAGTCAAAGAACGCAGTTTATTCCTGTTGTTTGTCGACGCAGCAAGTCCCCCAAACCATAAAAGTAATTTGACCTTTTTAGAATGTCGACCAATTCTCTTAAATTCTTCTCTTCGAATCAAGGTCAAAGTGTCACTGTTAACGACTAAAAAAAAAAAGAAGAAAAACGAAACAAAAAAAAAAGAAAAACGAAACAAAAAAACAGTTGTCTCTTGTAAAAGGCTCATCAACTGAGCAAGAAAAAATAGCCCATCGCATTTAGAAGATAACAATTTCTGAGACTTACGGCAATGAAATATCAAAGTTTAGGGAAATAAGTTTTTATACGATTTTTAATTTCTAAAAGCCTTTTGTTTATTTACTAAGCATACTTGGGTCTGACATAAGGCCAGGTTTTAGGTCACCGGCCGGGAGACAAACTCATCACTATAGCGAGACTAGCTTCTTAAACGTTGATCTACGCCTAGGTATTCCTGATGATCATATCAACAAACCTGAGCTTAGTTTGATCCAGGGCTACATTTGTAAGGCATCCATCGTGAAGATCAAACTCAATGTACTATCAATGATCTACCTTATTAACCAACAGCGGGTGCCCAATATGTATGCTGTAAGATTTAGCTAACCTTAACTTTGTCTTGAATAGGGTCATAAATATTCTACACTCAGTGCAATAGTAAGAGTTTGAGATACTGGATGGTTAACGCTTATTCAATGGCAAAGCTCCTAAGTACAAATACATATCATATCGTTGACCCATGATAAAAAATACGATTTAAAACTGCGATATTTTTTCTGGCGCTAGGTTATAGCTGTGGGACGCTCAGTAAGTATAGATCTCACTTCATTAGAAAAGTTTTTCCTTGTCGTGGCGCCAGAACATTAATTTTTTTTTCTTAAGAATGCAAAGCTTTGTCCTTATACGCAAACACATTCCTGGTTTTGTGTGTATTTTTATATATATGACATTCTTCGCCTGGACATATCGTTGGATTCTAATGATTAATGCAAGAAGAGTTGGTTCAAGGCAAACAGACTACAAGGATATTTAAATAGGCGTGTTTAAGTTGTTTAAATATGATATAAAATTGACAAAAGATAAAAGCGTTGATCTTGTTCTCATGTTACATCAATGTTCAAAATGTATCATTTTCCCATTATGCAAGAAACGAACACACACAAAATCTATCTATCTATCTACCCCTGTGGCAGCAATATATATATATATATATATATATATATATATATATATATATATATATATATATATATCGAGTGACACGATTATATTTATATAAAAGACGTGTCTGTTTTTTCTTAAAAAAGAGAACATTATCACAAATCGATGGCTACAGAGAAGTTGGCTAGGAAGAACAGGTTATTATTGGCTTGAATGGGTGGCTAGGGAGAGGGTCCCGACTTATACTACGTTAAAACAATAAGAAGACACTTCTTTCAGGGGGTTGATTTCAACCTTGGCTCCCTCAAGCTCAGGCTGCTGTACTATCACATCACCCCACAGGGGGATAAGCAGACTCCTACAGTCAGTGCACATCTGCTCTTGTGGTAGTGTCTAGGATTTGTGCTAAAAGTTGCAGATAGCTGCATTAACTTAGGAATATGTGCTCTTGAATTGCAGACAGCCATATTCTCCTGATTATCTCTCAAAGGGACAGTGAAACTCTGTAGCCTGCTCAGGCATCTAGCTACTACAGGATGTTGTGCTTTAAATGCAGGTCTGCATGAAGAGGCGGCGGATCCTCATAGTTTATTTGCATCTGCCAGTAGAAGAACATTCCTGTCAAACATGCAACGTGGGAGTCCTACTTCTATCCGTGCTACCTCAGTGGACCATAGGAGGCAATCATTGATTTTAAGGGTGCGCTTAGCCTTGAGCACGCCACCTTCATTTTAGAACTCCATTGTTCAGGCTGGATGGTGATTCCGCCAAGGTCCTGCCGTCTATGGTCCCACTGCCGGGAAAAACCACCCTAACGATGTACATTTGCCAAACCAAGTCATTCATTCATATATATGTACTGACTACATAAATGAGTGTAAAGAAAATAAGCACTACACGGGGCACAAACCTACTTCCATGATTCTTCTCCAATTTCATTAGATGACATGAGTGAGCGTATTTCTCACCCACTATTCTTATAACCCTCTATTACAACAGCTGAAAAATCTTGGGCATTGCTCCAAATAAAGCCGTCATTAGACGATAACCTGAGGATCAGATAAGGTTTTGAGACTTAAACAACATTACCAATATCCCCCGGTACCCTAGCTATACCTCAAGCTATCACTTTTCTCTTTCCTAGTGCAGACAGTCCAGGCTTCATCATCGTCATGGTCATCATCATCGGACTTTTAACGCCCGTCGTTGGATGTAAACTTTCCCCTGGATTCGCCAAAATTCTCTATCATGGGCGTCGCAGAGCCAGTATTTTCTGAATTTGATTAGTTCATCTTTCTATCTTGTATTCTGTCGGCCTCAGTTTCGCATTTAATCCTTGGGGATCCATGTTGAGAGTCATGATGTCCATCAATTGTCTGTCATTCTTGCCACTTGGCCCGCCCATTGCCATTTAAGGTTTTTTTAAATAATTTCAATGATGTTTCAGACTCCCGTTTTCTTCCTGATATACACTCCCCAGGCTTCATAAAGTACGTCAAATTGAAGTTGGTGAGAGATCCTCGACATCCAATTTCGGTAGAGAATATATTAACCAGAAACGAATCTTCACTAAAGGTGGATACATTGTTCACTCACTCACACAATTAATGACTTTTTTTCACTATTACATGGTTAAGTTTTAGTACCTAAAATTGTTCGTATTCATTTTTGTCGCTTTATCGTTTGGCGCGAACATATTCAGAAAATATTCATAAAAAATGAGGTAATTGGTTCAACAACGTCCACACGGAACGTCTTTGTTCGGCAACGGACGCTAAATGGCTGATGATGGTGAATCCTTGCTTAAACAAGTGTAAAATACTGTTCGCATGCTGTGTTTGGCTATCATAGTTTATATCTGTATCAGTAAGGAATACCTTTGTCAGAAGAAAAACAAAGCATGATCACCAAATTGATATCCAACACACTGTATCCGTCTTATAAAGTCGTAAAAATAGTGGGCTATCGATTGATGAAAACCCAATGTTTCTTTCCCCATTTCTGAGTTATTAAGCTTCACAATGTGTGACAAACTGATCGGGTTTTTCAATCTAAATGAATTTTCCAAACAAATACTATCGAATGAAAAACCAATAAATTTCGATAAGAGCGACCTTACCCGTGGCTTGGTCGCAATCATCTAACAAGTCTTGTATATACTTCTTGTAGACATTCATATCTTTCAAGCTAACATTTGTGCACCCAACCGACTTTTTCCTTCAAATGGACCCTTTAACTCGACCTTTTGTTTAATTAATCGAATTAATGATGACAAGGCCAGGAAACTGAATAGTTAATCTGGTCGTTGCTAAAAAAGCGTGACCATCCATTTGTTCTAGAATCTGTCCAATCATCAAAGATTACTTACAGTTGTTATACCTGTAGAAATTCCATGGGTGTTGACAACTAAGATTATTTGTAATCTCATACCTCCGTACTCATATCAACCTATGCCTATGTATCCTCATTCTCTCCCTTATCCTCGCCAATCTTTGTTTCCAGTCCACGATTTTATCTAAAGCCTATTACAAACATGGATTAGTGTCATATACAAAAATCCCCATCCTTTCAGTAAACTACCCAACTCTCCCTTCCAATCCGCTTATTAAGCTACCTAACTTCCTTTCAACCTCTCTTTCTATCCTCTTATTAAGCAACCTATCTTCCATTCCCCCATAGGATGTTGTATATTGCCGTTATAAGAAAACAAACTTCTCAAGTCCATTCTCACGGACACAGAATAAAAAATACGTTGTTACTGATTATTTATTACCGTATATTCATCATCATCATCATCATCATCATCATCATCATCATTATCATCATCATCAGTCTTTTAACGTACATCGTTGGACATAGACCTTCCCCAGGATTCCCTACACTTCTCTATCATGGCTGTTGGGGAGCCAGTACTTTCTGAACTTGTCTAGCTCGTCTCTCAATCTAATATTCTGTCGGCCTCGGTTGCGCATGTGATCTCGGGGGATCCATGTCATCAGTTGTCCACCATTCTTGCAACATGGCCAGCCCACTGCCATTAGAGATTTTTAATGGATTCTATGATGTCCTTGATTCCTGTCTTTTTTCCGGATGTTCTGTGCTGTCTTATGTTCTCTCCATGTGAGGCCCAGCATAATTCTTTCATGCGTACGTTGCGAGTTGTTATACAAAATTCAAGCTGAGAGAAAAAAAACTGGTCAAATAATCAATAATGGTTGACAATTGCTACATCGAATAAAAAATCAAATCAGCACAATGGTCTGATAGTTGTAAGGTGTGCAGTTCTTTATTTTCAATTTGTTTCTTTTTTATCTTCTATTTATACTGCAAGGTGTCGTGGGGGAAGTGGAGACAGCAGCCGAAGGCTTGCCGGGTCACCTCTGTGATGAACAGGCTATATAACTTAAACGTTTCCGCCACACCCTTGATCTGAAGACTGCGAGGTCATCCTCTTGTCCTGACGTCTGAACCTGTCAGATTGCAGGCTCTGGGTGCTGGTTGGTCGGTTGCTATTCATGTCGGGTGTCCAAATCATTTTATTCTCTGGTGCTGGATGAACATGCTCCGACAATTTTTGTCTGATTATTTCGTTGCTGATCAAGTAAGACCCTCCTATTCTTAGTAGCAGTTCGTCTTATCTACTGCTCGTCTTATCTACTGCTCGTCTGAAGCACCTCATCTCACAGGTAGTGTTTTTCTCCCCGGAGTTCTGGTCAGTGTCCACATCTGGTAGGGTAGAAAAATGGTATTGATCAGTCTGGCCATGATTTCCATGGGTATGTTGTGGTGTTTCGGGATGGGGTGGGGGGAGACGGCTAAAAGCTGACGTTATTGAAATAGAGACGCGCAGTTCTTACGTAGCATTAATCTATTTTATCCTTTTCACGGAGCCAAAAGATCAAATTTAATCCTTGCATTAGACACTGAGCGGAAGATATTTGCAATTCTGTTCAGACGGGCAACTAGTTGAAGATTTGGAATTTCTTAATGTATTTCTATAAAAGGACAGCTTTTCGCATGAACAACTTTTGACAAAAAGCACCTCATATAAAGATGGGTGTGACAAAATAGTTCTCTTGCTGAATGCTTATGGAAGTATATGTGAAAAAGATCATGATTTACGATGTAAGTTGTTAGGATATTTGGTGTTGCCCGGGTTGGAATTGCAATTGCAGTTAACATTTCACATTAACCTTCCCAGCATAATTCTATAACGTCGGTTTCATTATTCACAACTTCCATATTCAGCAGGATCTAAGAACAGAGGGGGTTAAATCCCTCTTATGCAGGTCTGTATGCAGTTGGTACCAAAATTTGCTTTGCTTCCTTCTCATCCTGTTCTTCCAGTGGGCTTGCAACGGCTTGGCAGCTCCCATATCCAAGTTCATGAACGACTGCCGTTGGTAATCGCCCTCAGTTTGTACAGTTGGCTACTGATTCCCTGTGAAACACTTCTAGAAAGGGTAGTCTTACTAATTCGGTTTGGAAAAATTTGACCCTGAATATTTGGTCTGTTTTCAAAAATAAATAAGACAGAACTTATTGAGACCAAATTTCCTGTGATTGAATTTTCCTACTTTTGAATTATTATTTTTTTTTTTTTTAGTAAAACTTAATATGATATTCTTTCATTATTTCTTACGTTTCAAATTTCAATGTTGTTACCATCTATATTTCCGTGATGGTCTTTAATTTATTCTTATCTTTTTATTTCCTAAGATTTTAATTTCCTTTTTAAAAAAATTATATTAACATAGTATTTCAGACCAAATTTTTTAAGACTAATATTCTAGGACAGAATTTTCTGAGACCGAATTTCTCCAACACCTTATAAACCCATGATGCAGCTCTTCCCCCAGAGTTACAGGGTAAGTACCACAAAATAAATAAATAAAAAAATAAATGAATAAAAAATTGACTTGAATGATATGCAACGAGAGGAACCATATTTTTGCCTGTAACATTTGCCAAAGTGATAACTATAAAATGCAAATAGTTGCCAAACCTTTTTTCTATTCAAATTAGTGAAAATCTACTTTGAATGATTAGCAACGTGATGGACTACATTTTCTTCCTGTAACATTTACCAAGGGGCGTAACTATTAAATGCAAATAGAAGCCAAACTTCTTTTTTTTTAAACAAACATGTAAAAGTCTCAGTTCATAGAACATGAGAGGATTACGTGTTGTCTTTATTTTTGAATACAGTCCAATTACAAGTTGGTTAGACTAGTCAACAAATATTCATTTTTATTAGATCTATTAAAACTACAAACTAATAAATCAACTAAACGTATCAACATCTAAAAGGATCCAATTTTCATTCCACGGTAAAACTATTTTATTTTCCATGAACCAAACAAAGAAAAAACTGTTTTTGATACTTTCAATTCAAGTCCAATAGCAAAATGGATTAACTATTTCACAAATATTCATTTTTATTAGATCTGTTAAAGCTAAAAAAACTAACAAATCTTCTCAACGTATTAACATGTAAAAGGAATCCATTTTCATTCCACAGTAAAAAAAACAAATAATATTTTATCTTCCAAGAACCAAACAAAGAGAAAATAAACAAAATAAAGTCAACTCTAGTCTCCGACTTGGACTGGAGTATGACAAAAATAACTTCATCTCATTCTTTGCCTTTTAAAATTATTTATACTTTCTGAATTGTAAATTAGTTATAGATTTAGTTTAAAACCCACGCAATTTCACATTTGCATTTATGATTTCCAAAAGTTGTTAAATTTAGCCATACTTTTTCTTAAAAATATTCCATTGATTTATTTTGTACAAATAGAAATTTTTAGAAACGGTCGAGCTAAACTGTCGCCCGAACTGTCAACATCGGTTTCTCCGTGTTTTAAATAGATCTAGCTAGATGTGTTGCGGGTACAGACGTACCAACGGAGCTATAGGACTGGAAATTCGAACATTTGCTCTTTATTATGTCGTTTTTCTTTAATCCCCCAAATATTCATTTGTGGGATCAAGTTCACTATGTAAGATTATACAAATTTCATTCCTCTGTTTGTGTTTCACGCTTATTTTTAGAATATTCGGACCTTTGTTTTAGCAATCACTGCCCAACAAACGGCGAGAGGAGTAACTTATTTATAGATCCCCTTTTTTTCTTTCAAATTTTCAATCGATCATCCCTAACAGGATATGCATCCAAAAGACTTTGATCACATGAGGGTGTCAATTGAGTGAGCAACCAGACCTGTTGTACTTTTGTTTGGGGTTTCCAGACGCATTAAACGAAGCAAAAGAATTTTTTTTTAGTTACAGACAATAAAAAAATTGCGAACACATACAGGCCGAAGGCCAGTTTCAACTAGCGTGAACATAAGCAAACAAAAGCGAGTCTATTTTTATTCAAAAAAAAAAAAATGAAAAATAAAAAAAAGCAAAAAAAACGTGAGAAACAGCAAATTTACATCAACGAAAATAATTTTTTGATAGTGCTGATGGCCAAGCAGTTAAAAGGACGGAAAATATAATTAGCAAACCCTGACTGAGATTACCATTCATTTCGCACTAATGCCATTGGGAGAGCCATAGATCTATCTCTCCTCCCCACTGGCTATCGGTGAAATAGCATAGGGTAAAGTGAGTGACTCAACTTGAGGTGCTTGTCACCCCTTAGTCAATTTCACATGCAAACTTGGAAAAACTTCGAAGTATAGCTAAGACTTAGAAATCTGCGATATGTGTGAATCGAGAAAGGACGACTAAAACAGTACCTAATGTAAAAGCACTATTTTTTTTAAATCTCATAAAATGGATTTATGAAGATTATATAGCAATACCTTTAAGTGAATTTCGTGTTGGTCATGCTGTACAGTTATTAACCCTGGGACATATATATCCCGAGGTTTTCTCTGACAGCTGGTAAATATATGTTCCGTAAATCTCTTTTAGAAGTCTTCTGAGACGTATGTGGTAAGAAAATTAAAGTAATTGAGATTTTTCCCGGCTTTTACTGCAATATACATTGAAATCATCATAGTATGGAACTAATGTAGAAATTAGTTCGCATTACATGACTGAGCAGGAAAAAAAGCCACTGATATTTTAAAATATACTATAGATTTATGATTGATTGTTATGTAAAGGAGCATAAAGCGAGAAAAACATAACTTTTGATTTTAGTTTCATTTCAACATGTGGAACAACTTTATCCCAGAGGGCATCGTAAATGGCCTTTTGTCCCAATAGTCACTTCAGTTATATAGCCTACACAAGAAAAAGTGTTACGCGAAAATACTCTAATTTTTTACACGTCAATTTATTAGTTTATATCAAATTATTATTAATCATATTTAATCAGGAATCTATTTCAAGATAAACTAATTTTTCCAATGAAAGTTCAAAGTCAGACTAAAGAAACACTTTTTTCAGTGCACTATATATATATATATATATATGATTGTGTCATCCACAGACAGCTGTTTCGTTGTATTACAACTGTTCAGTGTGGCTGTACACAATCCATTATCCAATCCAATACCACGAGGTAGGATCGAAACCTTCGCTTCCGACCCAGAGACTGGCATCCTACCTCTGCCCTACGCAGAACTGGACGGTCAGTAAGGTTGAATTTAAGCGATATATTTACTCCCGCATAATTCACAGTCCATCAGAGTGCTTTATTCATAAGTTGGAAGATATATATATAGTTGGAAGTTATATATATATATATATATATATATATATATATATATATATATATATATATATATATATATATATATATATATATATAATATATATATATATATATATATATATATATATATATATATATGACACATCAGGATGACCCTAATAGATGGGATCTCCTTTTTTGCTCACAAAGCACAGCATCTGATGGTGGATTTATGTTTCACAGTAAACTTATAACCATTTAATGGCACACATACACAACACACACTCACACACACACATATACACTCACTCACACACACACACACACACACACACACACACACACAGAGCACACGCTACTGAAGATGGGAATACCTTCCGAAACATGTCTAGCTCATCAATGAAAACATTTACGGATTAATAAACTTAGTCTCCATATACTTTCACTCCTGAGTCTGTCTCATTTCACAAAATTCACATTATATATATATACATATATATATATATATATGAGAGTGAGAGTGAGTATGAATATAGGACAAATGTTAATTACTTGGGCTTGGGGTGTTTTGACAGAGTGCGGTGATTTGAAAATTGGAAGATGAACATAAATTCAACAGATAAAACAGGTGCTAAATCTGAAAATGTTATATCAAGACGTGGGCATGTTCTGATGCATTTCAATCGTTGCCAACCACCCTTTTGGTTGTTTACTACGAGTGGGAAGGGGTGTTTGTATCCTTGTCGGTCAGAATCAGATTGATCTGAAATAAGAAGGGTCAGTGAGGGTGGGGTTAGGATGGAAATGGTCAATTTTCAGGAATGTTTATGTGGCTGTGGATTTCTGCAGATAGGTGAAGTGGTGTATCGCATTTAGTGGATAGGTTTTGACAAAAAAAACCCAAACAAACAAAAGGCTCATCCACCATCCAACAAAAAGAATTAAGGATAAAAAGACTGAAAGAACACAAACCATTTCCACCCCGCCCCATATTGGTCAACGGCTATCTATTAAATACTATTTTATTTGGAAACATATTTCGTCCAGCACCGGAAATAAAGAAATATGTTTCCTGATAAAATGTCTCAACAATTATCACATTCTGTCGGACATGAACTGTCCAATCCTTTCTTTCTTTCTCTCTCTCTCTCTCTCTATATATATATATACATATATATATATATATATATATGTGTGTGTGTGTGTGTGTGTGAGTGTATGTATATATACATCACTTATTAGCTAGTCATACTCAAAAATTATAATTATTATTATTATTATTATAATAATCATTATTATTTCTTGGTCTTGTATTCCGGAACATTTCAGTGATAGTAAAACCTAAACGAAAATAAGTATCTACTAAGCCAAATATTTCCCGGGATGAATATCTATTGTTTTAAGAATTTCAATCAGTAATGAAAAATTGTAAATGATTGATTAATAGGGACTTGCGCATCACCAATCATTTTATTACTCAACAAACTACAGCGATACCCCAGATAACGCTCTTGTTAAGTTCCTGAAAGTTGCAGCACTTGATAAAACGGTGCTATACGATAGCATAAGTAGCATGTCCAGAACATCTCTCTGTTCCTTGCTGCTACATCCCACGTCAGGGTAATTCTCATTATTTTGAAATAACAATGTCGTTGTTGAGCCCCAACAAGATGGAATAGATTAGTGCTGTTTATTCCATCTGTTAGCTACTTTCTGGGACCGAAGAAATGTCTCTTGTTGTTGGTGTATATCGATAGATGATAAATCATTGTGTACGTGTGTATGTCTAATCACATACGCATGGAACATCTGCAAAAGTTAACAGTGTACATTCATTTTGGCGACTGTCCATGATGTTGTCTGTTATAATTCATTGTTTATTTCAGAGAATTAACATTACTGAATATATTATGAAAAAAAAATGTATGGAAAAGAGCGCTATAGTGAATCAGCGGTAAATGGGGTAGAAATAAACGGGGGTATATTATGTATGGACTAATCATTACATTTTGTAGTTACATAAAATTATTTCTCTTTTTCATTGCTTTGAAATCGGAGACAAAAGTTGCCCACTGAAAAGAATGTTTTCAATGAATTTAAAGAAATGTCCACGCCCCTTCGTTTAATTTCAGAAATAATATTTATGTATGGAATTCATGAGAAAAGCCCAAGAAAAAAAGTAGGTTGCATGAAGTGAAAAAAAGAAACTCCCAAGTAGTGGTTAATATTTGAATTAAATCAGTTTAATGATTTTCTTAATTGTTAATGATACTGATTAAACAACGAAGACTCCATCATATTTCTATACATTTTATCATGAAATGGTGTACGATTGCACTTAACCCTTTTAAGACTCCTGGGAAATATACACCCCGAGTTCTCTATGACTACTGGAATATATATATATATATATATATATATATATATATATATATATATATATATATATATATATATATATATGACCCGCATATCTCTTTTAGAAGTCTACTGTGACGTATGTGCCACGAAAAAAATAAAGTAATGAGATTTTCCCTGCTTTTACAACCGCAGACTATGACGTCATCACAGTACGGAATCCAAGCAGAAAGTTCATATTACATGACTGAATAGGAGAGACGTGTAGGCGAAGTGATCTGCTAATCCTGTGTCCCAGGATAAATATCTAATGAGACAAAAGTATCCCATCATGATTTTCATTCTTCAAAATATGGAATCTTTTTTTTTTTCATTTGAAAAAAAAAAAAAAACAGTTTTCTTCAACCATTGCACAAAAATAGCTCGTTTCACGATTTCTATCCCCCTTTTAAAGGTTCGATTAAAAACCATTGGTCAGTCTCGTGAGGGTCAAGTGGTCTCGCACTGCCTGACTTGCATACCCAGAATGCACTCGTCTGATGTCTACATTTGAACGTAATCACTGATTGATTTTTCCCTCGTAGGACAGGCACTGGGATCATTTTTTAAATTTTATTATGCAAGATAAAAAAATCTGGATTGCCTAATGGTTAGCAGAGCAGAAAATGGAATTGCTGAACCTGGTTCATAACCTAGCCATGACATTTCGCGTTCACTTAGCATTGATGACCTCCTGAAAGGCATAAATCCTCCACCTTCAGGGCAGACTGGACTCTTCAACCCTGGTTGGATTTTTTCCCGGTAGCTCCTGATGTCAGACGAATCGAGCTCCGATTCCCTTTCCGACTACATCAGTAACCCAAGAGAGGTATTCTGTCGAATTTGCATCTAAGAATCTCCATACGCTTCGCCTAGGCTTGCGTCACTTCTGTGTCGTTCCATTGTTCACCGATACACCCCCCCCCCCAAAAAAAAAACACCAAGATAACATTGAGTGTGAAACAGACGAAGAGGTATTTACTTAGCTTAACTTAGTATACTAAAAGGTTACAAGTGTGGGGAAACCTACTGAGCACTATTCCGTTTGATTCTTTGTAGTCAGTGTGCGGAGGGACAGGGGGCAACGTTCTCCCTAATTTTTAGAAGTCTGTGTGTGCTGTGGGGGTGTGAAAAGGGGTAATGTTCCCCTTTATTTTTAGTTGTCAGTGAGCTCAAAAATCTCATGTTGTGCAAATATTTTCCCAGTGGCAAAAGTATGTGCATACTGAATGCTTATGCAAATGGGAACTTGTTTCAAAAATTAGTGACATACAAATGTGGTTTTTGAAAAACCGACTGACTAGTTAGCAGGAACGGTTAGCTACGAGATTATTTCCAATAAGCATAATTATTAATTACCACATTATTTTAGGTAACCAACCTTCTGCGCGCACATTGACTTCCTTTCCGCATAGCTCAGAGGGAACTATGCCAATGAGGATCAAATTTACTTATGACTTGCCTGCTGCCTTCTAGTCCTTAGAGAGGCAATTATCAGTTTAGAGTGACACAAGGCTACAGAAGAGGAGCGCTCAGTGGGCGTCAGAATTACTATGGTACTAATGACTTGAAAGACTAGCTTTCTCACCTCTACTAAAACGGCGAGGTATTCATTAACTTAGCCTGACACAAGGTCAAAGATGAGAACGAAATTAGAATCGAACACATTATCATAGTTAGGGTTCGTCAGAATAATCTACAAATATAAAACGCAGTCTCTCTCTCTCTCTCTCTCTCTCTCTCTCTCTCTCTCTCTCTATATATATATATATATATATATATATATATATATATATATATATATATATATATATATATGTATATATATATATTATGTGTGTTTTTTGTGTGTAAGATTTTTCTCCAGGCGTGCACTGATACAATACATAGGGATTGGTACCTGGAAGCGACACTGGGATCCTTGGCAGGGCGAACTCTCTGATTCTAGGCAGAGTGCTGGGGAGTGAAATTTAGATCTTGGGTTGAACACACTGATACCCTGATCATATGCTGAAGTGCCGATCCATACGTAAATAATCCGTCATATTTGACAGGTGATGTGCAAGTTAATGAGATGATGATGATGACGATGAAGGTTTTTAGAATATTCTGGCACCAGTCAGCTTTCTTGTATAATATGCTGTCTTGTGATCTTCCCATGTGATGTTCAGCATGATTTTTTCCCCTGTATTCGGTGTATGGTTCTCTTTGTTTATTCCCATACTTCAGGTCTGCACTTACTAAAACGTGATGGTCTTAAACTAAAAAAATGAGGATATTAGTACGAATAATTAAAAAGAATGGTGACAATATCTCAACTTACAACGTCGGACGACATTTTCATATTTTTTACCCCATTCCATAATAATCTGAAGTATTCCTTAGTCAAATCTCTACCCATTAAAAAAAACAAAAACAAGAAAAACATGTTTCATGTTCTTCTATAAGTTATCTTACTTTCTATTCATTAAATACCCAGTCCATCCTCATATTCAAAATATAACGATAACGTTTCAATATTACACAAAATCAAAAACTATTTCCAAAGTATCTTTACGAGAAAAAATCAGAGAACGATATTTGTTCTTTTCAGTGATAAAAGGAATATATATATCTTTCAATTTGCTCTTGATGAGAACAAGGACGTTCAATTATTTGTTCCTACCCCTGCCCACTAAGATTCCAAGGATTCGCCATAATTCTCTATCATGGGTGTTGCAGAGCCGGTATTTTCTGAATTTGTCAAATTCATCTCTCCATCTAGCATTCTGCCGGCCTCGGTTTCGCATGTGATCTCTGGGGATCCATGTTGTGGGTCGTGATGTCCATCGGTTGTCTGTCATTCTTGCGACATGGCCTGCCCATTGCCATTTAAGTTTTTCAATAGTTTCTATGATTTCTCTGACTCCCGTTTTCTTACTGATTCTTTAATGTCTTGTGATCTCTGCACGTGAGGTTGAGCATGATTCTCTCATGCGTTCGTTGTATGCATCTCAATTTGTAAGTCTGTCTGTTGGTTAGGTTCCGTGTTTGTTTGGGTTCAATATGGGCCCCTACACGTATACCTAGAGGTAAAGGCAACATAATTACCCGGTCTGTGCGGCTTGTGTTGCTGATGTGTCAACGCGACCTGCGACCCCGCTATTTCAATACTATGGCGAGATGCTGCAACTAAAATTGGAATTTCCAAGGACCAGGCATATTAATTGTTGTTTTGTGCCGTGATTTGCCCGTGAACGACACACAATTGATTTTAGCTTTGGAGGATCAGAGATTTCATTCTTTGCTAACGCAGACTATGTAAAAAAAGGGGGGGTTATGGGCACCTACCATAGCGTGACAGATATCAATCTGGTCTTACCGAATAATTCCATCGTGTGGGGAGTTAAATCCTCACAGGGTACCCCAATACCATGGCTTTTTGCCTGACCCAGGTAAATATCATCATCATCATCATCATCATCATCATCATCATCATCATCATCATCATCATCAGTCTTTTATTGTCTCTCGTTGGTCGTTGCCCTTCCCCAGGATTTGCGTCGCGGAGCCAATACTTTTTGAAGTTGTCTAGTTTGTCTCTCCATCTTGTATTCTGCCGGCCTCGGTTACGCATGTGATTTCTGTTGCGAGTCGTGATGTTTTGTTCTTGGAGATTGAGCTTGCTCTGTCGTAGGGTTACCATCCTAGAGTGATTCTTGTGTGTTGGGGACTAAAAAAAGAGAGTCTAGCAAGCTTTTTTTGCAGAACATTTCGGTATTGAGTTTGCTTCACAATGAGAGCCTATCTTTGGTGGCCATGTATCGGATCAAAATAAGCTTTGTAAATCACAATGTTTAAAAAAGTTCCTTTAACAAATTGAAACTTTAGAAGGATTTAAAGGCTGCACCACCCGAAACCCTATTTAGGGGTCAAAGGCACTGGTTCTAAACGTTTTCTGCTCTATACCCTAGCTTGACAGCTCAAAACATTTGACTTTCCTTAACTATGATCAAACACATTTAGCGGTAAAAAGCTATAAAGATATGATGTTTAGTTCAGAAGTTTACCGGAATTCAGAGTTTTAAATCGAGGACAAAAATTTATATAGGGACATTTTATTTGCAACGAACAATACTGATATATAAACTTAAGGACACAATTTTGGTATTTTTATCAAGTGAAATTCAGTAACAATAAATACCTCATCGCTTTTATACCTCACACACTTAATAAGTTGGGCATTAGTTACTATGAAAGCTTTAATGAAATTAGTAATTAATTGTATAACATGATTTGGGATCAATTGTATTGCATAATTAGGAATTAATCACTTACGCCTTAACACAATTCAGTTTCGAGCCATAGAATGGTTTCCACTCTCCATACTCCAAATCGGCTCTCAATATATTCAAATTTTCCCCGTTGTGGGGCGTACAACCCACGCTCAGAATCATTGGTCAAAAGGTTCTCTCGGTAAACCACACGATCAATTCTTTGATAAACAAGCCTGTACCTAAATCCAACCAACCAAACAGATTAGGTTGGCTCAATAGTTAAAATAAATAGCAGATTGTTTTACTAAATTTTAAAATTCGTTTATTCGGAAATAACAAGAAAAATAAATCATTCGAAATCCACCCGAGGAGGATTTTTCTTCTTCTACAATGACACACTCATTCAGTCTATTTTTCCACCATTTTGTTTTTTTCCCTTTTAGAGAAAACAAACTCAGTGACCCTATCCCGGTCCATCGCCCCCGCCATCCTGACGACATCCTCCGTCACAACTTCCGTGAAAAGTGGGATCTGTATGGATGGTTACATGAAACTTTTTACTTCCTCTCAGAGTAAGTAGCATATATATATATATATATATATATATATATATATATATATATATATATATATATATATATATATATATAAAAGTAAAAATGGTTTCTAGATTGATACAAAAATACATACAAACTTGAATCTCTGCCGCTTCCATAAGGTCATACCATAACAAAAATAACCATTTTTGACAAATTTCAGTGTACTGTTGATATTAAATTTTTTTACATTAATGTTGAGAAAGTGGCAGTTGACTATTTTCAAATCATTGGCCGCCTTTATGGCACCCTAAACAAACCCGGGTCACAGTATGCCTTTGGTGACAGTCAGACCGTTTTCATGTTCCCCGATTCAATGTAGTCAATGTGGTACCAACAGATTTTATGGAAGAATTCACAAAAGCATATTTTTCACAACTCTAGTAAAATCTTAGAAGCATATTCCATTCATAGCTGTGCATCGAGCACACACGTTTAGTTACCAGCCCGAGAAGTAAATCAATGTGGGCACTAAAGATTGATTACTTAAAATAATGTACCAAAGTTGAACGAGTTTTATTCAACCATTTCCAGCTGCTTTGGTAATAATAATAATAATAATAATAATAATAATAATAATAATAATAATAATAATAATAATAATAATAATAATAATAATAATAATATAGGAATTCATTATCATCATCATCAGTCTTTCAACGTCCGTTGTTGGATATAGACCTTCTCCAGGATTCGCCACACTTCTCTAACATAGGCGTCGCAGAGCCAGTATTTCCTGAATCTGTCCAGTTCATCTCTCCAACTAATACTCTGCCAGCCTCAGTTGCGCATGTGATCTCTACGGATCCATGTCGTGAGTAGCATGCCAATCGATTGTCTGCCATTATTGCAACATGGCTAGCTCAATGCCATTTGAGATTTTTAATGGATTCTATGATGTTCCTGACTTCTGTCTTCTTCCGGATGTACTGTACTGTCTTGCGATATCTCCAAGTGAGGCCCAGCATACTTTTTTTCATGTGCACGTTGCATGGTTCTCTATCATCGGGTCTGTATTTTGGTTAGGTTCCATGTTTTAGCTCCAGAGGTGACTATTAGGTGGGTGCATAGGTTGTACAACCTTCGTTTTAGGAATTTTTGGGTTATTATTATTGATTTATTTCAACGTAAGATTTTTGTACACACTGACAACTAAAATTAGATTGAACATCGCTTAGAAGAATCTTTAGAAGTTTACTCTGCTCTTTATAATGCTTTGCGCTGTCTGTCAGTTGTAGTATGTTGCTCACAAAGCTCACAGAAGTAAACCTGGAAGGTGACAAGGTGTGTTCTATATCAATTTATGGAAACGAATTTCGGTCAGTATCTAAACACTTGTTCAGTCAATGGTTATGAAAAACTGATTTATTACGTGGATCCAAAACGAAGCACGCGTATTTAGATCAAGGACAGCCTTCAAAATTTCTACCTTAACGGGATCTACTGATAAAAATTGATTTTCTCAGCGGAAGTCGGAATTCAGAAGGGGATTCTTTATTGCAAATTATTGTACTCCGGACAAACTTGCACTACACGACGCGACAATGAGCAATTGGGTCATTTGGAGAAACTTTCGGTTTAAAAAAAAGTTTCCATGCAAAAATGTTGACCGGTAATTTTGCTGCATGACAATATCCGTCCTGAAGTTGCAAATGCGATGCAGCAATCGATTGTGAAAATAAGATGTGAAATTATGCTAGAGGTGGCATGTTCGCCAAGCCAGTCACATTCAGACTTTATTATTTATTCCACTTTATGAAATACTCCTTGTCTGATTAGGAGTTTCATAGATTTGAAGATATCAAAAAGAAATGTCAAACTATTTAGCTAATCAAAACCTGACTCGTCCTTTTATGATGGGATACACAATTGAGCTGGAATGTGTCATCAAGTTATTGGAAAGCAGGGGAAATCTTTTTCCAACAGTGATGAATATTGATTCAACAAAAAATGATAGAAACCTTTGTGTTGTATCAAATGTGACTTAGCTTAGCAAAAATCAAGTCTATTCTGCTTCGCCAGGACTGCGAAATCACTTCATTGGTGGAATTTACTTGGTATTTGTAAAACAGAGTTTTGATCATAAAACATAGTTGTTTTTATCCTTGTTTTGATTAGATAAATTTTCGATCAAATAAAACTACGTACTTTACATAAAAAGTTGAAACTGCGTATTTACTCATTTTTGGCAAAAATGTTTGATTTCACTTTGATTACGCAAACCTTTCATTATAAAAAAAGTTTTTATCTTTATTTTGGGTGAATAAACTTTTGATCAAATTAAAATTACGTACTTACTTTATGTGAAAAGAGTTAGAAAATCGCCAATTAGGCAATTTTGCGGATTCGGAGTAACATTTATACACTTTAGTCTGACACAAGATCACAGTAGTGGGGCACCTAATGAGGATCGAGCTCATTACATTGCTTGTTAACAATTGTTACACTGATTGGGAAAATAGGGATTTCCTGAAATTACTGAAATATTCTTGGATTTCGCAAAATCCCGGGTGATTTCCCGGAATCGTTAGTTTCACAATCTCACTGTTACACACACACACACACACACACACACACACACACACACACATTATTGAATTAAATATTTATACCTCGGTGTTGAGGTATATATATATATATGTATTAAGATAAGGACATATGAATAGACAGAATGATTATAAATTGCGTCATATTATTAAGAATTTCTTTTTTGAAATGGTCACCCGTAATTACATGGTTTATGTATCACTTGGCCCAGATAATGTAAATATGATTGACAAGCAAACTAAATGGGTCTGTTGCTGGAATTGAACCTGTGACTGGTTATGAAACGACGTATATGATTATTTCAAATAAGTTTCTATTAATACAATGCAATTTATAATCATCCTATCGGATCATATATATCCATTTCTTAATACATAACAGTTGCGTTGAAAGATACAAATAGAGCAGATATAGACCGGAGAATAAACAGAATTTGGAGTGAAAACAGTTATTTGGGTCTTTGCATTAACGGCAGCTGTTTAATTCAATGGTTAGAGCAACGCTACGTTGAAACTGCTACCCGATCGGTCGCTGGTTCGATTCCAACAGTAACATCCTCTTTAATTGTTTATTCTCTTAACTTTGTGCAGGCCAAGTGATACATTAATTATGTATTTACGGTAGCTCATGAGAGTTTTTATGTTATATAACGCATTATATAATCACATATATGGGATAAAGACACCATTATACCAAGGAATAACATCTCTGATTGACTAACAAAAACAAATTAGACCACATGCCCCTTATAACTACGTTCCACGACATACTTCTCCCTTTCCTGAATTATCAAAAATAGCGGGGACATCTTGACACTGAAACCGAAATTTAGAAGAACCTTCCACGATCCTGACGTTCTTTCCTATCGGGAATCCAAGAACATCAAAGATATGATAAAAAGCCACGTCGTAATTGATAATGAAGTATTACACAGAAAACGCGTCCATAAACCAATCAAATTCTATCTAACCACGCAAGAGTAGAAATAGCTTATCCTGCAACCATCTTAAACCTATTTATACCTTTACCAGCTCCATAACAAAAAAGGCGTTTGATATTTACCATAGTTTCACTTGCAAAAGTAACAATATCAACTATCTCCTGGGGTGCACACAATGTGAAACACAGTACATTGGCAAATCGGGGTGGCCATTTAATATTGGATTTAAAAACTACAGTTACAGAATAAAATCATCATGCTATAACAGTTAACTCCCAATAGAACTATACTTCCGTCTATCAGCCCGAAATTTAAACAGTGATGTAAAATTCGTTATTATCGAAAAGATAAAGAGGGTCACTAAAATTCTTGAATCCCATGAAGATATGTGGATGAGATGGCTTGAAACACTCTCACCTCTAGGACGAAACATCAAATCAAACATTGCAAATTATTACAGTATATAAGGAAGAAAACGGGTGTCTGTGACATTATAGAAACTATTAAAAAACTCAAATGGCAATGGGCAGTCCATGTTGCAAGAATGAAAGACAACCGATGGACATCACATCTCACAACATAGATCCCCAGAGATCACATAAGAAACCGAGGCCGACAGAACACAAGATTGAGAGATGAACTGGGCAGATTCAGGAAATACGGGCTCCGCGACGTCCATGATAGAGAATTGTGTCGAATCCTGGGGAAGGTCTATGTCCAACGACAGACATTAAAAGACTGATGATAATGATGGTGATGAATTTAAAAAATCAGTTTAAAGAACCCTAATAATACTGAACTCTTAGACAGATATTCTTCCCTAGCAACAACATTTAAACGTCCCATCGAACCCCCTCACATATACTAATATATATATATAATGAAAAAAAAAATTGGAAAATCACCTATCAACTCCATCCCCTTATTCTAATCGTTACCAACAAAAAAAAAGTCTCATAGTGCACGAGTGATCAAAACTCCAATAGGTATTACCATGGCCCTTAAGGCTCCACAAAAAACATTCTTTAGTTTTCTTGGGTATTTTAGCGTTTTCATTCTCTATGCCTCCGAATCTGGGTTCAGAAAAAGTCACTCAATCATTGACCATCTCCAATCAGTAAATCAACCAAAAGAGAAAGCGGCCGAATATAAAATGCCAGTCGCTGTAGCATTAGTCAACTTTAAAAATGCTTTCGATTTAGGGGAAAACCTCCAAGTTGTTGATGCTATCAAAGAACAAGGAGTGCAACCTGTATATGTCAGAGTCTTGCAAAATATATACCGATACAGCAGTTCATTTATTAGGCTACAAAAAGACTCTAAGCCCTTTCAGCTAGAAAATATATAGATCTTTTGGGTGATACGGTATCACCTTAAACTAGCACATCCAAAGTCTTCACAACCTGCCTATAGATGATCTTCGGAAACCTAGACTGAGAAAATATAAAGAAATCAGAATGGACGGTGTGGAAAATCTCAGATATTTGTAAACATTCTGTTGGATCAAATATCCATTTCCAAATAACATAATAGTCACGTTGAAAGAAACAAATATAGCAGATATAGACCGTGGAAAAACAATAATGAGAATTTGGAGTTAAAATAGTCATTTGAGCCTAAGCACTAACAGCAGCTATTTAGCGGTACGTTAAAGCAGCTACCCCATCGGCTGCAGGTTCGATTCTGGCAACAACCCCTTTTTGTTTAATTGTTTCTCTATTTACATCGTCTACGCCAAATGATATATACACAGTGTTATAACGGGAAATCATTTCAAATACAGTTTCAATATAATAAAACACAATTCATAATTCTGTCGAATCATTCATCTATTTCCTAATGAAATCTCTCACTCTTTTATTTATATATATATATATATATATATATATATATATATATATATATATATATATATATATATATATATATATATATGTAGCCATACATTAAAATCATAGCTTAAAGAGTGGCGATGATTCTTCAACTGTACTAATATGATTGTTTTTGAATTTCCGAAACATTTACATGGTAAACAATTGATGCTCACTACAAGAAGAAATCACATAGTACCATGAAATCTAATTTTGAGTAAAACATTCAACTCACTGAAAAAAAACCAACATAAATTACATTAACAGACAATTGGAAACAATTGACTAAAATCTTTTTGGAAGTTTTTATTTTATATATATTTAGTGTTTGAAATTGTTTATATTGTTGTACCATCGTATATGGTGATGATATTGTCAATACAAAATAAATTTCCCTCATTGATTATTTTTGTTTCAATCAAGATATTTTTTTTATACATCTAGACGTTATTATAAGTTTTACATATAGTCTGACTGAAATGTGAGGTAAGTCAAAAAGTAATCAAAATTGATATTTATTTTTTACTTATTTATCTATTCATTTGATTGATGTACATATCTTCATATTTTTTTTCTTCGTGTTCACATTTGTCGCTGGGTCATTGAAAGTATAAATGGTTAATAAAAAAAGAAGGAAGAGAATTTTGACAGCCCCCAAATGACGCATACATTCATCCTGTGTTTACATTTAATAAATTGTACGATTCATACCATAACCTTCTTTCATACAAACTAAATCGTGTGAAACTGTAAAAAAAACAACAAAAAAAAAAACGATTGATTTAGTCATACATAAATATTTCATTATTCATCAACCACTGCGATGAAACTCAAAAAAACCAGTCAAGAGCTTAGTTGTGGCTATGATAATGCAATTAATGTTGTGGCTGATGTAATTGTTGAGGTGACAGTGGTGACGGTTAGAGATATGGAATCAGCTAAACGGGTTCAAACTCAGACTGGGAAGGTTTATGTTAACTTCGTAGCAATGCTCTTGGAAAAGCCATTAATCCACCTCTTCCTCTATCTATGGGTTGATAAGTACGTGTTCTTGAGCTGTGTAGAGGAATCCGTCTTGGGCGTCGGGCTGGCACCTCGGTCAACAATTTCTGCAAACCATGGTTGGGTCTTCTTTGGTCATTTGAGGAATACAGACAAAAATGTTTACTTCGTGAAACACGGGAAGCAAAATTGCTTTGTTTTGTTTTGGGGGCAGATACGTATTTCCTAAGAAGTCGAGGTTCGAACCCAGATAAAAAGCCAGGATTCTGAAAACTGATTTTCAAAGCAAGCATGTAAACAGACAAGTACTCTCCACTTGGTTTATTGACGCAGCACAATCGTTTTGCATTTGTTTAGCCGTACTAACATTAGCTGGATAAATATATCAATGTATTGTTAGATGGACCCGTTTTGTGACTAACGCTGTTGCATATTTACCACCGTCGCGACTAGTCAAGGTTCAATTCCGGGTGGACAAGCCAGAATTCTGAATGCTTATTTCCAAAGCAAACCTGCAGATAGACCCTCCCCACTTAGAAGATTGATGCAAAGCAATCATACTATCGCTTGTTAAGCTTTCTAAAGTACTCAGCTAAACTTCGTATATGTCAATAAAACAATGACTGAGCCTATTATGATAGCTTCAGTAGTCGCGTAATTATGTGAGTAACATGATTTCAAATGGTGATTTTCAAGGTAGGCAGATAAATCTTTTACCCTTGGTAGACTTAGTATAAATCTACGTATTATGATTGCTTGGTTGCTGGTTAATGTAGAAGCGTACTTCCTGGTTCAAGCCAGGATAAAAAAAGGGGATTTTCGACGATGACAGCTTGGAAGTCTGGATCAACAATATTTCTTTCTTTGTGTCGTACTTTTGTATATCTAAATGAAGGTTATTCTCACTGTTACTTTGATGTCTTTGCTCCTTTTGTTCGACTTAGGACCAGGGTGTTTGAATTCGTCGGCATTTGAGTTATGACAGCAGTGTTCGGATGGGCGAGTCAAGATTAAATCCTTCTGAGAGAGGCAAAGTGAAAGACTGGAGTTACAGATCAAGTAACCAGAAGTTCATTGCTAGAGCATCAATCGGATTCAATCTACATTAACAAAAGATAAATGGCGTCCAGTTCACAACGAGAAAATTTTTCAAACTTGAGATGTACGTCATACATAATCGAAGGTGATCATAAATTGTGCTTGACCTTGATGATAGTGAGGGAGAATTCCAGACGACGTCAGCCTCATTCTCTTGTGTCCTGTATACCTAATTCCTGCAGCAAGATGCAGATCTCAGCGTAACTACAAATGACTAGAAGATGTGAAGGGCACATATATAACACATACTCGGCTAGGTAAATAACAATATCGAAATTGGTACGGCATTTAAGGTAGTCGTGTATTTTCTATCGGTGCTCATGGCCTGTGTTTGAACCTGGGTGAAAGCCAGGATGAGGAATACAGATATCCAAGGTACACATTTTGCGCAATGTTATTTTCATGTCAGAAATATCACGAATCTTTTTTGCTCAAAATATGTCTCCATGTATATCAATAGCAACTGCTTTTTTCACTTTGCACCATTTCGTCTTACAGGATGTTTCCTGGGAACACTCCATTTTCGGATAGCTGGGAACCCCCGATATATCATATTGAGAAATTTTGAAAATCAGCTCAATCACTACGAATGACGGGGGTTGCAGTTCCATGGTGAGCTCAATGAAATTTACGTTTTATTGCGATTGATGACAATTCAATGGATAACTCGCAACAGATCATCTCGGGATGGACAACAGATTTTTTCTTGCAACCACTTCTCTTTACTATTTTCCGCAGTCGATGGGTTAAAAAAAATTACGCGGTAGGCATAGTTCCTTTTAAGCAGAGTACGTGTGCACAAGCACGCACGTTTTACAACCAGCGCATCAAGGAAATAAATGTGTGCACAAAATATTTGGAATCCTGTTGATAGCTTACTGAATTTCTCTTGAAAAAAACATTCCATACATAGAATTCATAAATACACCCATACTTCTGTCAGTGGAGAACAAAATTGCCCAACATAGGATTTTCACGCCCACTCACAGGAAAGATAAACAAACAACAAAAAAACTAACAAAAAACAAACAGTATATTGACGGTTGATAAAAGGGTAAATGATGTTTGAGACAACTTGGACATTCTAACTCCCATGATCCCCGGGTCCTCTGTGGTGCCGATTTGACTCGTCTCTGACTGCTCTAAAAGTGGACTGCTTGATTTTCTCATATTTCCGTTACCCTATTGCGCAAATGTTGTTGTTAGAAAGCATTGGAATACGGATGTTGTTGGAAGAGATGGCATATAATAGTCACTGGCACGGCTGTCTCTGACCAACCGGATGGGCTTGAAGAAAAAGATTAAAAATAAAAATGAATAAATTTGTTTTTAAGTAAAGAAAAATAAAACAAAAACAGAGTCAAGCTCTCCCTTATTTTATGATTTTTTTTACTTTTTATCTTTAGATGAGGTATTGTAACCAATTTAATTAATTTTGACTACTATTTACCATCATGGGATGGGCAAGGAGAAAGAAAAATGACTAAAATGAAAAAGATTTGTTTTCATCATTCGAAAAAAAAAAAAAAAAAAGAATTCTCCCAATCCCGTAAAAAAATAATGTAACTATTTAATCTACGTGAAAAAGATTCACGGATACATTTTAATTCGTATGCGGTGATTTAAAAGAGAGAGAAAGAAATCAGTCAAGTAGAAGAGTCCATTGGTAGGTGGAAGATATTTTTATCAGCTACATCGTTACCTTTAAAAGAAAGAGTCTATTGTTACGGATAAATAAACACAAAATAATCCCACTCTTTCCTTAGCCTGCAGTCCACAACTCCCATGAAATCTCATTGAAATTCATTGGGAACTTCTGAAGATATCGTGTGGACAGGCATGAACTTTTGGAGATATTATGCGGTGCAGATATATAAGTACAACATAAGGGAGGTGAATCTGAATGGATCCACCTCAAAATGTACTCACTGTTTTCTTAACCGAAGTCCCACAAATTTTGATTGAAGTTGACTTTTTTAGATATCGTGTGTACAGCCATGAGCGAATATATAAATATAAGGAAAAAAATGGAGGAAATGTCTCCCGATCAAAAGATATCTCTGGACCCACTCCAAAATTTCAACATTTTTTTTATACCATCGCCAACTTTTCTTCAAAATATCGTGAGGAAAGAAAGACAGAAAGACCGAATACAAATACTAAAGTTTTGAATCAAGAAAGCATCTGTAAAAAGAAAAAAAATATTTTTGGAAAAAACATATTTTGAGACATGAATATTAGCACAATTACTAAAACTTTTGCAATTGTAAAACTCCAATCCAAGTCTGGAGTTGACTCTACTTTTCTACTGTAACAAGAACAATCAATACCTAATTTCTTTATTGTATGAAATTTGGTAACCACAATTCAATTACCTCATTGCTTTCATTATAACTCGGTAAGCTAATGGGTATCTATAGTAAAATTAGTAATTAATAGTTTTGTGTAATTAGGAATTAATTTGTTTCATAATTAGGAATTAATCAGTTAATCCTTGACACGACTCAGTTTCGAGCTACGGAACGCTTTTTGCTTTCAACACCCAAATTCCAAATTTCCTCCTAGTATATTCAAATTGTTCCCTTGTTGAGTGTGCACCCCACGTTCAGAATCCTTGCACTAGGGGTAAAACTGAAAAAAGAACGAACAAAACAAACAAATGTAACGAATCCTAACTTTCTTTTATATTTTGTCAAGGTTGCGAAATTGGCCATTTTCCGGCTAGAACTGGCTGTTTCTTTTCCTTTTTTTTTTTTTAAATCCAGCCGATGAAACTACACTGCAGCCAGTTAAATCTGGTTAGTGGACTTGAAATGAATTATATATATATATATATATATATATATATATATATATATATATATATATATATATATATATATATATATATAACGCCGATTCAGAGAAATAGCCTGTTATGCCGAATCAATGGTGTAGTTTATTTGCCCAAATTTACCTCTTTTGGGAAAAAAAGTTTGATTATACTTTGATTACATGAACTTTTGATCATTGATAAAATAGTTGTTTAATATCCTTGTTTTGATTGAAAAAAAAAACTTTCGATCAAATTAAAACTACGTATTAATCTATTTTTCAATAAAGAAAAAATGTCGAAACCAATGAGGCAGTTTAATCGGCGTGATATAATAACATTTGAATGTATCCAATTCAGCCAATTTTAGCCATTTTTGAAAAAAAAAGGTTTTAGCTATGAATAACAAACCATACTTGGCAACAGAGTGTGTTTTTTTTCAATTCTTTCGACAGCCTTCAAACTTCTCCTGCCACAGCTGCTGCATTCTGATGCCATCCCTATTAACTTGGCCTGACTTTTTTTGTATAAGCCACCTCCCTCTTCTTTTTTTTTTCACCACGGAGTCACCAAGTCGGTACATGGCAAGATTTTTTTTTTTTTGTTTAACTAATTCTTGATCTTTTTTTTTTTTTTTTTTTTTTTTTGGCTATTGGTGGTGCAGAAAAAGAAGACATCCTTGTTGCCGAGATTCTTGTATACTTTCCTGCGCTAACGCTCACCGACACGACAAAGATGGCGGCGGTTGGCACCTGCCATACACACATAAGATGTCACTAGATTTGTTGCTACGAGAAATAAGCTGCGGCTGAGGAGAGGGGGGGGGGCTTATTGTTTTGGTTCGTTGTCACTTTTTGTTTAGATGAGTATGATCGGGGTGGGAAAAGGGGTGGTTTATGGTTCTTCTCCACCGTTCAAATAGCTTCCAGATTGAAGTGTCATCCTTTGCCAGCTCCCCGACCTCCACCCGGAAAAAAGTTGCCTAGGTTTTCGGCTTTTTTCTTCCTTGATTTTCTCTCGTAATCTCACTGTGTCACTCTAAGTGAAAACTCTCCAACTGTTTATCCAGAGAAAGAACATTTTACAAGCTGGGGGTGCCAGCCTCTGGGGTGGGGTTCTAGTAGTGGGGTAGTGTTGTGGGTAGTTTGCTGGTGTCAGGCACTGATTAAAGAAACAAAACAATTACCGTATTTATTCATGTATAAGTCGCACTCGCTTCGTACTAATTTTTTTTTTCTTCAGAAGTTTAGGTGTGATTCAAACTCAGAGTTAAGAATCCAGTATATGATCGATGTATTCGAAAAGGTGTCGCAATCAATAATAAAATGACACCTTTGTCTGCGAACGATGGATGTCACGAGGGAAAGAATGGAGAACTACCGGTGCCTGCCTGGGACACCGATAGAAAAATTATCACAAGAAGAAGAATGCTTTTTCGGAAAAACGACGATGACTCTGATTTGGAAGGATTTATTCAATTATTTAATTGATTCGTTTCTTTAATTTCTGCAATCAAACATATCTTTTTTAGATATGCGGTTTCGTTTTTAATTACATGTGTGCCTGAGTTCGCTTTTTTTTTGTCGATGTACCAAAGAGATCATTAACCGACCGAAGTGCTTCAATGAGTCCCTGTTAGAATCATAATCAGTAAATGTTGAAATAAAAATATACCCATTGACTCATGTGAACTTTTCGGTTAAAGAAAAGGGCTAAAGAGACTTGTTTTGCCCCGAATTTTACATTGTTTTACCTAAATTACACTGATGTTTGAACCAGTTATGAATATACAAATAAAGATACGATTTATACCAGAGTGCAGCTTGAGTACCTTAATATTATTACAAATGCGGCAGTATTGTCGCCTTACTCCTCTGAGGGGACAAAACAGGGGATAGAACTCTATAGCAAGATCGGGTGCCTGCCACTGACACTCTTGTCAAACCTACGACCTTAAGACCTTGTTCCTATTCATGCCACCTCGATGGATCATAGAATGCAAACCCCTGGTTTGAAGGTCGACGTTGCATTTCATCTTAGCACTTCATCGCACTGGCTGGACGTGGCCCCGTCGGAAAACCCATCCAAAACCTTCGTCCGCGAAGCCATGCCATACATTCCTGTATTTCTTGAAAGTTTATTTTCTGTCTTTCAGTCTCTCTCTCTCTCTCTCTCTCTCTCTCTCTCTCTCTCTCTCTCTGTTTCGTTATCTCAGCATCTTCAGGAGTTGTTTTATTTGCAAAGAAAATTCTTTTGTTTCCAAACGTTCTCATGAATGCTTATTTTGCCCTTTAAAAACTGCGTTGTTAAGAGCAATTAAAACGCTATAAGTACATTGGAAACAAGAAAGTGAATATATAGTGAATAGTCAGGACGTAATACTCAGACCGTGAATTTTAGCTTGCGGTCTGGAACAGTGTGTAGTATGTACATTTACCGCTACCTCAGTGAGCAGTTTGTTCTGTAAAAAAATTCTAAGGAGACGATGGAAACTTGGTGATAGGGTGAGGCATTTTTTCGTGGTCAAACTTAATTTTAGCGGCTGAGTTGTGAGTAAGGTAATCTGCAAAGCCTCTATGAGGGAATTCTAGGGACTCGCTCCACTAAAACCAAATAGACTACACCCAGTGCATATATATATATATATATATATTGAAAAAACTTTACTCATTATATAACCACTCTCCTAATGGTATTGAGCTCTTTTTTGAACTAAGATCAGATGAATACATTAATGAATATACACATGTTTGTTGTATATTTTATTATTGTTCTCTTTCATTGATATATATACATAGTTATGTAAACGTCACCAAACTTGAGTGACGTCGAATCTGGTCATTACTTATCTGGGAATATCTAATACCGTATGAGGCGGCGATTGTGCGCCGTCAGTCTTAGCAACCGATCAACAAACAGAACATCTTAGCAAGTTAGGACCAGACCGTCCTTGATCACGTACACAGGATACATCACAGTGTCTTCTTCTAGGGGCCACCATACCTGTATCGATGGAAGCTATCCGGATAGATTGTCGGCATTGAGAATCAATATTTATCTGCACTTTTGTTACATTTTCGTTTATGTTGATCGTACTGAGTTCTGTATGTGCATGTTGATTTCTAGTGTGTCTGCAGTCACTACAATGAACATTCACCATTAATCTGTCAGTTGCCTTTGTGCTACCGAAAAGTAATCATGGCTCTTTCTCTCAGCTGGGAGGGAGAACGACACGCAGTGATCTGTTTCTGTGGACCAAAGGTATACAAGGTGCTGAAATCTATAGAAAACTTTCTGCACTATATGGGAACAGTGCACCCTATAATCTAATGATATGCGTATAGTGGAAACTAAGTAGCAGTCACATCTGAAGGTCAAGTTTGGGTCAGGTCAGTTTAGTATTTTCAAATTTAAAGGAAACGGCTACACTCTAAAGGCTGCAAATTTGTGCACGGGGGTAACTCCAACAACGAATCAACATATGATAGGTGAGTCCTGAAGGTTAATTCAAAGTCCGGACCAACTTGGGATTTAAAAAAAAGTCAATTCATATAACTACCCAAAGGGTTGCGATACCTACTTTGTTGGAATTTATATTACTTTTCAGTATTTATTAGTTTTTAATGTGGTATATATATGTGCGTATGTTTGTACTCTATCTCAAGGTCTACGTATGGAAGGAAAAAATAATCGAATTCATTTTGTCTCGATTTATTTGGAACACGCATTAGGTCAAATTTATTAAAAAAATGTTTCAATAGATTCTTTCATAATTATTGCGTCCGAAAACTATCATACCGAGAGCCTGTAAACAGCAGTCAGCCTGTAACCAACTATCACACAGAAGTAGGTCATGTGTCATGTGTTAGGGGAAGGTGGCGATGTATAAATCGTATACAGTCAACAGCTGCAGCTACCATTGGGAAGGGGGGGCTTTCTGCAAAAACTACTACAGCATATATAAATATATTATGTATAACATGAATATACACACATAATTACATATATATGTATATATATATGCATAATATAGTCATGAATTATAAAAATACGCACATACGTACATACATACATGCACATGGAGGGTGTGAGCACAGAATGACGGCACACACCAACACACACACTCACACACACACACACACACAAACACAAACACGCGCACACATACAAATCAACATATCTGCTCCTGTGTTAGTATTCCCCGCCTCTGCGTATGTATGAGATTTGCTGGCCTGTGTTTTTCAAGTGAACGCGTTTACCTTGTCCCGACGGAGAGTTATTTTCAGGGGAGGTTAGCATGAATCCAAATGAGGAAAGGCTTCTGGGCAATACATGTTCAGATAATAACTTCATGCTTGAATAAACCCTTTAGGTGTCTTTTAGGGCTATATTATATTATCAAATCTTGGCATCCTTCAAGTGTCAATGTCTTCATTGATTAGGAGTTAAATATGCGTGATCTTAAGTGTATCTATTCTTGACTACTGCAAGGGTCTATGTGTCAATACACCCCTCTACACACGCACGCACGCGAACATTCTCCCCCCCGATATATATATATATATATATATATATATATATATATATATATATATATATATATATATATATATATATAAACATTATCATATTATGTTATCATATTACTTTGAAACTGTTTTTGAAATGATCTGCCGCTGTCACATGGTGAATGTTTCATAGACAGAGTAAGTAGAATAAACAATTAAAGGAAAGAGGGTTACTTTATCGGTTGCAGGTTCGATTCCTGCAGCAGCGCTTTTTTCTCTAGTCTTCCAATCTAATGCTTGATATTACTCATTGTGTTTGTTATTTTGGGGGCACTGCTTAACCAAATTTGATATCCCTACTTCATGCTAAGTGTTCAGCCCGTCTTCATTTTTGAGTAATTTCAAGATATCTTCTCCTTTGGTCTGATCTCTAACACAAGTCCATCTTTTTCTATATCATAGTGTTATTAGTGTTATTCCTAAGATAGACATCGCTCTTTGTGTTTCTATGAGTTTGTTTTCAATTGATATATATATATATATATATATATATATATATATATATATGTGTGTGTGTGTGTGTGTGTGTGTGTGAGTATTCAAGAAATGGATGTATAATCCGACAGAATAATCAGGAATGCATCATATTATTTGAAACTCTATTGGAATTACCTCTCGTTATTACGCGGAGAATGTGTCAGTTGGCCTAGATAGCCTGAATAGAATAAACAATTAAAGAAATTAGAGCTGCAGCAGTAATGAAGCAGTTATTTGGACCCGTGCTTTTTCGTATGGCTGTTTAACTCAAGCAACGCTATGTTGAAGTAGCTTCTACTCTGCAGCAGCCTAACTTCGTTTAATTGTTTATTATATTCACGTTGTCAAGGCCAAGTGACATATTTTCCCTGTGATGACGGTAGGTCTTTCCAAAAAGATTTCCAAATAACCTTCCAAATCATACATATGTATGTATGTATGTATAGATAGATAGATAGATAGATAGATAGATAGAGAGAGAGAGAGATAGTACAAATTTTGGCTGTGTCTACCTGTATTCACTTAGCACAAATAACACTGGGTAAGTTAAGAATCCAGATTCTGTGTGCTCTGTCCAAATGCAAAATATCTTGATAAAATGTCGGGTCACTGATATGCCATAATGCTTGACAGAAAAGAGAAAGGGTAAGTGGGCAGGTGGCTTAACCATTATGCCAGTAGTAATTGTAAGAAGCTGTTACTTTCACTATGCTCTAGTGGTCAATTCTCAATACGTATTAGATACTTACCAATGAGAACATAGATAGCTCCTGAATCTTTCAGTCAGCTCGTGTATATAATTCACTGTCACACAGTAGATGTGTCTTTCTGAGGTGTCGTGAAATGGTCAGTTCAAAACTCAAGTAACGCACCTATTTGGAATGTCAAGTTAGATTCAAAACGGTTATCGAATCGTTTCGTCTACTAGCTAACGTTTACAAGGAAGAATGTATGGTATGTGCGCGTGTCTTCGAGTTTCACAAGAGATTATGCAAATGCCGAGAGGATATCAAAGTTGATAAAGGTTGAGACCATTTTTGATGCTGGGTTGTCATTCATTTTGAACCATCTGTTCGATTTTTTTTTCTGTAGGGATGGCTAGCAAACTAGATACATAGCTAGTTATGAAAAGAGTAAGATGAATTGATCAATTGGTATCAATAGACTAACATTGAAAGATAAATGGATTGAAAGTTTATCAACCTTCAAAAACAAGAAGATCCCATTAATCCTAAAAAGAAGAGTATACAATCAATGCATCCTTCTGATAGTCACATTTTGAGCTGAAACATGGAATCTTATCGAGAAAGAGAGCCGCAGACTGAGAAGCATGCAATGACCACAAGAGAGAATCATGCTTAACCTCACATGTACTATATCAGGGAGAAAACAGGAGTACGAGACATCATGGGATCCACGAAAAAACTCAAATGGCAACGGGCTGGTCATGTTGCGAAAATGGCAGACAGCCGATGGACATAACGACTCATAACATGGATCCCCAGAGATCACATGCACAACTGATATCGGTCAAATACAAGATGGAGAGACAAACTAGATAAATTCAGAAAGTACTGGCTCTGTGACGCCCATGATAGAGAGGTGTGGCCAATCCTGAGGGAGATCTATGTCCAACGACGGACAATAAAAGACTGATGATGATGATGATGATGATGATGATGATCTGAAATAGCTAGATGGATACATATGAATAAGATAGAGAGGTGGATAGATGGATATGAACCGACAGAAAGACCGAAGGAGATAGATAGATAGGTAGATATGAACAGAGATAAATAGATATCTGTCTCTTGCATAAGTGAATCACCATAGCCCGCACGTGGCCCCAGAACTGATTATTTGAGATAATTATATGCAATAAATACATATTCTATCTAAAATTATCAAAAAAAAAAAATACCTGCACTAGACTTGGGTATTTTTGGTCCAAAAGGACCGTAGAGATTTCAAAACACGATTTTTTGAAAAAATGAAAGAGACATTCTTAAATGGTTCCTACGTGTACACAAGCAGATTTTAGATGAACCCCACAAATATGACCAGCATCATCAGGATACACACCTAGATATCCAGACAAATACTCTTGGCAGGTTGATGAAGTCATTTGCAGGGCTACAGTGATTTGATATATATATATATATATATATATATATATATATATATAGAGAGAGAGAGAGAGAGAGAGAGAGATAGAAAGAAAAATGGGGAGAGAGAGAGAGGGAGAGAGATAGATAACATGCACATGGTTATACTGATTATCGATGATTGAAAAAGTGTCTTACTTTCGAATGAAGAAAGTCTGCTCGGTTTCCGAATCACATTTTACCGTAAATTTGTACTAACACCAACGTATATTTACTGAATCAAACCCCAAGAAAGGCATGAGCTGCGATATTCTCATCCGACAAAAATGCAAGCACGGAAGAAAGAGAAAACGTAGATCTAAAACCATCGTTTCCTCAACTTCCTCCCTGGTTGTTTTTCTTCAAAGCAATTGCCCACCCACCTAAATCCTAATGAAATTATAATGGCTTTCAGTTCCGTTGTTTATATAATGTGACCTTCGTGTTCGATGCTTTATTGCCAAATTCTCAATATTCGGATTGACATTTATGGATGTTAGTCTTATGCTGTTTTTTTTTGCATGCATATATCAGTTCCATTCTCTCTTTTGTTAATGTTTTATTGACTGCATTAGAGCCGCATTCAATCAAATAGGAAGTTGGAAACCCCAGCAGTAATTCAGCCATTTCAGACCAGATGTTTGGATAGAGCTAGTTAGTTGTATTTGGCAGTCACAGTTCAGTCATTACAGCGCTTTCAAATTTGTATTTGCATTCCTCATTGCATTTTGGTCCATTGAGTTCCCCCTATTTTTACTGACTGTTATTATACAACAAACAAAAAATTGTATGTGAGACTCTATCGCCCCCCTAAACTCAAATCATATCCCCATAGGGGCGATATTGGCCCCGTTGAGAATGACTGGTTTGAACTCAACAAGTCCGAATTCATTGCAATAAAGAATGTCAAACTAACAATTTTACAGCTAAAAAAAAAAGGATTCATATAAAATGGGCTCCAGCTGCTAGTAACTCTCCTCCAGAACACCAGATGGCTCTCTACGCTAATTCGTCTCTTAGTTTCAAGAGTGATAAACCCGTACATATAAACACGTTTATAGAAGTTTGGATGTATGTGTTCTGGTGTGCAGACGAGCAATGGATTATTTTTTATGCCGTCCAACTTTCTTTATTACTTTCTTATGTGGTATCTTGAAGGGCTTCAAGACGGAGAAGAATGGAGTTGAAAAATGTTTTCTGTCAAAAGTTGATTGGCTAAATGTCTGATAACATATGCCAGGTGAATATTGCTACGTCAAAGATTATTTACGAGGAGGTGCAAAGTGGCGTCACGGTTACTGGTAAGAAAAACAGAACCTGACTGTCATTCTACGACCTTTACAAGAAACACCGCAGATTGAAAATAAAGAATAAGCTATTTGCGAGACTGGGACTTGCATCCTTTTTATTTATTTATTCGGGGGCCTTGCCGTGATACCCGCTCCATCTTTGAGCTATCAGAGCCAACAGTCACAGAAGATCAAATCTGACAATGCTGGCATTACTTATTGTCTTAGTAGTTGTAACTGATATTGAGTAGAAATACATACTCCTCAAAATCTAACAATGGTCGTCTATGTTCAATCTTATAATAATGATTCAAGTTAAGTTTATAGATTCAACTTCTGGTTAGAAATGTTTGATCATTATAAAACCTACATCGTCAGCCAATTGAAGAAAAAAAAAGAAGATATTTGTAGATATTGTATCTAATGAACTCACGTTAGTCAAACGTGGAACTATGGCAATGGAGATTGAATTTGCAAGCAATAGCTGTTGATAATACTGATAATAGAATTCAAGATATTATTATGACCATCGTAAATTTCCCATAGACTTCCAACGAAGAATCTATTTTTGGCCTATGCACTGAATGACATTTCGCAGAATAAATGTTGATTCTTTTATGATATACGGTTAAAAAAAGAAGAAATTACAGAGAAAACTACTTTGGTATAACGTTAAAAACTTGAGAAAAAAATTAATATTCGTTTGAATTCACGCTAACCTACTTTTGGGTACTGATTAGATTAAGACGTTGTGTTGATACAACTGCTATAAATACAGGTTGAGTGTAAAATTGACACAAGGAAACGAGGCTTGTAGCGACTGCGCAGAAAATACCAAACAATAGAACGCTTATATAAACAATAAGGAAATGCCGGTTGCCGAGCGGTTAGCAGTTCGGAAAATGGAATCGGCGTGTTGAGTTCAAACTCCGAATAAGATCTTTATTCATTTCTTACTAATGCCCACGGGGAAAGGCATGAATCTACCTCTTTTCTATGGGTAAAATCGATGATGGAGTGAGGTGCTGGTCGCTTTTAAGCCAATATCACATACTGCAAACTAGCTGAGACGGAGGAATTTATGATACATGAAGTCTAAACTGTAACCAGCGCAAGGACACTATTTGTTTATATTTATATTCATGTTCATATGTAAACAATAATCTTAAGCGCTACAGCTGAGTAGAAATGCAATTATTTCTTGGATTGAAAGAAAGAAAAAGCTGCCGCAGTCTTTTTTCATTGTACCCGCCTCACCAAAGGTTATGCCTATGAAGTTGAAAGTACGGAAGTCTAAAAAGAAAAAAATATTGTCATATTTTTTTTTGCTCATCGGAAAAATGCCGGGTCAACCCTAACTCTGTTGGGGGGCTAAGGAAATGAACTTATATCAATGAAAATGAAATGAACCATTTGGTCAAGTGGGGATGAACAAGCTATGTCCTATATTGCTATTTCTCCTTATTTCAAACTTTTGACAGCATCAGCTCCTTAATCGAGAATAGGTGCAAAAAGCTGACAACTTGACTCATCTGGGACCCAGCTAAAACGATATAAAAGACTGACAGTTCAGGGGAAAGGTAGAAATGTTTTTATTCCCCAAGATCAAATTGCTGGTGAAATTAGACCCCGCACCAACACCACGAATCCAGTTCCCAGTTATCGAAAGAAGGATAATGAAACAAATTTTTTTTCTTCTTTCTAATCTTCCGTACTTTAAAATTATGGACGTGAGCTTTTGATAGGGACTAACGAAAAAGCCCCGTTGAGTCTAAGCAGCGTGAATACTTTACTGGAATGAGCAACATTCACTTCCGAAATATCAAGGTCATTGTTGCTCTTCCCGTACGTTAAATGTAAACAGAGAAACGTGTTTCAAGTACAACACAAAGATAACATTGCGATGAGTTGTTATTTAAACTGCATTAGTCAAACATATGAGCTAGCAGGTTGGAGGAATTGGAACTCGTAAAATAAAAAAATAAAAATACTCTGACCCAGGGCTGCCAGATAGCTGAAGACGTTTCTGGCCGAAAACGTGAAGAAATGGCCAAAAATAGCCAAATGCATTAAAAACTGGTTACAAAAGCAATTATTTGATTAGTTATTTATATTAAATAAGGTATTGTGAATCAATAGTATGATTTTTTTTAATTGATATTTCTATTAACTCCCAGCAAGATTTTTCGGTTGCTTTGTTTTTTTATCGGGGGACTTTTACGTTGACGACTCCTGTATTGAAATGGTGATTATAAAAAATCAACTTAACAATTTGGATGGACATGAACTGTAATAAAAATAATGATATACAATAATTATTGTAAATAAAACATCGCAATACTGAAGTAAACGTTATGAATAAAAATCTATCAAAAAATACTACAACAAAAAATGAAAATGCCTAAAAATTTAAATGTGGCCAAACAAAAAGTTCCAAAGAGCTAGATTTGAAAAATCTGGCCATAAAATGGCCAAAATGGCAACCTTGCTCTGACCCACTACGTGTTACTGCTTTTTTAGCAACTTCGAAAGAATTTCAAGTATGTTTAGAAGAAAAAGGCAGACCGGGCAATGAACTTTTACGGTCTTAATAATAAAGACAAGACTTGAAAAAAAAAAAGCTAATAATAAAATAGTAAAATAACTTAGTAATAAAATAGCCTGCTTGGTTACAGTAATTCAGGTTGAAGCTCACTAATCTGGGATTCACTAGTCAATCAGCTTCGATGGTTAGGGACGGTGTAGGTAGGAACAAGATATTTCAGAGATAACTCGACGCTTGAGGGTGAAAACAACTTGCATAATAGTAAGTTTTTTATCATCCAAATCGTTCTGCAAATTGTAAGCAGAACGATTGTTGAGAATTTTCATATAAAAAAATTGTATAAACTCTATAAAGACAGGTATTTTTGAAAAGTGATAGCGTGAAAAGTTGTTAATCATTAGAAAAGTTTTAAACGAAAAACAACTGAACTTTAAAAATCCACGTAAAATAAACTAATCATTGGATCTTAGAACTTTCGGTATTTATTTTGAAGAGGATGGAAATTATCAGTAATACAATTCAGTATATGCATTATCTTGCCATTTTTTTACTCTACGCTTCGCTGGTTCGGAATATCTGCTACTCTGGTACCTGTCTGGTCCTTAGATCGCCGGATTAATGAGGTTGAACTGGTAGCAGTATTTGCAGTCGGTAACAGTAGTTGTTATTCGAGCCCAGGTAAGCCAGAAATACGAATACAAATATTCTACGCAGGCAAATCCCCACCACTTAGAAGATCGGCGCAATACGATCTTCTTACCCCAACCCCTTATTCATTTGGTCTCATGCCATACTTATTCAAACTCACTCGTAGAAAATGCCTGATTGGTTGTTTTTTTTTTTGGTATAAGGAAAGCTGAGCTTAGGCACCCCTTTATAAGTATATAACTAAGCTTAGCCTTGTCAAGATCAAGTGAGTGCTATTTTCTAATTGCATACGTGTAAAAAGTATAGAAAATGGCTGTTATTACCCTACAAACTTTGCCTTTGTGAACAGGAACGTGATATTCATATGTAATTGTTTTCTTACTATATGTGATTAAACATGAGGAAATTCGCCCGCTGTCCTATTGGAAATAAGGAGATTTCAAACTATCACTCTCCTGGTTACAAAAGTAACGTTTGAAGGGAATGATTGATGTTTTCTATACTTTTCAGAAAATCAGAAAAATAACACTTATTACCTGGGAACGAAAAGAAAAGTAAAATTTATGTTATCACAGTGTAATCATGTGGTAATTCACTGCAGATCAAACTCGTTGCAGAGTAGTGACAGTCCTCTAAACTCGTTCGCTAACCATTGCCCCACAGCTAAGAAATGTACATGTATGTATATGTGTATGTATAATGTGTGCGAAAAGTATCCGATACATATTGAAAGATTCATGTTAACATTCTCATAAAGCTTCAAGAATATGGAACGTAGATTTTGGATTTCTGTACATAACGCTCCGATATCCAATATTATTTAAAAATCATACATTTTCATTTTTGCTGTTACTTGAGTTCAAATTCTGTCAATTTCGAACTTGTATAAGGAATGTTAAAATGAACTTTTTGAAATGTATCAGATACTTTTGCACTCACAGTATATATCTATGTTTGGGCAGCAATTTGTCGGAATATTTTTGGCTATATTATAGACAAAATATTTGACAATTTGGTATATTTTATATCTTAATTAAATATTCGCTGTTAGCGATGAGAGCTTTATTTTTAACTTCTGTCGCTTGGTTATCTTATCGAGGATGTTTTCGAGTGAACTTATTATTTAGTAAGTAAATCCAAGTCTAAATTGGTCAGTCTACAATTCCACGTTGCTTGGGGTATAAACAAACAAAATCAACCATAAAATTATCTTTAATTTTTCTTATACTTTTGCTAATAGGGAAATATGTGTCTATGTACGAAATTACCATCTTGAACAAACCTCCTCAGGAGGTGTGAGTTGGCCGAACGGTTTACGACTCTTAGCAACCGTAGTTCAAACTCTGCCTGAGATGATTTGTGTTCACTTCTTACTAATATCATTGGGAAAGACATGAATCCTTTTCTCTCCTAGCTATTAGTAAAATAGCGTAGGGCGAAGTGAATGACGCCGCCTCGCATGCTTGTCGCCCCTAAGTTTATTCCACGTTCCGTAAACCGAGACAGAGGAACGTGTGATATGTTGAGCCTTGGCAGGGATAGCTGGAGCAGTAGCCAGCGTAAGGGCAGAAACTAGTCAACTAACCAACAAGCGTATCATTGCATAATCCTTTTCTGTATAGCCTAGGTGTTATTTTTTATGTTTTTCAACGAAACGCCATGCTTATAAAATCCACTGCGTACCTTTCCTATATTTACTCTTGAAACCATTGAAATTGTTATCTGTCTGCTATTTGTTTTTATCATCAAAGAACGAACATATTTACGTGGTGTCACCCGGGATTTTATAACTATTTGCACGAGGGTAGTTATGAGCAGAATTTTCATTCTGACATTTTCTCTCTACAACGTTAGGTCTTTGCGGTTATTAGTCAGCACTGAGTCAAGTGCATTGAGTATGAAACTGATTATGACGAAAATGAATATTGAGTTAAATAAAAATGTTTCTCTCATCATTTGGCCGTGGGTGTATTGATGTACCAACGTAAATATGCCAGTATGCGTATTAACCAAGATTCGCTTAGTCTAGCACCCAACCACAAGTGTGGGGTGCCCATTGAGGATCGAACCCATTACAATAGGAACAGTGTTCGGGACTTGTTTACTAACCATTGCTACTCGACGGCACATGAAAAGCTTTTCTTTAGTCATTTTTTTTTAATGAAAATGCTTTATGAAATATAAACAAAGAAAAAAATAGTACTAATCGGTAACCTAAGAAAAACACAACAGTACACAAGAAATCGATAGCTGTTTCTAAATTTTTTATGCATGAATTATTTGAAAAGATAGAAAGCCCTGAAGAGCGATAAGATATCATCAGACGAGCTTTTCATGTAACTCAATATATCACAAGTAAGATTTATTAAACGACCTCATGAAAAAACTTTCATTCATTCTAACAAAGAAAGTATAAAGAAAAGGATACGGTCAAAAAAAACAAAAAAAAAACAAAAAAAAAACCATCGGACAAAATCCTCCTGGACAAAATACCAACTGGACAATTATTTTATTACAAATTCATTTCGATGATTTTGTCCGGTAAGGGTGGGGATTTGTCCGGTTGGTGTTTTAATCCAGCAGGGATTTTGTCTGGTCGTTTCTATAATTGTCATAAATTCTATAAAAAGCATGCTTATGAAATAAGCAAATACTAGAATTTTTCTTAATGGTGAGACTAGATATAACGAATACAACGAAGTTGATCATTTACTAGAAAACTTATGCAAAATATGAACAACGCCAGATATATACCTTGATTGATAGGATACTTTTTTGTCTTCTCACAGAAGAATTTGTAATAGCCCACTGTCAGTGAATCTTAGTTTTTGGAGCAAAACTAGTGTATCAAGTTGATTATTTCAAGTCCAACTTTTAAACGTAGTACAGGTGTCTCCGATAATAACGCGAATGTTTGAGCCCAAGAAAGATAGATAAAACTGCAATATGACCGGATCGAGATCAATTTAGCTATTTTGTAGTTAATTCGAGCTATTTCGGTGCAGAGCCAAGCTATTCTGAAGCTAGATTAATATTTTGGGGTCCATCATCAACCCATGTTATAACCCAAGTTGGGCTATAACTGCTTCATGACGGTAGAGACCTGAATAACCATGTTCTTGCCTTAATCATTGCCTTTCAGTAGGCTCAAATTTGTTTTCGAAAGACGCGAATGAAGATCCAAGAAACTATTGTCGTAAAAGCCTTGAAGCTCAGACATGATGCTGATATCGAAATCCTCTAAGTAGATCATTTTTATGGAACTCACCGTTTACTTTAGGGATACGAAAAAAAGAAAAAAAAAAAGGAATAGGAAAAGCACCCTGAGCTGGTTGACGAATGTCGATGTAACAGTTGGCATTCGTGGTATGAGTCAATTGAGGTAGGACGGCGTTTCCAGACCGGTCCTTCTGCAAGGCATGCATCATGATGAACATCGCAGGAGCCACTAAGCAAAGGAGGATGAAGTTGACCACCGAGGCAGCAGGAGTTGCTTTAATAGTTGGCTGTATATCATGTGTGGGGGTAGGGGTTGTATGCAAGATAAAACTACCTTGACTTGATCAACCCTGACTGGGTTAAGTGAGTGAGGGTGTCCGATTGTAGAGAGACCCGAAACTTGAAACGTCACTATAGATATGTCCAAGTGCATCTCAGGGTGATGTATACGAAAAAGCTCAAATCGTCACAGTGAAATATTCTCTTGGATCTTTGGATGCTTCCGAGCAGTTCACAAATTAAGAGAAAAATTTTATATATTATTCTGCTTGTTTGTATATCCGCCCGTTACACTTTCTGATGATGATTAATTCTCCTCGTAACCTTTATCCTTTTTCTTCTTCTCTCCAACAAATTTAAGAAGGGTGAAAATGGAAGAAGGTGCTTATTTTTGAATGGGAACAAAAAAGAATCAACCTTCACTGTGACTGTCTGCCTCCCCACCTATCTTTGAATTGCTATAAACATGGTTAAGAATGGAAACAGTGGCTTTTTTATGAATGGGAACAAAAGGTACCATTTTTCGGCATTTCCCTTTGCGACAGCTCAAGTGTCAGGAATTGACCCTGATCCTATACCTTCTAATGCGACGTGAGTGCTGCCTGTGGAGGCACCACAACCCTGGAACTTGAGATCATACTCTTTTGAGCGGCAAGAATATTCTGTGTATAGTATCCAATTTACACGGTAGCGGTAGCAAAGAATAATCTCTGACTTCACTGCAGGTAAACATGCTAAAATCAAATTGAACACATCTGTTAAACTCAAATTTTACAAGCCACCTTAGCACCTCATGTGTAATGTTCTTGCACAACATGATACTTTTTCACTGTTTGTTTGATACAAAAGATCCAGTTTGGGGAAATTTGCCGGTGTGCCTAGTGGTCGATCGTCAAACCTGTGATCTCTTAATAACCATGATATGACTTGCTCGCCATGATGTCGACTAAGAATAATGGTTTGTCTATAAGAGAAAACGTCTTCTCTGTTCAGTAAAGCGTGCAATATTTATTTACATTCCCAACGCAAGAATAAGTTTTAGTGTCACGAAATCTCTCTTGCTTTTACTCAGATAATTATTTTATCCTCCGCCTTTCTTCATTACATCACAGTTTTGAGAGACGGTCTTTCTCTCTCTCTTTTGTATCCCGCTTCTTTTCTCTCTTTTCCCTCCCTCCCTTCCTTTCATTCCTCTCTTTCTTTTTCCTTCACTCCTTTCTTTCTTTCTACACAGCGATAAAGGATTGAAAAATAAATACAAATATTGTAAGTTACAGTAAAACAAGAACCATAAGTACAAGGATGCGTCCACCATCCTTAAGTCCATATCTGTGATTTTTTTATTCCGAAGGGTGGTTCTAAACAATGTAGTAGTAGCGTTACTAGTTATTATAGTAGTACCAGGTGGAGGAGAAAGAAGATGGTGCGAATACTTCACCGAAAAGTCTGGCTATAGACAAAACAATGAGTTAGTTTGAATTAAAGGAAGTGTACAATTTTTATCAATAAAATTGTACTGGAGTTTAAATGTATCATTATTTCATTTGATAAGTGGGCTTTAAATGAGTATATATAACATTTTTAGCTATAAAGTTAGCTGGAAAATGTCTAGCTAAATTTGACCATTTTTGCAGACAATTTTCGTTATTGATAACAAACGATACTTGGCGAAAATGATACACCATCTTTTGATCAAAATGAATGTTCTTCTAGTGGTTTCACGATTCTTTTTCTTCCTCAAAGTAACTGGGACCGACGCACCGACCGACTGAAAAGCGTATTATTGAGATATGTGGACACATCTAAGAAAAAGATTTTTAGAGACTGACCTTGATATAACATGGCTGAGTACAATACAAATTAAATTACAACAAAACGTGTATTTGGCTTACTATTTGATGAAAAAAAACATAGATTTCATGTTTTTCAAGCGAAAGATAATCCAAGATCCTGCATTTTCCCTTCAGGTATACCTCTAAATACTCATGGAAATCGAGGCCCGAGCGTTGAACTCTATCTTCCTGTCTAAGCTGACCTTTCGGTGGACATTGAAAAAAACCCGATTCGAGGTACTGCAGACAAGTAGAAGATAATATACAGATTGACAATCAGATACAAAAAAAAATTAGAAAAATCCTTAGTTCTGACGTTCAGGCAAGAGGTCGATCTCGCAGGCATCAGATCAAGGAAGAAATGTTCCATGGCTTACCTGTTAGATAGACGATCCACCGAGCCATCGATCAACCTATCCACTTCTCTAAGACACATACGTGGGAAATAAGGTAAAATAGATGAATGAATGAATGAATAAAAATAAATATCCAAGATGGCGTCATTTGTCGTGTTGCAGACGACTTATAGCGGGTTGTGAATCGTGAAAATACTCACTGCATACTCAGCATATTTTTGCCACTACCATCTCACGCATAAGAACGAAAACTTCAAAGGATATTGTTACAGTAATATCATCCTGATTTATTTTTCTTTAAAAATGAAACTTTGTGAACCATTATTAATTTTTGACCAGTATTTTCTTTCATCTTAGATATCTTAGTTGCCTTTTTTTTAAAGATTCTCGATCTGCTCTGTTGACTCATAGCCGCAGACTGACGGTTTTAATAGCTTGCTGTAAAACGCAACCGAAAATTGAATAAAACAACAAGGAAGGCGTTGAATAGAAATCATTTATTGACTAACTTTTAACACAATATCTCGATTTGGTGTTTATTATATAGTTTGTATGAATTTTAAAAGAACCTACGCATATAATGAACGATATGATTTTAATAGTTCTCTGTTCATAACCATGGACTCTCCCACTTGAAGGGAATAATTTTGCTGATGAAAATATTCTTACCCGCTATTTAAAACAATGGACTCTTTCTAACGAACACTTATTTCTAAGATTCGAAAACAGGTAGTTCCTTTTTATTTTGAATGTTCACTTCACGCCACTTTCTAGCTTTACAAAGAATTTTTCCAGCTTTTGTTTTGCAAAGGGCCATTATAACAGCAGCGCACTCCCCTTTTCATCTCTCTTTTAAACCCCAGTCCCATATACCTTGTACCACCACAACCTCCGATCACTCAGTCTCTCCTTTTTTTTTATTGGGAGCGTTAAAATAATTTCCATATAAAATAATGGCAACTGTTTCTTCGCTCTACGCCATTTTGATTTTGTGACAGCTTTTCAAAGGTATAAAACTCAAATGGCAATAGGCAGGCCATGTTGCAAGAACGAAAGAAAACCAATGGACACCACGTCTCACAACATGGATCCCCATGGATCACATTAGGAACCAAGGCCGACAGAACACAAGATGGAGAGATGAACTAGACAGACTCAGGAAATACTGGTGGCTCCGCGACGCCTATGATAGAGAATTGTGGTGAATCCTGGGGAAGGTCTATGTCCAACGATGGACGTTAAAAGACTGATGATGATGATGATGATGATGATGATGATGATGATGATGATGATGATGATGAATTTCGGTTAGAGAGGGAAACCCTCATACCTGCGATTTTTTCCACACAGATTTACTAGTCTCATATTAGAGGTGAGTTATGTTCCATGTAACAGATACAATTTCTGCTGTAAGGTATTTGCGAAAACAAAAAAAAAGGCTCCAACCACCTTTTTGTACTGACCACATCATCCAATATGGCGGTCCACTATATCGTCCCGCAACGAGATTGTTACGCATCAGATGTCGCTTTTTGAATAAAATCATAAGTAGAGTTAAATCTAACCGACTTACGTTCAATCGCGGATACGTTCCAATAAGTGCTTAAAACCCATCAACTGAGGATTAAGACACTGCATTTCTATAACCCAACTGCGAATGGAGGAAATATTAATTGTATTATTGTCAGATTGCTAAAGAGAACACGCCGTATACGTCATGTTTGAAGTTCTCCAGGCAGGGATTGTGAGAACGAGGGGTTTAAAAGAGCAGACACCTGAATTGGATGTTTGAACGACTTGATGAAAGAAACGTAATGGATGATACTTGTCCCTTTCTCTTTTGGAAGTAAAAGCGACAAACTGTTTTCAACCAAGAAGATATGCACCATCATCATCTCTTCTTCACCATGCTACGTATATCTTTCCTAAATAATCGCTATAATGTCAACCTGTGCTCTATATCTAGTGGCGTCATTATTACTGGAACATAACCTCGACCCAAGACGACACATAGAGGCAGTAAGATGAAGAGTGATGTAAGCAGCAAAAAAAAGGTAATTATTTAATCAAAATTTGACTTTATTAAGAAATGATCTTTTTCCAACAATCCTCTAATAATATACCTTCTCTATAAAATTATTTTTGTTTACTGGTCATAGATTAAGTGAAAGCACGAACAATGTCCTCCCTGGTATTGAACATTGCAAAACGGATATGATATTCAAAATACTTGAAAAGATGATGATCTGTGTTAAAAATGTCAGATGAATATAGAGGATGCTGCAAGATATCCTATCCCAATTCGATAAGCTGAGAGGTCTGTAGTCTGGAATAATCATGCAGCATTCCATTCAGTTCATGTGAAACTCGTTTTACCAACTTCCAAAGTTTCCTATTGCCTTGAAAGTTGTAGTCCTAATGTTCCCAGAAAATGTTCGAACCGTTTTATGTTATTGGCTGTCGATATTTGTTCATTATTAAGATCAGATTTCAGCTCTTCCCGACGTTTATTATCGGTATCCATATTTCCAGACTTGAACCTATTGAACCATCGCTGGACAGTTTGCTTTCCAGATATTTACTCCAAATGCTTTTGCTTAACCAGCAGCTCGAGCAGCACTATGTCCTAATTTGAAATCGCCCTCAGGTAGACATTATGGAAGTTAAGAACTCAAAAAAATCTAATGATAACGAATCATATCTCTATATACACTGAATAAATCACTCATTTTAGCATTATTCATCAAGATGTAAAAAATCATATCATGTGTGACAGCCTAACACAAATGGGCGACGTTTTGAAATTTTCGTGAAATAAGATCCACACAGCACAGTAATAACCGGCTTAGTATATTGTACACTTTTTTTAATGTGCCATGCACATGAAAATGAACATTCTTACACAATAATTTGCCATGTAATGATATACATGAACATGTGGTGACGTTCACCAGCACCAGAAAGTAGCTACTAGATGGGACATACAGCACTAATTCATTCAATCTTGTTGAGGCTCAATAATGACATCATTTATTTTAAACTGATTGCTCGTGTAATATTTTCAGACTGCTACCACTATGTACATTGCGTTAATAATAATTGCATGGTAGCATGTAAGAAACTGTGATTCATACTCGTGCGAACTCATGCATACACCTAGATTTCTTGTGAGATGTTCCGTCCATCTACCAGTTCACATAATTTTTCACTCCTTACGTGTGGAAAACGGCGAGCAACTCCGAGCACTGAAGCTCGTTCGTCTATTTTTGCCATGATATAATAATCCCATAGACCACTTTTGTTTTAGCATTGCATTCTTATGAATGTCATTCACCGCAGTAACCGAAATATTACTGTATTTCCTGGGAAAGGGTTCTTCGAACTTTCTCAACTTGCCCTGGAAGCACTGGATCGAACATTTAGGGAAATGAAAATGCAATGATATCATGGATGAAATACATAAACTCGATCAAGGTCAGGTGCTTTTGCTAGTATCAACACAAAAGCTACTGTCGAAGTATATTATTTCTGAAATATGCACTGTTCTCTCATAGACTAACTGTATCTGCAAGTCTCCAAGGGAAGGCTTATATCTTGTTACAAGGATCTATCATCTGAACTAGAAGATATAAAGTACCGTTACATCAAGGTTAATGCTCTAGATACGTTATTAAAAAATACTGCATTAAACAGCGCTGGGCCTCACATGGAGGGACTACAAGACATCACAGTACATCCGGGGAAAGACAAGAGTCAGGGACATCATAGAATCCATTAAAAATCTCCAATGGCAGTGGGCTGGCCATGTTGCAAGAATGGCGGACAACCAATGGACGGCGCGACTTACGACATGGATCCCCCAAGATCACATGCGCAACCGAGGCCGGCAGAATATTAGATGGAGAGACGAGCTAGACAAATTCAGAAAGTACTGGCTCCGCGACACCAACGATAGAGAAGTGTGGCGAATCCTGGGGAAGGTCTATGTCCAACGACGGACGTTAAAAGACTGATGATGATGATGATGATGGTGATGATGATGATGATGATGATGATGAAACAGCGCTGTACGAGGTAATTATAACATAGCATAAATATAAATTGTGCCAGCAATCATTTTACAATATATGATGTTATTTGGCCCCTGCAAGACGGAATAGATCAGTGCTGTTTATCTCATCGGGTAGAACCTTTCTAAGGTTGGTGAAATATCACCAGGTGTCAAATTATACATCACCATAGGATAAATTACTGTGTATTTATCTGTGCATGTGTACAGTGTGCAGTATACATTTAATTCGGAGACTGTCCGTAATGATGTCTTTTACCATTCGTTATATATTTCAGGAATATAATATTACTAGATCTTTTACGAAAGATATACTGAAAAGAGCGCTATAGCAAATCAATGCTAGGCGTGGTAATGCTAAGCTTGGAATTATAAGATTATCAGATACGCACCGTTCTGCAACTGAGCTAAACTTAAAAGCATCACTACATAGTAGTTTGTTGTAGTCTTGCAGCCCACAATAGCTGTAGTGAGTTCAATATCCACTGACTGGTTCACAAGTATGGCCAGGTGATATTTCAAGTTGAGCTTAGTAAATTTCGGTATCACTGTAGAGTACCCAAGTAGTCATGCTAACCGTTTCTATTGTACTGAATTTTGATCCATACAAAGTGCGCCCTACTTCTGACCTTGTGTCGTACTTACCTAAATTTGATAGAATACATATTATCACCACGGTAGCGAGTTCAATCTTCACTGGGGAACCCCACACTTCTGACGTCATAACTCACTAAGCTAAGTTTGGTGAATTCTATAAAAGCTACCGTCGAAATATTTTATTTAACTCTGCTAACAGACTTTGAAGATGTGTATATATTAATTCATGTCTGTTTGTCAGTCTTGCTGTCTGTCCATACAATATCTCTAAAAAGCTTGCAATTTATTTCAATGAAATTTTGTGGAAGGGTGAGCCATGGGCAGAGTAAGAGTTGATCAGATCAAGTATCTGACCTGGACCTTAGCTAGTATGTCCACACATTATATCCAGATGTACCCGATGAAATTCAACGAAATTTAATGAATGGGTGAGCCATGGACGAAAGAAGAATTATCAAGGTTTGAAAGAAGAATTATTAGGAAGAATTATTAAGGTTCGGGGCCGGATCCAGGTTTTTTTTTACAGACACCTTCCCCGCATCGAAGCTACAAATGAACTAATTTTCATTCAGTCTTTCAGTGACAATTGCGTTGGGGAAGGCATGCGCTCTCAGAGTGCTCTCTAGTTTGAGGAATGCGTGCTGCTATGTAACAGACTAGTCTTCAAGGGAAGACTTATACCGTGCTTTAAGGATATATCTTCTTAACTAGAAGCGATAGGGTATTATCAGATTTGCACACTCCCTGCATCTCGCTTTTAAACACTGATATCTAGATGAATCGACTCTCTACCCAGGTATTAATATTTCTTGCATTCCTCCGTGCAGTGCGTTGGTATAAATCAATATACGCCGTCAGAGGAGAGTTTCATTTGTAACAACATAGTGAAGAACGAGGCAGATTCTGTAACCGAATCCTTACGCTGGTGATACAGCACGTACTGAATGCACTGGGTCTTGTAAATGGGGTGTAGTAAAAAATTGCAGCGTTAACACTCGTCTGATCTACCCGTAAATGTGCCCGCAAAGGTAAGCAAAATAGAACAAAAACACATGGCGGTTAATCTCTGGTGTACACGTTTCACGTGTAAGTGTCCTCTCCATTGATTGGTTGTTCGGTGTTGGTCCTTTGATCTGATTGGTCGAAAGAAGAATTCCGTCATTCTACTTCGTTTTCTGTCGGTGCATTGGGTGATCTGCACTATTTCGAGCCACCAGGTAAAGATGTCGCTGACAGATTGTCGTCTGATGTCGAACGATAGGGAAGAAAATTCCAATAAGAAATACGCTTCTTTTTTTTTTTACATAGAAGCTGGATTCTTCCCTGGCACTTGAATATGTACATGTTGTTTTTTCTCTGAACCCATTAATTGCGAATGACGATAATTTACGTCATTGCTGTTCCATGGCTAACTCAATAGAATTTCCGTTTTATATTCACTGATGGTAACTGAATTCTATTAGTGATTCAGGGCTTTTATCTTGCCATTGATGACTCAATGGATAATTTGCAATGGGTTATCTTGCAATGGATAACTTTCACTCTTACCACCAGTCATAATTCGTGGGTTTATATTGTTTTGAACAGTGTATATACATATGTTAACCATAACACGAAGACAAGTGCTTAAATGGATATTTGCTTAGTTCAATAGTGGAGTGAGTTCGATCTTCACTGGAGACACCACTATTGTTGCCTTGTACGATACTTAGTTGAAATTAGTATTAAATGTTTGGGCGCCAACCGTAGTCCAATAGTTTACAAAGTCGTCTTGCAGACCAATTCGCAACGGGAGCGAAAATTCAAAAAAGAAACACGTTTTTTACTTAGAAATTGGATTCTTCCCTGGCTCATACATTCCAACATGGGCCGTTTTTTCCTTGTAAATTGCTTTGAACAATGTACATATATCGGGTTTGAAGCTAAAGTTTCAATCCTGCCTCGTGGTACTGGATGGGATAATGGAAAGTCTACAGCCACACTGAAGAGATGTAATACATCGAAACAGCTGTCTGCTGATGACACAATAATTAATGCTCGTCTATACAGGGTTGAGCACTCTTTAAGTGAGGTAACTCATCCATTGTAAGCTTATGCAATGCTCTTCCATACGAATAGAGCACTCTGGTGCATGGGGAATTTCTGCGTAAAATAATTATATATCGCTTAAATTCAGCCTTACTGACCATCCAGTTCCGTAGCTCAGAGGTAGTCTATTGGCCTCTTGGTCTGAAGCTAAGGTTTCAATCCTGCCTTATGGTACTGGATGGGATAATGGAAAATCTATAGCCATACTGAAGAGATGTAATACATCGAAACAGCTGTCTGTGGATGACACAATTTTTTATTTATATATATATATATATATATATATATATATATATATACTAAGCTAAACTATGTTTTGTACAGGGAAAAATTAGTCGAGCACCAAGACAAGATTGAACTCACTAAAAACTAAAAAAGTTCTTCAAGTCTAGCTTGTTAACTATCACCTCTAGACAGGCACTTGCATAGATATTTACTGAAAATAGTGAGTTCGATCTTCAGTAGTCTTTATGCCATACTGAGTAATAATTATTCGAGCGCTTATCGTAGTCAGATAGTAAGCAAACCAATTTGCAAATATAGCAAGTTCAACCTTCACTTGTTATCTCAGTACTGTTACGTTGGGCTATACTAAGCTATACTTATTGATAATTACTTGGGTGTCGTAGTCCAATAGATAAAAAACTCGTTTTGCAAACTCATTCAGACGTGTAGTGAGTTCAATCCTCACTTGCTATCCTACTACTGTTGTCTACGTTGGGCTTCGCTAATAAATATCTACTAAGGGCGCTTTATAGTTGAGTATTGAGTAATGGTTATCAATCTGGTTTCACAGATCATTTAGGCTGGCCTATCTTTGAGATTTTGTGCCAAACTAATTCAATCTTGGTAAAAAAAAATATGGCAATAGCAATTTCCGAATGTTCAAAAAAAAAAGACACTGAAATTTGGGAATATTCGCTGAGTTTAAAAAACAAACAAAAACAAAACAGAAACAAGAACCATTTGTTCAACGATGCGTCAATCATCCTTACGGCCATATCTATCCATGGGGTTGGGTGGTGAGAGAAGGAGAAAAAGAATAGCACACCTGATCGAAGCAAAGGTCTGACCTACATTTCAAACCCATCCAACTTGAAATTGTCTAAAAAGTCTTGATTCTCTCCTCACTCGACAAGAAGAGAAAATTGAGGTGGAAAAAGTGGAGGGGGGAGGAGAGAGTAAATAAAAGGGGAAGGGAGGAGAGAGTGGCTTCCGAAGAATAAGAATAGAAGAAGAAGTGGAGGAGTCGTGTGGGATCGAATTTTCCAATAAAAAATGGTTTCAGGTCTTAAAGAGAGTCTGACTGCAGTAGTAGTAGTAGGAGGAGGAGGAGGAAGAGGAAGACGGGATGGTTCACAAGGTGTAGACCAAGTTTCATATGAATCCAACATGATATGGATGGGAAAATTGGTATTTAACATGTTAGGGACCGACAGACAGACCGCCTGTCTGAACGCATCTGAAAAAGCTCTCTGATGAAAAAATCTCATCTAATCTAATACTTTCTGGGCGTAACAATCCCATGCATACAATATAGTACTGAAAAACAGAACTGCTTGTCTGTCTTCATTAATGTTACCTTGTTGTTTCAAGATAATTATAAACATACTAGTTCATCCTTACCATCAAAGAATGACGGCTACAAGTAGATTTACAATTGCATTGTGCGTATGAAATATCTAAAAAACATTTTATTGCACAGCATTTTTAGTTAATGTTCGATAATTCCTGAACGATTAACTAAACAAAAGGTAGGTTATGTGAAAAGTACGGAAACAAACATTGAAGAGTCCAATCGCTTAAATTCAGCCTTACTGTCCGTCCAGTTCCGTAGCTCAGAGGTAGGGTTTCGGCCTCCGTGTTCTGAAGCGAAGGTTACAATCCTACTGGATGGGGTGTTCGTTCGCTTTCTCACTACAGCAAAATGCTACACAAGGTCGAGGCTTAATGTGGGAATAATAGGAACCATCCGTCCAAAAATGGCTCCAACAGACGCGACTTTGGTTTGGTTAAAACAACCTCCGACTTGCTCCTCTAAGTGCAATGGAGCAGTGCTGCCCCGGGCCGAGTTATGATAGGAGGGTCCAAAGGCCTCCAAGGCAGCCTCAGTAAAACATCACTGCACCTGTGCACTCGGTCTTGACAACACCCAAAACACAATCTCCGGCCCATTCGATGGGCAAGTGTCCGTGGAACAGATACTTCACATGGATCCCGAAGAAAAGGCCAGAAAAAGGGGGGGAGTCTTTTGCTACACTGAAGAGTTGGAATACAACAAAACAGCTGTCTGTGGATGGCACAATTATATATACATATATATAGGTTTTTCCGATGAAAAAAAAAAGTTTCTCACCGGAAAATTTACAAATCACGTTTGATTCACCATTGAACAATAATGATGTTTCGTTTATCAAGTCTAACGTAACATAAAATTCTTTTTTCACCATGTCATCACGTGGTGACTTGGAAATGTGACAGGCAAAAAATAAGTATATTGCATGTTATTATATGTGGAGATATTGCTGTCATTGAAAAAAAAACTTGAAAAATCTGTGTCTGTGAACTTCAAAGCCGTACAGATGCAAACGATATTACTTCTAACATTTGGAAGTTAGTGTGTGCAAAAACCTTATGTCATGTTCAAATGTTTTTCCTGTGACAAAAGTACATACGCACTGAATGCTTGTACAAATGTGAACTTGAAATTGTTCAGAGATAATTCTGGTACAGCCTATCTCTCATGGCGAATAAAACTGTGTTGGCATATTTCAATATAATGCAAATATATGCATGATTCCATTCTACGAAGAAACAGACTTAGTCAAATTTTTATATAACATGAATTCAATAAAAATTCTGTAAGCTATCGATCGAACTTGGAACCTGTCCTCTTAAACTTAATGATCGGAACATACTCAACCAAACATGACTGAAACTGTGCTGTGCATACCGGTGTCGGACATTACTAATGTACAAACATGGCATTTGAACCATCGACTAAATGATTAACAGGAGCAGTTAGCAAACGGATTATTTTCAATAAGTATAATATGTCATTATTGTACTTATAAACACAAGTATAATTATTAGTAACTATATTTTCTTATGTAACTAACCTTTTGTGCATTGTGCTTTTAAAATATATATATAAAAAAACCATTATACTATGTTAATTTTCTTTGTGCAATGATTGTAGCAAACACACGCCTACAGCTCAGAAGAAACTATGGCTGCAAAACCATAGAATGAGTTGACCTGAAATTAGACACACGCGTGCATTTTAATTGCATAAACACGAGAGGCGTTTTAGAATTGCGCTAAATCGTTACTGAACAGAAAAAAATACATTATACGGGTACACCCTTGATAAGGCGAAAATCAAAAATAGCATTAAGCATCTGTTTTGCAGCGAGCCATTATAGAGGCAGCGCACCCCCCTCTCTCACTCTTACACCTCAATTTTCTGTTTATCCCACCAGTACATTCTCTGATAACTGAAACTAATATATCATTGAAGTTTAGGAACGCCAGAAAGTTCTCCCTCATACATTTATGTTGGTTGCTTTTTCGCTTTCCACCATTTCGGTCTACGAAGTGTTTTTTATAGACTGCAAGAGAACCCTTAATTAAAATGTATTCTATCCTGATTCACCAAAGGTCTGATTGTCCGTTCATTACAGCGTATTTCAGGGACCAAAAGTATTGTTACTTTGTTGCAATCTTGTTGTTAAGGATTTCGCAGTCTCGTTGATGACTACCGGAAAAATGAGCCCTAATTCATGAATGTTTATGTTAACAAGCTTAACTTAATATGGCCAGTAGTGCTATAACGAAGAATTGCCAGGATCCATTGAATTTCAGTATCGATAAAGATAAAGCATCCAGTGATGAAGTAACCCCAGTTGTCAACTGGCATAGGAAGGACTTGCTCCTATCTCGTACAAGAATCATTAAATAATGCTTGAAGATCACCCGGAACTTTCTGCTGTCTTTCTACAGCCACCAATTGTATCTTATTGCTGCAACCGAATCTTTCTATCAATCTAGTCAACTAAATTTTAAAAAAAAACATCAAAATCCAGCATTAGAGGCTCACAAAGGAATTTAAAGAGACGTTGTCGCCCTTACAACGAGCTGTTATAGAGGCAGTGCACATGGTACAGATAGAATAATTGGAAAAATGTTAGATCTGGCAGGACAAGGCACAGTTCTGGAGGTTCCTGTCAGCCCCCAAAATGATGTTTATTTTCTACATCTGTGAGACAGCGCTTGAACCAACATTGCAGTGATTTAAAAAATGAATCGGCATCGGCAGTGAGAGCAAGACTCTAGGTTTCAATCATGATCTCCGAGTGCATATCCCGGAGAAGATGGAAATAGGTCTCGACTCTCTAGCACACCAGGAGAGAAAGTGGATATCAGATTAAGAACTCACGAGCCAGAAATTTGAAATTGATATTAGGCCGACAGATGTTACGTCGAGCTGACACTTTAGTTTCACTTTTTTAATTTTAAAATTTTAATAAATAAATCATTATATGTTTATTTATTAAATTTTTTTTAAAAATCAGCTGAAAGCCAATCCGTAGGACGGCTGCTCGGATAGTTGTTATAAGCATGTTTGGTTCAAATTGTAAATCTCCTGATTTAATTTCACGTCCAGAAAATACCAGACAGACCAGAAAAATACCAGAAAATCCCCCAGGGTATAAATATCATGAAAACTTTGAATTTTCCTCTGTCCAATCTAAACTCTCCCACATTCTATCTAGAATGACAATAGAATATTATTCCCATATCCAGCTTTCATCTTCTGCACCTGCGGACTTCGCACATGTATTAGAACGTGGGACTATAGGTCACAGGGTCAGTGATTCCAATGCTGTGTAGGCGAAAACTCTTTCATGTAATATCATTCAGGAAAAGGAAAGCGGCCATTCAAGCCCAAGATAAAAGGAAAAGTGGTATAAATATTTAATACAGGTTAACCAGGATATAACATGCCTAAGAACGAGACTTCATATTATAAGCGGATCGTTTCACAGTAATACTGTGGTTAGTCAACGCAAAAATTTATAAAATATTCAATTCATTAAAGGTTCAATGAACAAACAGTCTAATGAACAGAGGGTCCAAACGACCAGCTGGTTCAATGCAATAAGGTCCAATGCAAAAAAGTCCAATACAGAAAGGACCAATTCAAAAAAGCCCGACGTCAAAAGGTCTGATACAAAAAAGTCCAAATTGTCAGAAGTCTGATGTAAAAAGTCAAATGCAAAAACGTCAATGGCAATAATATCTGATGTAAAAAAAGTCCAAATGCAAAATCGTCCAATGCTGAAAATTCCAAAGCAAAAAGGTTCATTTAGTATATATATATATATATATATATATATATATATATATATATATATATATATATATACACACACACAACATACTAACGTACAACAAACTCATATACGCACGCAAACACATGCCATACGCATGCACAGAAGCAGAGACACATACACAAACACACGCTTCACATGCACACACATACCGAACGCATACCACATACAAAGACATGCGTATATGTCACAAACGCAGGTGCATAGACGTATACAAATACGCTCAGAAACAATGTGACGCTAAACGATACAGTGATACGGGATCATTATACCAGCATGAATAGCACATCAAGAACACCTCATCATTTTGAAAATACAGGTTGGCTTTGATTCATGCGGTAAATTCATTCGATGAAAAATCACACGGTGTCGATTATCATTGTCATCATCAGTCTTTTATCGCCCGTCGTTGAACATAGACAATCCCCAAAATTTGCAAGATGTCTCTATCATGGTCGTCATGGAACAAGTACTTTCTGAACTTGTCCAGTTTGTTTCACCATTTTGCACTCTGCCAGCCTTGCTTACGCATGTGATCTTCGAGGATCCATGTTGTGAATCGTGATATCCATCTGTTGTCGGCCATTCTTGCAACATGAGTAGTCCATTGCCATTTGAGTTTTCTGATGGATTCTACGATGTCTCGGACTCCTGTTCTTTCCCTGATATATTGTGCTGCCTTGTGATCTCTCCAGGTGAGGTTGAGCATGATTCTTACAAGTGCAAGTTGCATGGTCCTCAGTTTGAGGGGTAGTCTCTTGGTTATGTTCCATGCCTCAGCTCCATAGGTGACGATCAGGAGGATGTGTTGGTTCTGTACTCTTCTTTTTAGGACTAACAGGATTTTTTTTGTTATTGAAGGTTGAGCCTGCTCAAGTGAATATGTTCTTGTGTTTATCCCGATACACATGGCACATTAACCAAAGTCTACTGTATACAGTTATTTCTCCGACTGTCCATGATACTATCTTTCATCATTCATTATTCATTTCGGAAATCCACCGTCATTAAATTCATAGTGAAAAATATTTGAAATAGCAGGCTGAAGCAAAATCAACGCTAAGCAGTGCATGGCTATATAGCGGAAAACACCCCAGATAATACAATATATTATTTCATAGAAATTTAACACAGGGCTGACATTTTAATCCGTTTACGAACGACAGAGTCGGCGCCATGTTGAATCGTGCGTTCATTATAAAGTGGTTCGGATGGGTTGGGGTGGAAAATAGAAACTCACCACAGATTGTATGCATTATAAGAAATGTAAGTGAAATTTAGGAGAAAAAAAATTTTCAAAATTATGCAGAATGTATGAGGTCTATCCAGAAAGTATTCACCCATTTTGAATATCTCGAAAACTGATGATGCCATCAACCAGAGGGGATCTCACTGCGCGTGCAGGGACATGCACTCTCCCGAGAGGTTATTTAGTCAACAGTGAGACGCCGTATAATAAGGTTGTGCACTGCTTGGCCGTCTCATTCACAATGGATGAGCCTTTCCATTTCTCACATCTCACGTAGTTTTTTTTATGCATGACGTCATATCATGCAGTTCTGTCAGCATTTAACTACAGTCTAGATTTGTCTCTCCTTGTGACTTCTGGCTTTTCTCTAAGAATAAGAACGTGGACGCGATTGAGGAGAATGCAACGAGGCAGCTAATGGTGATCTTGGAAGAAGATTTTCTGAAGTTTGGAAACGGAAGAGAGGCTGGAATTCGTGTATGGGATCTCAAGATGAGTACTCTAAAGGACTATGGTGACATTGACCAAATAGGCCATTTTTCTTCGTTAATGATTGAAAACTCTCAGGATTGACATCGTACAAAATGTTCAGAAAGTTCCAAAGTGGAAAATTTTCTATTCAGTACCTTTTCAATACAGTTCCAAACTGTTACGATAATTATCAGGACTTAGTGGAAAGGGAGTGATTTTAAATCTCCCCCCCTCCCAAGCACGCAATAGAGGGTTACCCCCTAAGCTTTATGAATACTGCATATTTACAACATTATACTATAATAAATCACACTAAATATTGGAGAGGGGACTCCAAGAAGCCCCCACCAATGTTGCAATATTCTTTCCTGCCAATCATCTAATTTTTGAGGATATGGTGTCAGAATACAACCATTTGACAGTTCACAACACAACAGATACTGTCATCGTAGATGCCTTTCCTTGCTTTAAATCCTTTGAGGTTTTATGATTTGGTAATCTGCAAGGCTATATATGTGTGATATCAAGTGAGTTTTGAATCCATTGAAGTAAAATTGAACTCTATGGAATGGCTCCCAATTGATACTTACTATACTTCGACTAGCTTGCTAACCACTGAAAATATTCTCAGTTCAGATTTTAAAATCATTATCAGTCTCTTAACGTCTGCCGTTGGATATAGACTTCCCCCAGGATTCGCCACACTTCTCTGTCGCGGGCGTTACGGAGCCAGTACTTTCTGAATTTGTCTAGCTCGTCTCTCCATCTAGTTTTCTGCCGGCCTCGGTTACACATGTGATCTCTGGGGAGCCATGTTATCAGTCATGATGTCCATTGGTTGTCTGCCATTCTTGCAACGAGGCCAGCCCGTTGCCATTTGAGTTTTGGTTTTAAAGTAGTAGTTATTTAACTACTTCCACAAGAGGTCAGAATGTGACACAATTTTTAAACGTGTGAGCAGTGCATGCTAACAGTACATATTGTTCCCATCCGGTCACCCATCAAAGTACTGATATTAACCCACGTTGCTCAACTTTGGTGATCGAACTAGATCCAATGTTTTTAGTACATTTTGACGTGATTTTGTTGAAGTAAGAAGAGCCTTTACTCTGGGTACGAATTCAGTCGTCCTTGAATTGGCTCCACAAATCATATTCCTATTTATTCGGGCCTGATTTTGGGATATTCCAGACAGAGACACCCAAAGTGGCGTTGCTCACTTCACCCAGTGCTATTTTACCAATAGCTGGGTTGGGTAAATGGGTTATTCTATATTCTGAAGTGAACGAACACTGTCCAAGTCAGAGTTCGAACTTTGTTCGCCAAGTTCATTCTTGGTGACGTCCACCTACTGCACTTCCTGTATTTTGTTATACCGTGTTAAATCGGAAATTTGTATTTGAAAATGCGAGCCAGCCATAGAACATTGCCCCCAAGGCTGCAAAGTGTGGGATTTTTTACGCGACTCACCACGCTTTCAAATTCACTGAATAAAAAATTGGTTTTTTGACTGATCAAAGAATATTCTGTCCACGTGTTCAATAAAAAAACATTCTTTTCAATCGGCGTTACGGGTTTCCCTTGCCTTCCGTGTGTCAACCCCCCTACACACATGATTCCCTTGCATTAATGACCACGCCTAACACCCTCGTTTCACTAACAGGTGTTATTAAGATTTATAAATGACGTCAGCTCGAAATCGGAAAGAAAACATTTTGAAAATCAGAATAGTTTACCTTCAAACAAAATCTTCCACGGTGAATCGTGCAGTGATACCCCGCTTAGCACGAGCCCGTTTAGCGCTGAACTGCTATAGCTCTCTTTTTCAATTTTCTTTACGTAATTGATTTAGCAATAAGTTAAATTCCACAAATATATAATGATAAAAGATATGGACAGTCTCCGAAAAAACTGTGTGCTGTACACTTTGGTCAAGGTGCCACATCTATGAGAAAAAACACAACTCACAATGATTTATGATGTGCTGACCGTCAAGAGAAGAATCATACTATGTTGGCCAGCTTTCGGCAGGGAAAGTTCAATCAAGCTTCAAGAATAAGAAAATTCCACTTGTGCAAAAAAGAAAAAATGTACAACTAATGCATCCTCCCGATAGTCACCTTTGGAGCTGAAACATGGTGCCTAACCAAAAGACTGACTCTTAGACTAAGAACCATGCTACGTGCATGACAGAGAATCATGCTCAACATCACATGGAAAGATCACAAGACAGCACAGTATATTAGACGAGAGACAGGAATCCAAGATATAGAATCCATTAGAAAACTTAAATGGCAATGGGCTGGTCATGTTGCAAGAGTGTCATACAACTGCCAGACATTACGAGTTGCATTGTGGATTCCAAGAGATTACATGCGAAACTGGGTCCAACAAGCTATAAGATGGCGTGACGAAATAGATTAGTTTAGAAAGAACTGCGAACTGCGAGGCTCATGATAGAGAGGTCTAAGGATGGATGTAAAAAGAATGTTAATGATCATCATCGCATCGCGATAATATCTATTTCAAAATGATATCTGGCACAATCTCTATTCATGATACAATGACCTCTTACGACATTCATACGTTTGGCGCTCCGTTTTTAGTAATTCATCTAGAGCATTAATCGAGGTATAAATCCATCTAAGAACTCTCCACTTTTTCCAAAGAACTTCCTTTTTGTAATCTCTCATGATCCTACCGTTGTTTTAGTGAGGGGAAAGGGTGTAATATTCTATCAGGATAACGCAGGGCTGCTTTCTTTGGTAACTAGGCAAAAATGATTACAGATCACCTCGAAAAATCTTCAATCATCCACCAGATAATAATCAAATAGTGTCCTTACGCTCAATACTTCACCAGCAATCTCTGCTAGGATTAACTTGGCCCTGGTGTACGACATGTTATACTTACTAATGAGGTAATAAGCACGAAAATCTTACCAATAGTCGAGGAAGAAATTAACATACCATCCGAAAGCCATTAGTCTTGTTTTTATCTATTTTGACTAATTTTCACCTTAATCCTTTCAGTTGCTTTTTATCACAACTTTGACTCAGACCATCATCCTACGGCACCGATTAAACAGCGTATTCGGAAACGAAGCAGGTTTGAACCAGCCCCGCTGAATCCATCGTTCGTGACGTTCACCGTTTGGCCACCCCCCATCAGATATTAAACTTTGGAATTACTATTTATCACAGTCCTAATTGGGCACACTTGCATGGTGTAATTGTTAACAGGCTTCACAACTCTGAATAGTGAATTCGATTCTCAAAGACTTTCCCCATACCTGCCGTGTCCCCAAAACTAAGCTAAAGTAAGCTAACCAAAGTTAAACTTGGTAAATTAAAATATTTCGAGCCTAATTGTGATGTCCTAGTTTTCAAAGCAGTCATATTTGCTTTGTAATGAGTTCAATTGTACCTTTAGTCTTGCTATAAAATTCAAGTTGAACTTTGAAAAGAGATATTCAGGGCTCAACTTTTACTTAATAAATTCTACGAAGGTTTTTGACAAATTGATGTACAGGTATGTCTTATCCCAGATACTTTCCCGTGAGAGCTTGAACCCCATTAATCGTGGATGACGGGAATTTCAGTCATTGCAATTTAAAAACCCATTAACTGTGGATGACGGGAATTTTAGTCATTGCAGTTCTATGGCTCAACTGCAAATGACGGAAACTTCCATCAGTCACACATAGTTAAATGCGAATGACAAATAAATCTTTCTTGTTATTGTTAGCTTGCTAAAGAGAATGGAGTGTATAATTCATGTTAGTCTCAAATTCTCCAGGCAGAAAGGTAAGAAGAAGGTAAAAGAGCAGATGCCTTGCTGGGTTAAGCTGATGACTAAGCGAAATACACGTAGTGGATGGCATTTGTTCCTTTGTCTTAGGAAAGTGAAAAACAAAGACATATGTATAATGAAGAGGGCTAGGTAAATATGCATGGTCACAGTATTTCGTGCCTTGAAGTACGTATTTTTCACTTCACCCTATAATGGTCGATTTACGCCCAGGTAGGGTTGCTATACTACCAGAGCGTAATTGGATGCAAGTCGTTTCGTGGCTAAATCCTGGTCATATTTATTCCTTAATAAGCCGAACGAACATATTGACCAAATTACTATACAGAGATTAAACCCAATGGGTTGAGAGACGTACTAGCTCACTGTCTTCTCACAGCACGGCCTCCAGTAGTGACTTTACGTAGGCAGGTATTTCAATTTTGTATAGCACGGGGACACCAGATTATGGCGTCGAGTGAACATTGAACTTGGAGCATTTAGCTTAGAACGCCACAAGAACAAACGGGAGAAGATTGTGTTACACAAATCTTCCAGGTGAAGAAAGGGTATGCCTGCCAAGAAGATCAGCATTTAAAGTAATGGCCTTTCATTGATTTGCATGTAAACTTATATTCAATTAAAACATCGTTTTTTTCCTTTCTCTCTTTCCCTTTCTCTGATGCCCCTCTCCTCCTTCATTTCTCTATCTTCCTCAGGTCTCCCCCCTCTCTCTCTCTAACTTTCTCTCCTGCGTTTTCTTTTTTTCTGTCTCTATCTTTTTTGGCCTCTTTCTTGTCCTCTTTCTCTCTTTTGGACATGCTTAGTCATTGAGAAAGCATTTGATCAAAATCTACGCCTTGACCCAGTTCTCATAGTCACCGTCTTACCGTGATAAATAATAGCTTCTTCGTCTTCGTCTTCTTCTTCTTCTTCTTCTTCTTCTTCTTCTTCTTCATTTGTGTGTTTTAATAGCATTTCTTCTTTCTCACTGTTGCTTGCCTCTGTTTGCCGAATACTTCCCTAGGCAGAAATTTCACTGGACAAGATTTAATAAGCTTATCCAGCAAAGGGTGCGAGTGGCGTAGCGTTTAACGTTCGACAGAATGGACAATAGGTTCAAACTTCGGTCGAGGCTGTTCACGTTCACCAACTGATTACCTTGAGAAAGGTATGAATCCACCTGTTCTCTCCCCTCCAGCTATAGGTAAACCAACAGGGGCAGACTGGACTAGTCTGCAAGGTGGACAGCCTTGATTTCAAACCAGGAACTAGGGACTCATTATAGCCAGCAAAGTGTTTTAATGCACGAAGTGCGTGGCGTGACATACAGAGCGCTCTGGTCATCTACGGCTTCTGGGTACGTCTCCAGCTGTCCTACGTCTCATCACTGGACCCAACTGGCCACAACCTTCCCTCGATCCAGGTCAAGCAAGTCTTAATTAAGTCAGAATTAACGCAGTGGCTATCTTTGACCACGAAGGACGAACGTTAACGTTTTCCTGATTAATATGAATCGTGGTATGTTTCGATAGTGCAATGTTTATGCCCACCATACTCAAAACATTATCACTTGGTCGCATCATTTAATTATTGTTTCCAACGGGAGTGATATAGTTCTCTTGTAAGCGAACTTGAAATTCCTTATTCATTTATTTATCTTTTTATGGGGTGAGATTTTCCCATGAGAAATGCACAGTGTCGAACTTTATAGTTCTTTATAATAAGGCGGCACACTTAAAAGATATGTGGCACACCAACTCTTTACTGTGTTCAAACACGAATACATATCTTACTGTTGGATTGCCATCTGCTTCCACAGAGCAGAAAACTTTACTGTAGTAATGAAGGGCTGTACAGTAAGTTGATGTATAGTAAAAATGAAACGAATTCGACCAGCACATTTCAGTAGTTAATGAACGAAACGCTAATATCAGCATTGTGATATTCATAATCATCGCCCCTTTTAATCTGTCGCTGAAAAGGTTGAGATCTCATGAAATCTTGTGATGAAACTCATAGATAGGAAATTCCGAACCTGAACAGAACATAATATCTGTACCAAAGACATTCAAGGATCGAGATACACGTTTGCTTAGGAAAAAATTACGCGACACATTTCGGATGTAACTGTAGCGTACTATTGTGTCGTGGCACACAGTCTGAGAACCGCTGCCTTATAAACATCAGAAACAAGCTTTGTTCAAATTCTTACGCATACTTTTTCGTGAAATTCGTTACTTGTGAGAAACTTCCCCCTAAGAAACAAATGGAGATTTTATAATTTGAACGTGATATCCAAGATATGGCTGCGAAACTCGGCAAATTAAGACCACCCAGAAGAAGAAATTAGACGCCTTTTACACTAAATGCCTGCGTAAAACCCTGAGCATCAAATGGAAATACTTTTTTGTCGAATGAAGATGTCAGGCACAGATCACAACAACCTCCAGTATCAAACCATTTGTAGACGACGCCTCCACATATTTTGACCTGTCTTGAGTCTCTCCACAACAATACCTGGAAAATGAAGCTGTTAAATTGACACCAAACGGCCAGAGAAACTGAGGGCGACTGAAAATGAGCTGGTAGGACCTCCGCTTGGTCACACAGACTGACACCGACCCTGAAGACACGATGGACTCAGGGCATCCAAGTTGAATTTTACGAGGCGGTGGAAAATTATTTTAGCTATTCCACACACACACTGCACAAGCACCATCGTCCTTAACCATCCTGATTCTATCTGTTATAACCCGATAAGCATGCAATACTATATTTGCTTACCTGCAAACGATAATCAATCTATTTTATATCTAGGAATATTGCATAGAATTGGAAATTTGACTCTCAGGTCCCCTTCAACTTTCTCGGCTCCCATTTGGCTCTCTGGCTCCCTGTGCGAAGCATCGGCTGCACCCCCACTCAAAAGCCAAAGCTGTAGTGCCTTGATTTCTTAATGTGTCTCTCGGTGCAGAAGCAAGTAAGTTTCAATCCGAGGTGTTTTGTTCTACCTGGAAGTATTTTGAGTTATTTATGAATGCCGAGTCTGCAGTATCAAAATGTTATGATATTTGAATTCAATTATCTCCAAATCTGGGGTAAAATCCATGATTCTCTGATCATACCCTCATAACTTATGGTTGAAACTGGTTTCATTCGTGCGAATCAAGTTTGAAAAATCTAATAACACAAAACTGAAAGCAAAATTACCTTAGTCAGCTTTGATATCAGAGTCAGCAAATTATCGCGCAATTCATAATACAACGCGGGTGGAGCGCGTTTCATATAACTAGCCCCGAAAGAGCTAGATCCAGTTCAATATTGGCTAAACTGGCAACCTTAATTATCACGGCTCAAGTTAAAACGCAGTTGGGTGTCTTTGAATTCAACAATCGTGTTAAAACGAGGCATGCCCGCATTGTAAAACTCGTTCACAAAATGCGCACGAGGAGAGTGACTCATGTTGAGTAACGCTTAAGTAACTAGTCTTGCAGAACAGTGGTGAGATCAATCTTTGCTCAATTCCACCCACTTGTGTTAGAGCAAGCTAACATTACTTAAACTACATATCGCTATAGAATAGTTGTAAGCGAACAAGTCTTATGGACAATTACTATTGCATCTTTTTTGCGAAAAAATATCCCTCAGAATAAACAGTGCTACATATTTCTTTAAAACGATATAAAGTATTTTCGAAAGAGGATAACTCTTCGATTGCAATCCTAAATTGAAATAATAAAGAGTGAATTTTTTAAAAATTACCAATTACTGATCCAGTAGGTTGTAACGGGTCAATTCTGAATCCTTCATGGCATCTAGCAGTCAAATAATTTATTTGACGGCACCCGACAGACCTCAAAGTAACATGAAGCAAGTCATACTTGGAGTAACAGGGAAGGATAACTGGTCAAATATTTCTTTTGAGATCTTCCAGATCGCTGAGACACAATGCTAAGTCCTTTATGGCATCCCTAGGGCAGTAGGTCTACTTGTCGGTCCGCATTTCTTTCCCTATCTCAGTTTCGGCTGGATCGCGTTGGATACACCGGTTCTCGTATGGTCACCGAAGTTGAGCAAAGTTGAGCCTGGTCATTTCCTACATGGAGGACTTTTTTTGCATTCTTCTTGATCTCATCCAAGTTT